>CM068309.1:7981955-8590195 GCA_034768735.1 Schistosoma mekongi | reverse complement strand
TGTGCGGTTATAAGCCAATGTATCTAATGTCTCGTAATTGTAACTGGCACACAAACCAGATGGTTTGCAATTATAAACACAATCGGACCAATAATTACCGACTTCATAGACTGGTACCACCTTCGGTTTCATGGCTTCTATCTTCCGTCCTACTCCTAAACCAATCAACACCACGCTTCACAGTAGAGTTTATAAATAAGCTAATTATTTTTAATGACCATATTGGAATAGTGGATGCAAAATTTATAATCAGGTTTCCAAGTTGGCTAGTTACTTATAATTTCTATATTATAATGAATGCACGAGTTTGAAAATGATAACCCGTTATTATTTAAAAAAGTCACAGACAATAAAAATGACAAAGATAAGTGTGAAATTTCTTTGATGAACACAACAGAAAAACTCGTAAAACCATTCTCAGGATTTAAAAGTCGGACTTATTTAAGAGGATTTCTATGGTTTCTGCTGTTTGTAGGAGACATCTGGATGTTTAGTTTTAGTGCTTCTTTGATACCGACTTGATGGATTGTGTATGCAGGGACAGAGCTTCTTGGTATTCTTTTTTGTTCTTTTCTCAATATGTAAACTAAATTAGATTACTTTTGAATAGTATTCTGAAGGTAGTCTTCATAACAAGTTATCATTAATTAGAAACTACTGCAAACCAGAAGACTTTGAATATCAGTTTTATTGTAGCAGCCTGAAAATACTCACAAGTAAGCACTGATTAATGCATAAAGTATCAAACGTAAAGCCTTTAGGATAACAACGTCACTTGACCACTAAATTGGACAGTTAAAAGTTTTAATTGACAACTTAAGATAATTGGTGACGAGTTTTACTTTCAGTTTCTGAGCTTTGTCGATGTCTACCTTCCATTGTAACTTAGGCGGTACTTGGTGCAGCTCACATATGTCAAAGATTTAATATTAGAACAAATAGCTGCCCAGTAAGTTATAGCCTTCAGTAGTTTCCAAGTTAATATCAGCTACAAATCATTAGATACAATTTTGAGCTAAACAATTTTCACAAGCACTATACTTCAGGGATACATATTTGATCCACGATTCTGCCAGCAATCTACATAATGGTACATTCATCTTGAAATTAAATTGAATAACAAATATAGGCTGAAGAATACACCTCTACATATTACTCCGAATAATTTAGTAGTGATGAATTCGAATATAGGATACGACATTCCACCTTGATATGAATATCAGATTTTACTATGGACACATTATGTTGGTAAGTCTTTGTGAATACAGGTACCTAAGTCGAGCTTCGTACTAATCGCATATGATAATATTAAACATAGTAAGCCGTAAGAAATAGTTTTACTGATATAAAACTTGAATTCATACAAGCAGGCTTTATGTCTAAATGCCGTCTAGAGGTCTACAGCTTTGTCGCACCGTAAAATCATAAAAGTCGTAATAAAAGCTGACTCGTAAACTTGTTTTCGATTGTCGAGCTCCAAACACAATGAATCCTAGTACAGAGACATACTCTTTGGCACTCATATAGTGGAATTAGTTATTGGATTCTATTCACCTTCTACCAAAATAATATTTCTGCGCTATCGAGTTAGTAAAAAAATACTACTGAACTTATGAGCAAAGAGGATTGTATCCAGAATTACTAAATTAACAGATAAGCAGGCATCCAATAATCAAATGAACCAGATATTTTGCTATATCTTGCGAATTTCTAGTTTTTCGTGTTGAATACTATATCCTAGCGACATTTTAAAATGAAATTTAAATCATAATATTTAACTGAACATTTTACGAAGTCAAACAGTTGTTTTGTGATAAATAGTTGTGGTCAGCTATTTATAAAATTTTGCCAAAATGATAAAATTTGATGTGATAAACTTTGTTATGGTATCAGGGAATTAAATACAAACAACTAATAGGATTTGGTACATATATTTATCACCATAGCCCCCCCCCCCACTTCACACCTGTAATACGAGACCGCAAATTGACGGGATAAATACCATTCAAAGAGTAAAGGCAGATTTTATTTACCTAAATTAGGAAGATAATTAAATAATTTTTCGTTAAAATCAAAAGATTTTAGTAATACTGAGCTCCTTTGATTGTCAAAAATAGATTATTACTCAGAACGTGAGCATTAAGTGGCGGTTATCGACATCAGGAGTGTTGCCAAGCACAAAACCGAGCTTCAGCACTTCATGCCACTAAATATCTATTGTAAATTTCATCCATTAAACTACTTAAATAATTTTTTTAAATAGTATTCTTTCCGTACGAAACAAGTCAAGGCAATATAAAGTCGACTTTGTCCAAACATTGGTAGCTATAAATTCATTGTTTAAGTGGACAGTAATACGTATATTACAGCTACTTCCAACAATCTTTCATCTATTTATAAAGTTATTAGAGGTTGTTGAACAAGAAAAACATGAGTGATTGCAAACCGCTACCTGAAAATTAGTGGAAACCAAAATTTTAACTAATCTTACGTAGCGGTATAATATTGTACATGGTTAAAAATCAACATGAAAGGCTAAGAAGATGTGCTTGACCAATTATAAACACTATCCATATGACTGTATTTCTCCATCAAAAGAGACGAAATACATTGAAGTAAAGATACTAGACCTACTGCTCTTTCAAAAAAGAGTTCAAATTATTCCCTCCCCAGGTTTGTTTCAGCGTGATATTACCATACGCTCATATTCCATGTATTTAATAATGTCATGGGTGTAAACGTGTTCCACAGCATTCGTCACTTTGAAGCAAATTATCTCTACTGACTGGGAAATTACTGATACATACAACTGAAGAAACCTGTAATCCGATTCTGTTTAACACATTAGACAAATACTGAATAACACGAGACAGTTTTAACAAACTTACCCCAAGTTTGTCACACAAAACCAAAGTAGCGTACGATCCAGCTGCAAATAATTGACCATCCGGAGACCATGAAAGCGAAGTAACTGGATATTCAAAGGGTGTACTTGAATACAAGAGCCTACCAAAACTGTCCCACACCTAAAATAAGGTTACAAAAGCAACATTTTACTTTATATCTACAGTCTTCTGAACCGGAAATAAGATGATCGTTAATTACGTTCCAATCAACTTGTAAAATAACACCATCATGAGCTTTCCACTGAAAGAAATAAATCGAAGTGGCTTGTTTACTCACTGCAAAGGGTTTTATATTTCCTTGGAGAGGTTGTATAACTAATTGCTTATCGAGGGAAAAAAGCATTGTATTAGAGTTAGCACCCCATGCAATCGAGTAGACGGGATAACCTAATCGTGAAGAATAAATATTATTGTAACTATTATATTTACCATTTTGACATAAAGCAGACCTCAGCATTCCATTCCGTGACCAAATTTTTATCTGTCCGTCTTCTCCAGCTAGGTAAACAATATAATTTTCATGGTATACACTAACATGTAGCAAAAGAAGTTCCATCGAAATTCCACTTAGCAGACAAAACAGATCCTTGGTGAGCATCCACTGTTCGCTCTATTCTCCCTCCTTTAGAGATAATGTGATAGTTTCCTACATAATATAGAGAATTATCATGAAGACATACCATCAGTGGCGCCAAGTAGAAATATTTCACACTCTGTAGGGCCCGTCAAAGTCTTAGTTGATTTTTTCCCTCGTTGTCCGGGAAACCAGTCCATACAGGTTGGAAATACATTTGGTGACAAGCTAAACAAGTCTGAAACTTGTCCTGAAAGCAGATTCCAGCATTTAACAGCTCGATCATCAGCGATCGAAATTACTTCGTCATTAGACACCCAATCAATAGAACTGGCCAAATCTCTATGTTAATAATGTTAAGCAAATAGCCAACAATATATAAATCTACACATTTTTTGCTTATTAAAAAGGATATGAATTGCCAAGTCATTATTTATTATTTTTAACCTCATCTTTGAATAGCCTACATCGGATACTATAGAAAAATAACAACATGTGACAGATCAAAACAAAACCACTAGTTCACTAAATATTCAACAATATGGTAATATACCAGCATGAATCTTGCAAATTATTAGTGATTGCGTCTTAATGTTACCGGTTTGGTCCCAGATCTTTGGCATTGCTCGTTATAGATGTCTGGCTACAAGATAGCGCCAATACTAGTAAGCGAAGCAGATTATTTCTGTTTCCATTGTTACTTCCTTATTTTTTCTTAATCCATAGTGCGGATTTCCTCCTTTTTTGTTATCGATATCTTTTATCCATTTCATTTATGTTTTCTAAATTTTTTTAATTCTTTGTTATTGCTGAAATTATAATTACTACGATTATTATATCCTGGAATTTTTGACAGAATTCACTCCAGTGTACAGTCATAATAACACAAAATAATTAGCTCCTACTCGAAAGAACACAAATTTAATAGAAATAAGCGCATGAATGTCAATAACATTTACAATATACAAGATGTAAGTGCAGAGAGATTACTTGAGTGTATGTAACGGTTCGCCACAAAACGAAAGGTACTTTGTAATTCTGGAAGCCAACGGATACTTGAGTGGTACACATACTTGTTAATGAAAGCGATCGATCAAATCTCGGAGGGGTATAGACGTGAAATAATGATAATCTGATAATCGAAAGTTGTTTTAAACGGCTGTTTGTGGAACAAAGTACGAATATGATCTGCAGACAATGTGTCGTGAGTAAATGGTGAAAATCTTTAGGACCCTATTGATGTATTGCAATGAGATTTAGAATGCCTACTTTTCTTTTTAGCAAGAATACTTGGTACTATCCATATTATGATACAGAAGCTGAGTGCTGAAAATATGAAGAAGAGAAGGACAAGCGGCACAGACGGAGGATATTGTAGCGGTGTCGTTTGCATATTGTGTCTGCAGTAATAATTACCAAATTAGATTGTGTTTGAAATATTAGACAGTATTTATTGACTGTATTTATATAAGCAATTAACACATTGATATCGGACTAAAAATGGACCTGTAACCTCTGAACTTATGGATGCACCATCATTAGTTGTTACATTTATAAACCTTATTCGTGTTTTGTTCTAACTTCTAACATACACTAACTGCTGACTGTGTTTTGTAGGTGCTAGTTTAATTGATAACGAAATGCATAGTGATATAATATAAAAGCCGAACCACGCAGTCTTCTCATAACTGCAACATTACTAAGTTCTCGTCCACTCACTCAAATATCAAAACATAATTGGTCATCCAATTATAATAGTTTACGGCGAACGAAATTCCATATCAGTTAAGTTCCATGCAGCTTATTAATTTATTTCTTTAAAAAACGTCGATTGACACCGAAGACAACCAAGATATGTTGCAAAACAGATGGCTCATAAAAAGTAAAGCTCGACATGGAGTATATTTCAAAATTCAGGTTGTAGTAAGTACTTTTCAAAAGAACATGACAATTGCCAATCAAGTTCACATTATCAAGTGTAATAAATGTTAATATATGTGTGGTTTTATGCTATTAGACATCAACATCATAGTATTCAGCTTAGGAGTCTGGTTTGTTGCAGGTATTTTGTTTGGGAGACCTGTCTAATTAGACACTATGTGTGCAACTGATATAAAGACACATCGAATACTATCGATGACTGATTGTTCCAGTCAAACCATAGTGCTCGGACGTTAATATAAAATCGATTCTACTCTTCAGACAAGGGGGAGTTTAAAGTTATCACCCATACCATCATATCTTCTGGCAAGATTTTCCACTCCCTCTCCTTTTATGATATTAGGCATGTATATTCATTGATTAGAATTAGATTTTTGGCCTGTATTAGGTACTCCGCGTTACAAGCTCTGTTAGCATTAAACTCACTTTAGTAAGTAATGTATTAAAAGCAATGCACACCAAAAATCGGGCACTCAAAAAAGTTAATATAGTGCTACAGTGGGGGAGTCGAGAAAAACATCTGATGATGAAAGATTTGTGAAGTTATGTAGAGTGATGAGGGCAGACAGGTGCTCGTTAAACTAGTAAAAAACAATTGGAGACTAGTTGACCAGTGAAAAAATTAAGTATAAGAAGAGAGAGAATAATACGATATTAAATATAATCTTATGGAAGCTAGTTATCTGAAATTTAGCGGAGCGAATAAATATAAACTCATAGTAGGTAGTAGTCTCATCCTAGGCAAGTTATGTTCACAGTTTTACCTTGATTTGACAAATGGCCATCATAGCGTAGTGGTTACTACGCAAGGTCATTATACGGGAGGAAACATAGTTAAACGATACGTGTTAAACTGGTATAATCTATCTATAAAAGATAAAAAGTATAACTTCTGAGAAATACATAATATCACGAAAGTCCAGAGTGTGATCTACTCTGAGAGAAATCGCTTTGTCGCTGACACGAATAAATTTCCCCCACCCTGTGTTAAGTTACATATGCTGATATTGATTAAGCAGAGGTTTATCAGAAATTAAATCTATGACAGGGAAATACATAACTGTATGCTTTCTGTTAACCGGTTCCAGAGGTTGGCAAAGTGTACAACGAAGAAGAAGGACTTTAATTTGCTAGAGGTTTCTGGTACTCTTACTAAAAAATTTTGGTTCCGTAAGTCATACTTCCGTTTTCCAGCATATATTCAAGTATTACAATCTATTTCAATTTCATTCTATGGTACTGTAAGATTGATTTTGATCTTTATGAACCATAGTTTAATTTCCATGCATAGAATCTATATTTATAGGGTTTACCATGAGTCAGTAGTCTAATAAATTGCTATTAAACTTTCTCCATTTTTTGTCGATTTATTAAACACATGAAATTGTATGCAGTAGAGCAGTACTCAGGCAAATGCCTAACACAGGTTTTAAAAAGAGTCATTTCGGATTCACTAAAATGGTCGCTACTATGAATAAAACCAATAGGTCTGCTGGCTTTAGTGACCCACATTAACGTTTACTCGATAAAGGATAGGTTTTTTGAGTATCTTACACAATACAGATTCTACTTTAGACAACTTAATTTTTATTAAAGCGTAGATTTATCTCCGAGTTAGATTTGCTGAAATATAGGTATCCTGACTTTTGTGTGTTAAGGGGAGGAATGAATGTATCACGCCATTTACTATGTTGAGATCTCTCTGTATCATGTCATTAATATTTTGATTTTCATGTGGGTAGAATGTATGGACAACCTTGAAGTTTTTTGCTAACACAAGGGTTTTACTACCCTTCTCTCGCTTGAAAACACTGGTATATATCGTTAACATACACAATAAACAATATGGGTCCTATTACTGAACCCCGAAAGACATCACTGATGATATCATGAGAATGTGAGAGATGACATCCTAGTTTTACTACCTGAATGCGACCTTTCAAGAAAGAAGCTATTTAGTCATGCGATGTGCTCTCTCCTCCGATGGCTTTAGATTTATGTAGGAGAGATTAATGATGTACTTTGTCAAATGCTTTGGTGAAGTTGGAGTATAAGGTAATAATTAGTTTTTGATTGTCTATTGTTTATTATGTAGCCGAGGTGTTCTAGGTGACAAGTTAAGCTAGATTTTTTAGAATAGGCCATTCTGGGGAGATATCATTAGTATTTGCCTAACTAGGAAAACAAATTTATGTTCTATTATTTTCCTCTATGGCTCCAGATAAAACAGAGTAGTGATTAATCGACCGGTAGTTTATATCACTAAGTCTAGAGCCTATCTCAAACTGAGAAATTATATGTGGTTTGCCACGATCTAGGGAAATTTTCATCTAAGAAGAGGATAAATATTTCGGTAAGCAATATTGGGAGGGTTGTGCTAGTATGTTTAATCGAATTAACTAGTATTCCATGCTCTCCACTACAAAGTGGTTCCTGCCACAAGAACTGAAGATGGTGGATTACAGTTACATAAATATCCTTGGGGCACTCAGTCTCACGATATCACTTTGACTTCATGTGCATATGCTAATGATCAGATGCACATAAAATAGGGATGTAGGTGCACCAGATGCAAGAGTCTGTATTTTGTACCAGCGAAATAAGTCCGAGAAAACCAACAGAGAGTGGGGGTTCAGTTATACATTGAACATGCACACATAAAGAAAGGTACGACTTAAAATTAATATGTTTACAGGATAGTCTGAGCCTCTACGCCCTTCTGAAGAATGGGAAAGCAATATGACCAACTATTCTGCAGAAAATATTCACTGTAAAAGAATATCCAATCTACCAATTTTCCTGTAGTATAAATTAATGAAAGAACTCAACTTACTACGGACTAATAAGAAACGAATCAAGAAGAACCAAAACAGCAGTCCCACTCTGCGAGCCGCTTGCACATTGACTGAGTTAGAGCGTGGTTTCAGGAAAGTGGGCGCAATCTCACACCATTCCAATCAGCAAAAAATACCGGAATAGTAATCCTGGTCAGTGATCCCTAGTCTGTGATAACTTGCGTGACTACCTAAAACCCACCGATTTCCTTGAACCATGACAACATAGTTACAAGAAAGGACACACCTATGCAGAAAACTTGCTGTCTGTGGTGGACAGTTGGACTAGCATCCACAATTCAAACAACATAGTCAATGCAGTATATCTAAATTTATCAAAAGCCCCGACGGAATCGACCTTGTTTGTCTTATCAACAAGCTAGCATGGATAGGCAGTAAACTTAGGCTGCACACCTGATTTAGTTCTTATCTCAACGGACGACAATTCAAGACGAGAGCAATTTACTCATTTTACCAGGATGTTGAGAGTCATATTAGTATTTCCCAGGGTTCATTTCTAGGATTACTTTTCTTTTTAGTTTGTATAAATGACTTACATCAACAAGTATCTTCCTAAATACCGCTGTTTGTTGACGACGTAAGACTTTAGAGGAGATTTAGCAACTACGAAGGTAGGCTGACACTACAGGTTGCTTAGATCCAATTTCAAAGTCACGCAGATAATAATAAGCTAGGTTTTAACTACACGAAATGAAAATTTGTCCATCTGTGTTACAAGACGGAGTACACATACACTCTAAATAACTCCCCCTGAAGTAAGTCACCACTGAAAAAAGATTTAGGTGCCTTAGTATCCTTTATCCTTAAATCGACTATGACTAAGGTGTCTTTCGAAACACTCTCGCATTTTTAACGCTAAAAAATATTTTGATCATTTTAATATCAGGAACTTCCACCTTACTTTCAGTAGTTTAATTAGCCCTCATTTTCAGCACAAAACGCAATGTTTCCCCCTTCTCTCACTCTGGAACGACAAGAATATGCTACAACTACTTCAGAAGAGTTACAGGCTCACGTCATATAAGGAACGCCTGTTAAAACTAGGGGTAAAATAAGGTAGTTTGGACTGTAAGCGCAATTTCTTCATATTAAGAATACTTAAATCCTGGAGTTCTCAATCGGTGGAAGTAGTCCATGTGAATTCTATTGAGACCTTAATGCGGAACTGTAGTATTCCTTAGAACTTTGTTTAGCAACCAGCGGAACAGATCAGGCAACGATCGAGATGACACAGAACGCAGGCAAAGGCAATGAGAATTTTGGAGTTCAATAATCCCACACACAACTGTACAATACAACCACTGTTTCATGCAAATACCACAAGAACCTCGATTTATTTTTTAGAATTCAGACCAAATTTACTTGCTATTTATATTGTCTAAATACTTTTCAAATATCTAAATTCGTAGTTATTAGAGATGGTGATCTGTTGATACTAAGCACGGTGACCTGTAAAACGAAAGAGTTTACAATTGCATCAACGACTAAGTGTAACTATTTGAAATTGATCAAAACTAGACAAGCAATAAAATCTCTTGCACTAACCGGTGTATAAAGAAAACGCTTCATTAAAAAAATTTCGCAGTGTTACAAGTGCATAAAATTCAGCTGAAGCTAAAACAAGAAAATTTCGTTGCATACCATTGTTGTATACTGTAGCGGTAAATAATCCCCAAAATAAATAGTTACATAGGTTTCGACATTGATGCTGACCATGTTTGTTTTAGCGGACACTACTAAGTTGAAGGCGCTCGGTCACGCATCACGACCAGATCACGACACATCGTACCGTAACAAGCAACCATCTCTCTAGTTTGCCAGCCTAGACGTTGCTATCCCATTGCCGCTCCATTCACGATCAAATATAACTTCTCTTCCATCCTTCATTGCCTTCTGATTTCTTCTCACTCGTAAGAGTGGGTTCAATCGTTAGAAGTTGCTCTGGTAATAATCCAAACGTAACTTGGTCATATACCAGGTGCACCTTCAATACTATCGAAACTGAATTCTTTACGCGACGATTAAAATGCTACTGCTTCTAATTATTTGGCACCTTTATCACCTAGAAACAGATCTCAAGTAACAAAGTTCTATAACCCTGCTAAGCAAAATCATAAGGTTTAAAACGCTTTTACCCGATTTCTGTTTGACTATGTCTGTTATTTGATGACCTTTAGCTACGCAATTTTTTAACATTTGCGCTACCTCATGGAATCCAGTGTTAGGAAAACGTACTATGAGTTGAAGGATCATGGAGTACTACACCACCCTGGTGTAGAAGACCCTTGGAATTTGAATATCTTTAAAAAGAAATTCCACGTGGAAATTATTTGTCGTGGGGAAGATACTGATACAATGGAATTTGACATGATTAATTTGGATTGCTCCTTCGCTAATGCAATTCGACGAATTTTGGTTTCTGAAGTTCCTTCTCTTGCAATTGAAAGGGTCTACATTACCCAGAATACGAGCATTATGCCAGATGAAGTTATGTGTCATCGCCTTGGTCTAATACCACTCGCTGTCGATCCCAAATACTTTTTGTTCCCTACTAGGAAGCCCCCTAGCTCCGATGATATTTCTGGATTTGACCCCAAAGAACACCTAGTGTATGACATGCACGTTGGTTTTTCACAGGCGAATAGAGATTCCCGAAATAAACCTGATCGAGATAAGACCCAAGATGGTACAATACCGGTAGCCCAGTATTTACCGGTTTATAGGTTAGTTACTACTTGCATTTTATTTAATCACACAAGTAGAGAGCTTATTCGTAGCGAGCTTTCAATCGACATTTCTCCACGTGCCGAATTGTGAAGCCTTTTTGTCTATAAAGTTTAGGTAATGCCGAGTTTTCATTTTACATCCAAACAGTAATGATTATTCAGTCTTCAGTGATATAGATAGTAGGTATTGTTACTCGTATTAGTTCTTGCAGTCGGTTTTTCTGTGTAGATCCAGCTTTTTCTTAAAAGATTTTACCGATAGAGTTGTTACCACCTGTTCGGGTAGCACGCTCCAGCCGTTTACCACTCGATGCGAACAACGGATTCGCACTCTGAGTCTGCTCGATCTCGGTTTTCAAACTTTTTCGAGATGACCCCTGAGATGATTAGTTCTAAGTGGAGCAAGAAGATAAGACATTAACACCTAAGTCATTATTTAAGAAACAAAATGCCAATATAAGGTCACCTCGTGTTCTACTATATGATAAAGTCAAAGGATCCAGGTGTTTCGGACTCTTATCATAAGCGAAGCTTAAAAGGCCTGTTCCTGGCCTAGTACCTGCTCATTGAACCCACTCAAGTGTTTTGACATCCTTGCCTCTCGGATACGGTATTCAGGATGAGATCTCACATACACGAGATATGAAATCCGGAACATATTTTCATCAAAACATTTGAGAGCTCTACGTAGTGACCATAACACTGGAAACCCTTTAGCTGCTGCTACGTTGAAGTATACAGTAGTTCTCATGTCATGACTTATAATTACTCCTAAATCCTTGAATTCCGCTTGTGGAAGTGTTGCATTCTTCAAGGTGTATTCGTCCGATGTGCATTAATGCTCTCTTGCCGCAATTAGTTTCTAACCCCCAGTTTTGTAACCACCGAGCTAATCCGTATTTTGAAGCCTTAAGTCAACAATGATTGATCAGCATATGCACTCCATAATTGTATTAGATTACTGGGTATTTGTAGTCTACTAGCTCAAAAATACTCACAACTTAGTTTCTCCGGTTGTCAATTATGAATTTATCGACACGTATGATTTGCCCGGACATCCAAGCCGCTATGGTAGCTTGGTTATTTGGCGTACTTCCAGTATGTTGCATTTATAACCACTTTAGGTTAGATACAACCTACTGGTTACTACTTATATTTGATAACTAAGGACAATTCGTAGTCCTTTTTGTTTACAGTTTACTTTCGAAATAGTTTCTGCGTGACCTACTGTCATCTTACAACCCTACTAACCGGTAAAGAGCATCTACCCACTAACCAAGGTGTCTCAACGGCACCCTACAGTGTTTTATTTATAAAACTTGACTTATAGTTGGTCTTATGCTTAGTCCCACTCCACGTGATGTGGTCAGTACAGTCAGTTTTATCGCCAATATTCGGATGTTACGAGCAAATCAAATATAATTGTCCAAAGTACTATGAGTTGAGATACGACAGAATAGAACTTCTAAGTATTCGAGACTAAATTTTTGGGGTGAGCTAGCTTCTGGCATAAAATGATGAACAATATATCGTAGGTTAGGTGACCTATTGCTTTAACTAGCCTAAAGTATTGTACTCTGTGGAGTGGCTGTCTACTAATGAAAGTTCTAGGCCATTAACCACTTAGTTTGCAACTTTGAATGTCTCCTACCTGATGTAGCTTCAATATCCGAGTAGCATTGCTAGTCCTTCCTCGAAAAGTGTCACTCGAAGTCGAGTCTTGTAACATACTTGGGAGGTTATCTTAATCAGGATTATGTTTCGTAATTAGTGGGTACTGGTGCATTCACTAGACCAAATATCCCAAAAGGATCCAATCGATGAGATTACATAACACTAAACCAAATGTTTCGTCGATCGCTGTTGTAACTATCTTGGGAACGGTTTTTAATTAATCTACATAACGGCCATTAGGTATGAATCTACCAGTTCTTCGTAAAATTTCAACTGCATCATGCTACTTAGATTATACTCAACACCTCAAAGACCGATAGAAATGGTTATGGGTCATTCCACTGAATGTCGTAACATCGACGTGCATATCGTATACTTGCAATCATATTCCTAGTTCAATGATCAGTGAATTCCTACCACGTCCTTTAATTTCTTTCAACCCTTAGTACCAACAGAATATCGTAGCGCCTATCTAAATACAAATAAACGAAATACTGAAATAAGTAACTAGATCTGACTTTGTCAACCTAATTACTCCACACTAAAGCAAAATTAGCTTCTACTAACTTATATAGAGATAGTATGCACTACTAAATACAATAATTTTGAGCATTCTAATTTTCACTAGTTCGGATCTCAAATGGGTGCCGTTACCCGGTCAAGAAGATCATTTCAATATCAATAATCCTCCCATGCCAGTATCCTCAACAATACTTATCAATAAATTAGCTCTTGGTGATGAAATTGAAGCCCGTTGTGTTGCTGTAAAAGGAATTGGTCGAGATCATGCAAAGTTTTCACCGGTTGCGGCAGCTTACTATAGTTTCACCCAATTATCAAATTGCTCCGCACAATTGAAGGAGAACAGGCAGTTAAACTACAGAAAAGCTTTGCATCTGGTGTAATTGGAGTAAGTCTTGACGTTATTATCGGACTATAAGCAATGATCTACGGGATCGCTTTCATCCATGTTTTCTGATACTATTTCACAAAAGAGATATACTTCAGCCCAGTACATACATACAGAGTATTCCCCAACTAGGATTCCTTTTCTGGTTGATGTCAAATAACCAGATCCTTAAAATAATTGTCTTAGTTGTCGAAGTCGAGTCTTGTAACATACTTGGGAGGTTATCTTAATCAGGATTATGTTTCGTAATTAGTGGGTACTGGTGCATTCACTAGACCAAATATCCCAAAAGGATCCAATCGATGAGATTACATAACACTAAACCAAATGTTTCGTCGATCGCTGTTGTAACTATCTTGGGAACGGTTTTTAATTAATCTACATAACGGCCATTAGGTATGAATCTACCAGTTCTTCGTAAAATTTCAACTGCATCATGCTACTTAGATTATACTCAACACCTCAAAGACCGATAGAAATGGTTATGGGTCATTCCACTGAATGTCGTAACATCGACGTGCATATCGTATACTTGCAATCATATTCCTAGTTCAATGATCAGTGAATTCCTACCACGTCCTTTAATTTCTTTCAACCCTTAGTACCACAGAATATCGTAGCGCCTATCTAAATACAAATAAACGAAATACTGAAATAAGTAACTAGATCTGACTTTGTCAACCTAATTACTCCACACTAAAGCAAAATTAGCTTCTACTAACTTATATAGAGATAGTATGCACTACTAAATACAATAATTTTGAGCATTCTAATTTTCACTAGTTCGGATCTCAAATGGGTGCCGTTACCCGGTCAAGAAGATCATTTCAATATCAATAATCCTCCCATGCCAGTATCCTCAACAATACTTATCAATAAATTAGCTCTTGGTGATGAAATTGAAGCCCGTTGTGTTGCTGTAAAAGGAATTGGTCGAGATCATGCAAAGTTTTCACCGGTTGCGGCAGCTTACTATAAGTTTCACCCAATTATCAAATTGCTCCGCACAATTGAAGGAGAACAGGCAGTTAAACTACAGAAAAGCTTTGCATCTGGTGTAATTGGAGTAAGTCTTGACGTTATTATCGGACTATAAGCAATGATCTACGGGATCGCTTTCATCCATGTTTTCTGATACTATTTCACAAAAGAGATATACTTCAGCCCAGTACATACATTACAGAGTATTCCCCAACTAGGATTCCTTTTCTGGTTGATGTCAAATAACCAGATCCTTAAAATAAATTGTCTTAGTTGCACCATTCGTTTTGTTTGGACAATCTAGACCCATATAATGTCCTAATCATCCTAACTAGTAATTCTTGGTAATCATAGTGCTGAAAAAGTTCGATGCATTGTGTAGAGATCTACTGATTTATCTCATATTCAACTTTTCTCGAATTCACCTTAAAATAGATAGCTTTTCGTAGTGTATATCTTATTTAGAATATGGTAGTGTTTGACGGGAGGAAGGTTCACTGTTCGAACCTCACTACACTTAATTTATTTCAAGAGGCTGACTGGTATGTTTGTCTAACATTATAGCACGCGTTACTGAAATTCTCACACTACTGTACTGTGCTACTTAGGTGTGTTATGTCATATTTGCTTTTGTTTCTGTGTTATCATTCATATATCAGTTTTACTATACTTTCTGATTGTGGCTGCTTCCTTGACGTGGTGGTCGGACTTGCATGTCATGGTGATTCAACGGGCTATATTGGCTGGAATGCATGTTCTTGTTGGTTCTCCCTTCCCAGACAGGGAGAGAGAGATTATACTGAGGATAGCAACCTAAGGTCTGAGAGCAGTGTCACACTACTGACTGTGGTGGCATATGACAGCAGTAAGATATTTTTGGATAGCCCGCGTCTGCAGCAATGTTGCCTTCTCACAACGAAAGGAAGGAGTTACAAAATATAGACCCTAAAAGTGTGACACCTCACTTTACCCTACGAACTTCTGTCTCCCGCGGTAAAGATTTTGAAGTGCAGGGCTAGCACTTTAAGAACTCTCCATAAAAAGGCCTCAAGTAATTGTAACTTGGGCTCTACGATCACTCTCCCAGCTCACTATGACCAACACTAACCCAGTTTCCTTTTCAGGTACTTCAAGAAGTAATATCTTCCCATAGTGTTAGCAGCCAGGAAGTGAAAACGGCCGTCATACCTCTAATAGCACATGAGATCATCTTGTTCTAGGTCAAGTCCCACCCTCAACTTTTAGTAACTCTCTTATCCCTACGACTAGTCTTTCTCGCGTACATTTATCACCTATCACAGCTCCATAGAAGACTGCCACTCATTCTTGAGTACATGTTTTGACCCAGATCATGCTTTAATACGAATGCATATTAGTCTACACCTTACTGGACGTAAATGAGCCACGGCAAGGATCTTCCTTAGAGTTCAATCTAATGATAGAGAAACCAAGAATACATTTTCGGGACAACTATAAAACCAACTAGTCAGCTATGTAAGCGATACACACTGAGTCAGCTACGAATGGTATTTTAGAAGCTATGATATCTGCTCATAAACCAATCCAAATGGTTAAGAAAAACCAATGGATTTAAGTTGCATCTACTGGACTGATAGATGCTCGGAAACTCATTCCGTTTGGCTTTAAACATCATGATGAGCGGTGATAATTTAAACAGGTTGGTTAAAAGCTTGAGTAGTAGTCGTGGGTAGTGGTTGGTAGCGTAAGCTAGAGAGATGGAAACGACGGTAACAACAGGTAACAGTAGGCAACTGTTCAAACTTATCAAGGAAACGGGTATAAGAAATCCGGCTTTTAGTGAAACTATCTCGAAAAAAGATGGGAGTATTATTCACTATCAATCCGGAAGGTTAGACTGGCGTGCAGAACACTTTAGAGAACAAGTCAACTGACCTTCGGCCTCACCTCAGTTACCTACCATCCTTAAGCAATGTGAGTAGAAAGTTGATATCAGTCCCCCAAGTCTTAGTGAGGCTGAAGAGACGATAGGAAATCTTAAGCGTGAGAAAGCAGCAGGACCGGATGGATTAACTCCGAGATATTTAAGGAAGGTGGTCCAGTTTTGGCAATGAAATTAACTGAGATCTTGGCTGGAATCTAGGAATCGGACGTAATCCTTCCTAAATAGTCTCGATCACTAATCATCCCAGTCCGTGATAAAGGATAGAAGTCCTCTTGTAACGACTACCGAAGAATCGGCTTAACTAATATAGTGTCTAAAATATTAGCTTCAATAATACTTCGACGCTTAACTAAAGCTCGTGAAGAGCAAGATGGTTTTAGACTTGGACGTGGTTGTATCGACTAAATATTCATACTTCGACAGGTTCTGGAATATAGACATACTCTTAGTCGTTCAACAGTAGTTGTGTTCCTCGACCTTAGGGCGGTGTCTGTATCGATCGTGAGGTTATGTGGCAATGTCTGTCATTGAAAGGCGTACCACAAAAGTAAATCAACATTGTACAAACTCTACTCGAACACTACTGGTCGAGTCAGAGCTAGTGCGGACTGTCGTCAGAAGTGGTTATTTCGAGTGGTGTTCGCCAAAGCTGTCCACTTTCCCCATTTTTATTTAACTTTGTCATTTACACGCTTTTAGAGTTGACCTTTTCGCAGCCTGACTCCTTACGGTTTACCTACTTTTAGGTGATAAAACGTTGATTTAGAATATGAAGCTGATAGTTATGTTTGATGAAGATGCTGACAAAATGCAGAGTTTTTTGATCACCTTAAGCGTGTTTCGGATGCAATCTCCTTCCAATTGCAAAATATTACTTCAGGATTGGCTTGATTCGGCTCCGAAATTAGTGATGTAGAATGAAGTAGTTGAACGTGTCGACCGCTTCACTTATCTCAGGAGTCTCATCGTCTCTGATGGTCTGGTGTCTACTGGCATCTTGGCGCACATACAGAAGGCTTGTTTGGCTTTCGCCAATTTGCATCACTTGTGACGTAGGCGAGACATCCGTTTACCGACCAAAGGATGCGTTTACTGCGCAGCACTTTGATCCATTCTACTTTATGAGTGTTAAACATGGTCATGAAGAATAGAAGGTATTCGTAGTTTACTAGTGTTTGATCATCCGAAGGATTGCTCGTGTTTTCTGAGACCACCAAGTAAGCAATACATGGGTTAGGAATAGGGTACTAGGTAAAAATGGTAAATCGATTGATAAAGCAGTGAATCTTCAACTGAGGTGGTTAGGACATTTGTTATATATGTCTCCGCCTACCTAGAGCTTATTTGTCTAGTGTCGGAGTAGACTGGGAAAAAGTTAGAGGCAGTCAGACCGAAACATGGCTAACTAAAGCTCGTAAGAGCAAGATGGTTTTAGGACTTGGACGTGGTTGTATCGACTAAATATTCATACTTCGACAGGTTCTGGAATATTAGGACATACTCTTAGTCGTTCAACAGTAGTTGTGTTCCTCGACCTTAGGGCAGGTGTCTGTATCGATCGTGAGGTTATGTGGCAATGTCTGTCATTGAAAGGCGTACCACAAAAGTAAATCAACATTGTACAAACTCTACTCGAACACTACTGGTCGAGTCAGAGCTAGTGCGGACTGTCGTCAGAAGTGGTTATTTCGAGTGGTGTTCGCCAAAGCTGTCCACTTTCCCCATTTTTATTTAACTTTGTCATTTACACGCTTTTAGAGTTGACCTTTTCGCAGCCTGACTCCTTACGGTTTACCTACTTTTAGGTGATAAAACGTTGATTTAGAATATGAAGCTGATAGTTATGTTTGATGAAGATGCTGACAAAATGCAGAGTTTTTTGATCACCTTAAGCGTGTTTCGGATGCAATCTCCTTCCAATTGCAAAATATTACTTCAGGATTGGCTTGATTCGGCTCCGAAATTAGTGATGTAGAATGAAGTAGTTGAACGTGTCGACCGCTTCACTTATCTCAGGAGTCTCATCGTCTCTGATGGTCTGGTGTCTACTGGCATCTTGGCGCACATACAGAAGGCTTGTTTGGCTTTCGCCAATTTGCATCACTTGTGACGTAGGCGAGACATCCGTTTACCGACCAAAGGATGCGTTTACTGCGCAGCACTTTGATCCATTCTACTTTATGAGTGTTAAACATGGTCATGAAGAATAGAAGGTATTCGTAGTTTACTAGTGTTTGATCATCCGAAGGATTGCTCGTGTTTTCTGAGACCACCAAGTAAGCAATACATGGGTTAGGAATAGGGTACTAGGTAAAAATGGTAAATCGATTGATAAAGCAGTGAATCTTCAACTGAGGTGGTTAGGACATTTGTTATATATGTCTCCGCCTACCTAGAGCTTATTTGTCTAGTGTCGGAGTAGACTGGGAAAAAGTTAGAGGCAGTCAGACCGAAACATGGCGTCAGTCCGTGAAGTCATTGACAGTTGAACTGAACCACTTTCATAGATTTAGACGACCTGGTTGGAGTCCAAGAGATAGTCGTGGTTAGATACTTTAATTAGCATGGCTCGAAATAATTTGCGATGGCTCATATGTATCCGTTCTTTATCTTCCCTAAATTCTAAGTTTCCAAATTGATTATAATCCTTTTTTCTCCACTGGTTTATATTTTCTTGAATCTTATCTTTGATCACTAATCCTCTCCATTATTACTAGTACTGTTACTGCCTCCAATACTCAGGGATTTGGACTGACAATATCGTCTATATATGCTAATTGGGGGGGGGGCATAGCAACTTGAATTGATGTATGTATGTATCAAGTTCTACTTTGTGACTGACTAACTGACACTGATATCTGGAACTTGCTGAACTTTTTGTCATTGATGCAAACCCACAGTGAACTAATATCAAAAGGCAGGAACTTGGTTAAAATAAATCATCTTTGATAACGAAAAATTAATTAAAGGCGTAAACAATTGTTGGGTTTGTAGGTCACTCATAATGTTAAGACCTGTAAGGCCTATCGCTTACATTATCACTTGTAATTTTCACTAAGCGTTTCACTTTAAGCAGTTGGAGTTATTCTTAAATGTCTGGTATGAACATGTTAGGGTAACGTAACTCTTCTACCTACTGGTTTAAAAACACAAATACAGTAAAAGTTAAAGCTTTGAGTGAATTCTTGTGTGGAAATTACACTGAAGTGCAGTGCTAATCCATTGAATATGTTTAAAAATGACCGGATAATATCGATGAAACTTACTTAATCAAATTATGGATAACTACAGTCCTAAGGCAAACCGATTATATTTTATGTTTTTATTTCTATATTAGATAAACTCTAGAACTGGTCAAGCTTTTGTGGATAACGCTCGCCTAGATAATGGTTCTCGAGAGCATATGCGTCATCCTGAATTTCGTGATACTGTTTTTGTCGGAATGGACTCATCACACTGTATTTTCACAATTGAAACAATAGCTCCTGGCACCCGACCTCCATCATCACTAGTTCGTTGTGCATTAGCTGTTATGATTAGTAAATGCTCTCATTATTTAGCTGTTACAGAAACACCTGGTTTCGGTGATCAAGTTGAAGAATGTAAACCAGTCATTGATGTACCTGAAGACAACAGTAAATCTCATACGGCTCCAAATCTGGTAAGGTGTGATTTGTACTTTTTACTCATTTTTTGTATGAACTGTAATTGAAGCATTCGACTTTTACCCGTTAAATCCAGGACTCAAACCCCGCTCATCATATTTCAGTTAGAGTAACTGGGTAGTATGACTACGCCTCACACAAACTGTGGCTAAGAGAAACAAGTTCAAAATATTTCAAGACTCATAAAAACAAATATATACTTGTTGCTACATATTCATTTGCCAAGTATCCTATTTTTACCTTATCGACTAGTACAGATTGAGTTATTTATATTGAGTATGTAAATTCGATGCTTTTTTGTTGTTTATTTTTACTTATTATCGTGCTCTTCATCTCTCGTAAAATTCTATCCATCTAAAAATATGTTCTTTCCAGTAATCAATTAATGTAAGTATCTTAATTCTATAAGAGGTCAGTCACTTCTCTCATAGCTCAATATCGATATCTCAAGCTATGAAACTGGGTGACGCTACTCGTTATGTTAATCTCTGAATTCAACAATCTATAACACTTATTAATATCGATCATGTTCATACTAATGACTGACTTCATATTTGTAGTCTCTGAACTCCAGTTAGATGACATGACTAGTGCATTTTGTCTAACTTGGGTGCAAGGCAGTTACCAGTAGCATTAGATGAAGTCGTACAATATCACGAATTGACTGGAATTAGAAATATAAGCAATTGGATACTGTCTCAATGATCTGAATGTTTTGGGTTCATATATATCCACCCCTAAGGAGTCCAATGATAAAAAGAAACAATTATCCAATGCTTTCTGATTTTCAATTCTCATCTAAATAAGCTCGGTTTATGATGGGCAACTTCAAGTAATCTAAGTACCACTCATCAAGTGACAGTGATTTAACAAATATTTGTGTTAGAATGACTCGTGTGGGATACCTAGCTTAAAGTTAAATCACAACTACATTTTTCATTAGTATTGGAGTGATCACTCGAATGAATAACAGGACTTGCTTCATATTTGAATTGATGAGTCATTGTATCCTGAATCTGACTAGTCAAAATTTAATACTCGGCTCAACTAAATCGTGATAGGAACTTCCTGTACTTTGATTAATCGAATTAGTACCATCTGCACGAAATGGGATTTCAGTGCATGAATTATCTTCTTTACTAGGTATAATTAAACTTGGCGTGTTAGGATTAGTATTACTGACTGATACATAAGTATTATTTTCCTTCTCCGTCTCATAAAAAATATCACTGGAGTTAAAATCTTAATTAGGCTTGACTAAATCATGATAGGAACTCTTCACAGTTTCATTAATTGTAGTACCATTATTTGAAGGAAGTGAGATTCCATTACATGAATTGTCTGTTTTAATAGAATAAATCGAACTGTGTCTATTCGGATCGGCACTAGTATTTAACGTAGTAGTAACTTCATTATCATTGAAAGTACCTATTAAAACGGGAATTGATTTAAGAATATCAAGAGGAATATCATAGGAAATTTCATTTAAAGCAAGGACTAAATAATGGGTGGCATTTAATTCCATCTAATGAGATGTATTAAAACGCCATTAAAACAGGAATTCACTATTATTGTATAAGTTGGATTGTGACTGGCTAGTGGAATCCAGGAAGTGCGTTTCGTCTTATTTGAAACTCATCGGCTGGATGTACCTGCATCCCAATGTTGATGTTCACAGCTTCAGTCTATAACAAATCAACGGGAGTATACAAGTTCATCCTAATAGAAATTCACTATCATTAGAATTGGAATTTTCCTCTTGTGATAAATAACGTTTCATATTGAAATAAACGTAGATTCATCATTACAATTAGAATAAGCTTCATAATCTAACTCGGATGAGTTGATTAGTTGTATTATGAACTTCCTAAAAATCAGAACTTTTACTTTCCACTTTCTCATTATAAATAATATTCAAGCTTGATTTAAACGTGCATTCATCATCAGAATAATGAAACTCATCGAAGTAGTTTCTTGAAACATTTTGCATCCACTTTCTGACTATAGAATTTTGAGGTATTACATGCTGCGATAATAGCGACAAATTCGCAGGGTTTTGGAAATAATAATTTTTTTTAATAGAATGCTAATCTTCCCTAACAGAGTAAAAAATAACCCATTTTGTTCTCTTCATTAGCTTCTTCCTTCGTAGAATACCAATCCTCAAATTCTCCAATATTCTTTATTATTTACATAAGAGGACTGGTAGTATCTAATCCATAAAAGAAATCTCGTATTTTTGAAGTAATGTATTAGCGGTAATCGGCCTTAGTAGTAGTACTTCATTAATCGATATATATTGCCTGCTACTCATCTTGTAGTAATATCGTAGACCAGTCTATCCCAGTTCTGATCGTTATCTAGATCTGTATAGCCACCTATAGATCCCGTTTGCTACTTTAAATATTGTATTACTAGAGGAGTAACGGGCGTAAGTAAGTAAGTAAGTAAGTAAGTAAGTAAGAATCACACTCCTAATGATGTACATGGGTAATAACGTATAATAGTCAAGCGAATAAATATACAAGTTTAACAACGAAACATCTAGGCTATAAAGTGATCCGAATTTATTGTCGGAATTCACCACAGTGATTTAATTCATTTAGCATGTACGGATTAGTATACTTAGCTTTGGGCTACACTTTAGTTACGTGTAAGGGCTAATGAGGTTTCTTAAACCAAACTAGGTGGATTGGGACTCCAGTCTTCAGTCTTACGTTCGAAAGTCGAACACCGTAACAACTACGCTATTCGGCTTCCAACTGATAGGCTGCAAGTTCGAAGCTCGCTACACCTACTGCAGTTTGGCTAACTGCATAGTATCATAAGGTCTTACACAACTAAAACTTAAAGCTGAGTGCATAGATCTGTACTTGATTCATAATTAAATCGAGAAGTATTTACTTAAATCCTGAATTATTCATAAAACTTATAATTAATAATTAGAAAATTAATCTTAAAATTAATGCGATTTGCATTATTTATAGTTTGGAAAATTGTTCTAAAGTGTAGTATAATTATTAGTAAGGAGGAATGGATAGTTACCGTTAAGTAATAGTTAAGTATAAAAGTATTGACGATTCTTAGTTTAGAACAGTAATGGGAGGTCAGGTGTAAATCATGACGACAATTTAAATGAAATATTATTTAATTAGGATAAACTTGTATATTCCCGTTGATTTGTTATAGACTGAAGGTGGTCAGTCATTGTTGCTATATGTGCATCCTGAGCGGATCGCCTCGATATAGCGAATTTTTCACAAGTATTATATAATCCAACTCATATAATACTTGTGAAAAATTCGCTATATCGAGGCGATCCGCTCAGGATGCACATATAGCAACAATGACTGACCACCTTCAGTCTATAACAAATCAACGGGAATATACAAGTTTATCCTAATACCAATGTGCCCGTTGCACAAGTGTGACTGTCTGGACTCAGTAGTCTAGTGGTGAACGCGGTGACGTTCGACACGAAACGGACTGAGTTCGAATCCCAGTGTGAACAGCAACATTGGGATGCAGGTACATCCAGCCGATGAGTCCCAAATAGGACGAAACGCGCGTCCTGGATTCCACTAGCCAGTCACAATCCAACTTATAAAATATTATTTAAGTGTTTTGGATATATATTTTGAGGACTGCAGTATGAGAGTTTAGTGAATGAGCGATATCAGAATTTTATAGCTATTACCTAAGGTTACGTGCTCGATTGATATAATCCATTTGGTACACTTCGATTATACTACTGACTAACACACTGACAAGATAAAATCAACCATCAGTGTATAATAAAGGTCAAAATGAAGCGTTGTGGGAATGCGTATCTGTGATCACAGCGAACAATCAAATTCAAAAGTTGAAAAGTGAGTAAGTATCAATGTTCAGTATATGTATAACTGTAACAGCCAAATAACTTTCTTTAAATAACAAATGTCTACATAAAGAAAATACTTAGTCGAGATACATAAGAAACTCATGAATCCCGTAAATCGATAATTTTTACTGCTGTATGGAGAACTTCGCTGCTATAAATCTATCTAATGTAAGAAATATCTGCGATTTCAACCCTCTGTAATGGATATACGCGTAAATCATATGGAAAAGTGAATGATATACACTGAGTAGCTTGAAAGATTTTGTTTAACCTAATGTTTATGTGAGTACCTATAGAGCTCATGATGATCCTTGTCTTTTTATTTGCATAACCGTAAAATGGATTATCGTTAAACTCTAGAGTAAATTTTTTTATTAAATCCTAGTTTATTTTTTGGGCATACGCACTATGTCTTCAAAATAAGTTTCTTCGTAGACTCTTAATTTTATTGTTTTGTTTGTATTTTATAAGGAATTTTTTTCTAAAATTTAATATTGACAGCACTTTTCTGTTTAGCGGTATAGATCACATTCTTCTTGTTAAAACTATCTATTCTCAATTAATAACGGTAACAACAAAGTTGGTAGCTTTTCCAATTCGATAGAGATGACTTCTGTAAATCCATTATAAATATTATTAATTCATTTAGTAGATACAGATCTATGATTTAACTTCTATCTATACACTCATTATAAGAGCTAATAATACTGCCCAGTTTCCTAGTATGCAGTGGATGGAGCGGGGTTCAAACTTAAAATTTAATGACTGAAGGTAGAATTTTTTAACCAGTGATATAACTATGTTTTTCTCTTCATATTACTTTATTAACACATTTTGTTGTAATTATTGTTTTAAAATCAACCATTTTCATTTATCCAAATTACAGCTCACTCAAAAAACCAATCGTAGTCATTTAAATGGACGTGAAGTTGGACTTGAAGTAACACATATTTCACCTGATACATTGCGTGCAACATTTACTTTCTTCGGAGAAGACCACACATTGGGTTTAGCACTTCGATATTGTATTTTACGAGAGTAAATCCCTCATTTAATTCATTTTGCATTTCTCTTCCAGTTTACATATTTAATTATTTCTGTATAACTATTGGCTCTCAAACTCTTATTTTATTCATTTCAACACCATCGGGTCGGTTCGCGTTGACATACCTCACATCAATGAAGTGCTGATAGGGAAAATCAACTAGAGAAAAAGTAAAAGACATAAAATTTTAGCATAGGAAGCAAAGTATAATGTGATTTTCCGAATCCCAATTTTCACTCATTCTTCAGGCTACGGATTATATGTATATATAATTATTATATTCAGTGTCTGATAATTACTTGTGAAGAAATTTTATGTAGCATAATAAACTATAAAATTTTGGGAAATCCTAACTATCCTGGTGATGAGAAGTCTTTTAATTTATCACTATGACTTTATGTTCTCGTTTATGAAAAGTCTGTGTGTATATCGAACATACAAACTCCGAATAATTAATATACTAATGTGGAAAGCATAGATTTATGTACTCAGCTTTGAGCTACACTTTAGATTTGCAAAAGCTGGGGATACAACAATATTCCCCAAATCGAAGTAGACATAGCACGTTCGAGTCTGAGTAACCTATCAGTTGAAAGCTAAGTCCTTTAATTACTAAGCGCACCGGTGAATACGACTGATTGACAGAGAGACAAACCTCAAATATTTTGATAGCGTCCTGTTAGGTTTTAGTGCCCGTTCGGGTAATATGAGCTGTTATTTTAGGAATCAAGCTTTTTTTATCAATCGTCTTTTACTGACTTGTTCAAGTATTACTAATTTTTCTCCGATTTTTAAGTTTTAATTTCACTGCATGATTATATCGTGCTTTCCGTTTTCTTATTCCAGTCAATCGGTTAACTTTTGTGGTTATTGTGTACCTCATCCTTTAGAGGATATGATTCATTTTGACATTCAAATGAAGCGTAAGTTGTTTATATTAGAAAATTTGATTTTACTAACAATACATCGAATCTATTTGTATTTCGAAATTCCTAGGAAATTACCTTATCTTTGAATATATTTCCTTAGGAAAATATAACTTTGTAGTTCACATAAAATGAAGCATGTGCCTTTTATCCCACTGTTAGTCGCAATCTAAGTTTTAAAAAGTTCCTCTCAGTTTTTAAGTTCTATGGCAATAATTAAGTTTGGATATACTTACTGGCCAGGTGAACGGTTCTACTGAGTTTTCATCTGTTAGTCACTGCTGATGTAACCAATTTGATGCTTATTATTTTAATGTCCATAATTTGTATACTAAATTGTAGCATGTATATGCGTATTTTTAAACTGTAGTATGTATTAGTTAAAGCGTTTAACTTTCAACCAACTGATTTGACATCTGATCTTTGTTTCATCCATTTCTATCTTAACAGCTATACAGTATCACTAGCCCATACATAAAAGTCAGTGTATAAATGTATACTTGTTTTATTTCTCTGATTGTTTACATTCATACTTAATTGATATTGCATAAAGATAATTACTGTCAATTCTTAGTACACTAGTTTAATTTACAGATAGCTCAAAAGTGTAATATCGCTCAGAAATCATGTTTCAAGTACTAAATTATAAAACAATATTATTTTGATAGCTTGTAACGTTACTAGTTCCTGCTTCTGTAAATAATGCTAAATTTACATAGATAGTTCATTCATTTCATGACTAGTACCTCAAACTAATATTATCTTTTTTTGTAAACGTAATGCATATTGCACTAATTTACCAATTACTTAGTAATCTCTGTATTGGCTAAACATTTTAGACGGTTCAGCTATCGATGCCTTACGAAATGGTCTTCAGTGTTTACGTGACTGCTTCCAGCATATGAAGCAAACATTTATATCAGCAATGAAAATATCGAGGAGTACTAGAAAATCTTCATGATAATGATGGACTCTTTTCTTACAGTTGTATATTTTCACTTAAATTTTGTTCCCAAAATTGCGAAATCCTTTTTACTAATGAGGCGAAATTATACAAAACAGTTTGAAAGTTGAAAGCAAAATAATAATTAACTAAATCTAGGATGTTATTGGTTAACGAACCTGGAGACCCAGCTCCAGCCTCAGAGTAAAAAGGGAGACAAATTATCAGTGGATCCTGAGGATATTTTTACATTACTATAAAATGAGCAGTTCTGAAAGAGAGAAATAGCTGCTTTCATAACTTCAATTGCTTCTCCTAAACAGTCATTTTCGTCGAGGTACAACCACATCACTACGAGTATGCAGGTTGTAAACGCGTAGTTCTTGCGATTCTAAGTGCTTACACTGCACTTTTCGTCACTTATAGCATCACTGATAACATTTGTATGCTATCAGTTGTACGGACATCATTCAGAATAATATGTAAACAAAAGCTAACTAAAGTGGGGAATTTTTACAGAATACTAAGGGGATCTGGTAGACAAGAATCACGAATAGCATCCGTTTTGGTAAAATCCCCCAGCAGTTCACGTTATGGGAAGGAAACGGCATTGGTTCATTTTAGAAATTAAACCTATTGGGGCTGACGACGACATGTTCATTTAGTCACCCAATTAGTATTCCGAGGTGTTCGTGTTCAGTTTTTTCCACACTGACTCCTGAGTCACCGATGTTTACGGAGTAAATATTGGTAACAGACGACTGGATGTACAAATATTGTGAAGTTTTGGCAGCAATGACCGGCTGCTTGTGGTAGCTATTTTTGTAACCCCACCTAGTCCAGCACGGATACAACAGTAAGTTCCAGCTGTGTCTATACCCGGGCGGGCCATAGTCTTTCCGTGCGGCTCGTGAAATGGAGTATCTTGCAGTTGCTTGGTTAGTAAATAGTTTATGATCCAGACCTAAGTCTTAGTTCTCTTATTATCTCTGGGAATATTCAATGGTGGGAGGGCAAAGTATATCTAACTGGGTGCCTAACTGCTATTTCAGAAAGTTTATGTCAGGTACCTAGATATGTTACCTTCCACTCCGCTTGATAACTGTTTGGCGTTTATGAAACTAAGTAGTAGGGACATATGGTTGTGCTTATTTCTTTGTACTGTGGTAAAAATAAGCAAACATCCAATTAATAGTAATCAACTACAAGCCGAATTAAATAACACAACTAGTGGAGACAAGCTGGCGCTTGACTTCACCCCCTGCTAAGCATAACATAATCATTACTAAGACATCCTACTAGATATGGCCCGTGGTGCATACCGCAATGGTAATGACATACTTTTGCAACTATGATCTTATTGTTATTCCCGAAACCAATTAACATTACTTAACTGTGAGATCACAATTATGTTAGGCGCCCCAAAAAGTGACATAGACGACGTTCTTCGTATGATACGGTAGTAAAACTCTCACTAACCGTAGAACCTGGCTAAAAAGTGACACATGATGACTACTCAAGAAAAATAGAAAGCATGGGACAAATGGAAACTTTCCCTAAAGCAATCAGCACGATACTAATATTTTACGTTAGAAACGTCTTCTGTTTACAATAACATTGGTTAACTTATTGTCTGTGGGAGCACGTGTATACATAAAATGAACAGCAGTGAACAAGTACATAGCTCTGAGACACCTCGTTAAATACTGGTTTTCAAAATGTGACGTAGGAATTGATTTGTATCTTCTCTCTATCGTAACCACAAAGCTCTTTATCCACACGAGTAGGATCTCAGAGATCCCCGTACTTTCTAGCATACCCAAAAGCCTGCCGCGAGAGAAATCTCGTCAAAAGCTATGCAACGTTTATATAAATCATGCCCATTAATTACTTGCCAATAAAGGTCTTTCCTAAATGCATGTTGTGTAATGTTTACCAATGAGTTTCTAGAAAGCTATGATTATCTTCCTGATGATTCCTCCCGATGTTCCAACTATGAAACTCATGAGGCTGATTGGTCGGTAGTTTGATAGATGTTGCGTTGGCTTTACATTATGGGTTGGGGAAGACAATGTCTTGATAGCTCACATTGATTTCGGGACATCCTGGATACTGGTTCGAATGTTGCAGTCATGTGTGTTGCAATTTGTTTCCGTAATCCAGGTAGGGGTAATGATCAACCGGCCATATTAATTTCCCGTATCTAAAGAGTTTAATGTCCTCAGTACATCTTAATTGATATTCATGCTATTTAGTCGATTTTTCAGCATCGCTTCCGAAGTTGACCTTACATCGAAAGGTTTGCGGGAGAAAACATTCCAAAAATAGTTAGCCATTGCTTCTGCATTGTCCTGATCTTTCTCGATCATTAAAGACTCGTAACCTTCATTTGTCATAGTGGTAATCTATCCGTCTTCGTTCCGTAGCTGATATGGGAGAATATTCGCTTGGGCATCGTGATTGAGATGAATTTTTCTGACGGCTCTAACCTTTTGTTGCTCTAGTTCACAGAAAGTGCGTTGGGGTCATCTACCATAAGGCTCCTTCACCTGCGTCACAGGGATTTAAGTTTATTATCAATGAATTGTTCAACTTTGTATTCTGGGCCATGATATGCTAGGATTAGGTTGATGCCCTGTGATATGTAGGAAGACTTCATAAGTGCCTTAACCAAGAGCATTCCAATTAAAGCAAAATTGTAGGTTTGGATTGTTAGTGAAGTGTACTCTGTAAATGACCAAGTTACGTTTGTCGTCTAATAAGAGTAGCTTCCAAAGATCAAACACACACGTACGAATAAGAACAAATGCGAAAGCAGTGATAGATGATGCAAAAGGCATATTTCGTCGCAATTAGAGCGTTAACGTGATAGCATCGTGTAGGCTAGTTCACTAGGAAATAAGTTACCTCTCACGTAGAGTCGTGTCGTGATCAGGTAGAGTTGCTTGACAATTCACATTCAACTAGTTGTGTCCATTAAAACTAACATAGTCAGCACCAATGACGAGAGCCTAAGTAACTATTCAATTAGGGAATTATTTGCCGCTACATTACATACTATCCAATCATGAAACCCACACAAAAAATGAAAATACCCCTAACCTTTACACAATTCTCTATTAAAACACACGTTTAATAAATGCGTTCAAAAGCGGAACTGGATTTTTATGGGACTACAAATAGCGTTGATCGACAAGGGCTATTATTTATCCCTGATATGGCTAAAAATATATCTTTGGTTGGTGACCTTGCTGTTTTGTAAATATTGATAAACTGAAGACTAAGACCTCAAGGTCGTAACTGATTTTTATAACTGTTTCCAGTGTTGATTATCAAGTTATCGTTGTTCCACGCTTGTCATTATTTACTTTGATTGATTGCTTCCATTATTAAACGTAAGTTCACCTGGTGTATTTTCTGAGCCGTCAACTCACTTTATTCTACTCTCCACCTTTCATATAAACCTATGCACGTGGCTCCCCTCACAAGGGCCAAACTAACTTTAGAAGATTTTGTTGAGGAAATAATATGGAAATTTTGGGGGAATGACTCACTTTCCCTCATATATTCCTTAAATTACAGACTTTTCTCTTAATGTCCAAATATATGCCGACTTAATAGCCAAGGAAATAGGACTATGTTATGTGCTACTTACTGTATTTCTGTTGACCACTAAAATTCTTAATTGTCATCAAGGTTATTTAATAACCAGCACCAGCATGTCTAAATGGTTGAAAACACTGTAACGTGTATCTGCCTGTCCCACGACATATCACGTACAAAATCAGTGGATAACTTATAATACTGTTATTAATAAATGTCTGTTATAGAAATTTAGAGAAAATTGCTACAAATTTATGGATTAAAAAGTTTTTATTGTATCACTTTATTAAAAGTTTCTTCTCAGTCCTTCAGTACATTCGCTTTTCCTTGACTAGCCTTATTCTGGTGATATGCATTGTAACTTGAAAACACCAAGTACATGTTATGGAAAATAACGTTAGTATTTATTACAGTATAGTGATCACAGGAGATACTTGTTGTCTCTGAAACACTTGATGGTGTGAGGAGATTATAACAGTAGGGGTGAAAGCAAAAATTTCACTATTTACAAAAGCGAAATAGCACTTATAGTTTCTTTTTAATTTCTCGCTTTCGAGCTCGATCTTTGTTATCATGAGAAATGTTTGCTTAGTAGAATCCACCAATTTTCTAAGTTTAGTTTCATTATATTCTTTACCAATAATGACAATCGAAATGGTATCTTAATTGATCAGTAACAGCGCAAGAAATCTTTGCAAATAATCCTGTAGAGTCGGAACTTCTTAATGCCACCTTCCTTAGACGTCTTCAATATAGTAAGTTGCGCAACATGCAATGCAAATGCTCCAATGGGTTTCATTAAGTTTCTAACAGCACACGAGATCATCTTGTTCGAGGTCAAATCCCACCATCAACTCTTAATAACTCCCTTATCCCCACGACTAATCCTTCTAGCATAACTTTATCACCTCGCCTCTAATGTTAATGGTTTGAATTGACGAAACGTTATTCCTGTTGTCTTGAGACCTCGCACTAAACTATATATCAGAGCTTCTAATGTTTAAATCTTATGCCAAATAGGACAACAAGCCTTCTTAGCTATGACCCTAGATTCTCGCTCCATCGATGTTTATTGCATCTCTCAAACGCGTATACAGGAATTAAGTACAATCATTCTCTTAACCTCATCCTTTCAAAATGAAGGACCGGCCTGGTTCACCCTTCATGTTTCTGAAGACTTCACCGCTACCACTCGAGGCCTTGCTGGTGTAGGTATAGCACTAAGTCCAAAAGCTGAACAGGCTCTCCTTGACGGGATTCCCATAGACAGTTGCTTATGTGCTGTCCGTCTAGATGGAACGGTAAGAACTCGGAAAGATAGGGACACACGCCGTGGCCTCTTTGTTATCTCTGCCTACGCTCCCACTGATTACGGCTGAGATGAAGTAAAAGATGAATTTCACAGATAGTTTTTTCGACCTCCGTAAAGCTAAGCTCACTGATGTAGTAATAGTGGCTGGTGATTTTAATGCTCAAGTAGGTAGATTAAGCGAAATCGAAAGGCATCTAGGTGGATCCTATGGTATCGAGGCTCAGCGAACAAATAGTCGCGATATATTCAGATAACTGTCTGTTTCAAGCAAGCACCAACTCTAAACATTAGAAAAGACACCAGTTGGCATGGTGGCCTCCGCAATCAACTCAACGCTGGACTCAAATAGACCACATTGCCATCACCCACCGTTAGAGAGGCTCGATTGATGACTGCCGCTCATTTTGGAGTACATGTTTAGACTCGGACCATGCTTTAATACGAGCGCGTATTAGTCTGCGTCTCACTGGACGTAAAAGATCTACGGCAAGGACCCCCCCTCAGAGTTCAACACTTTAGGGAACAGTTCAACTGGCCCTCGGCTTCATCTTAGTTGCCCACCATCCCCAGGCAATCTGGATGACATATTTATACCAGTCCCCCAAGTTGAGAAGGCTATTGGGAATCTAAAGCAAGAGAGAGCAGCGAGATCTAGTGGATTAACCCCTGAGATATTTAAGGATAGTGATCCAGTTTTAGCAGCGAGATTAATTGAAATCTCGGAACTGAACATAATCCCATCTGATTGGTCTCGAACACTAACCGTCCTAGTCTATAAGAAAGGACAGAAGTCCTCTTGTGACAATTACCGAGGAATCAGTTTAACGAATATAGTGTCTAAAATATTAGCTTCAATAATACTTCGACGCCGGCAAAGTCGAGAAGACCGAGGTGGTGTCAGTCCTGGACGTGGTTGTGTAGACTAAATATTCACACTTCGGCAAGTTCTGGGATATAGACACACTTTTAGTCGTTCAACAATAGTTATATTCCTCGACCCTAGGGCGGTGTCTGACTGTATCGATCGTGAGGTTATGTGGCAATGTCTGTCATTGAAAGGCATACCAGAGAATGTAGATTAACTTTATGCAAGTTCTCTACTCAAACACTACTGGTCGAGTCAGAGCTAATTCAAAGTGTCGTCAGAACTGATTACCTCAAGTGGTGTTCGTCAAAGTTGTTCACTTTCTCCATTCTTATTTAATTTTATCATTGTCATCGTCTGATTTCTCCGGAGTGGACCTCCTTCCAGGAGATAAACTTGCTAACTTAGAATATGCAGATAGAATATGCAGATAGGGTGAAGATTCTGATAAAATGCAGAATCTCTTGACTATCTTAAACATGAATGTAAGGATGTTTGGGATGCGATTCTCCCCATCGAAATGCAAAATGTTGCTTCAGGATTGGCTTGCTTCGGCACCTTAGTTAGTGTTAGGGAGTGAAGCAGTTGAATGTGTTAACCGCCTCACTTATCTTGGCAGCCTCATCAGTCCTGACGGTCTTGTGTCTGCTGAAGTCCCTGCGCGTATACATAAGGCCCCATCAGCTTTTTGGAATTTGCGTAACTTGTGGCGTAGGTGAGACATCCGATTACTGACCAAAGGATGCGTTTACTGCGCAGTAGTTCAATCCGTTTTACTTTATGGATGTCAAACGTGTCCATTAAGGATAGAGGATATTCTTAGGCTTCTAGTATTCTATCGTAGATATCTCCGAAACATTGCACGTTTTTTCTGGGACCACCGATTAAGCAATACGTTGGTTAGAAATAAAGTACTATGTAAGTATGGTAAATCGATCGGTTAAGTGGTGAATCCTCACCAACTAAGGTGGTTAGGACATGTGTTACATATGCCTGACCACTGCTTACCTCGTCGAACAATCCTGTTTAGTGTGAGTGTAGGCTGGAAGAAAGCTAGGGGCGGCCAAACCAAAACATGACACCAGTCCATGAAGTCATTAACAATTGAGCTGAGCCATGTTAACAGGTGCAGACTATCTGGTTGAGGTCCGTGTAATGATCGTAACAAATGGTTAAAGACTTTGAGTGATATGGCTCAAAATCATTCGCACTAAAGCAGGTGCATCCATTCCTTGTCTTCCTCCAAATTCTAAGCTTCTGATTTTATCAAATCTTCTTACTGAATTATATTTTCTCAAATCTTATCTCCGATCTCTAATCCTCTCCACTAATGCTAACTCTGTTTGTACCTCCTTTATTCTGGGATCTGATCCTACAATTTAATCTCTACCTGCTAATTGGAGCATGGCAACTTCAACTGATGTACTCACGTACCAAGTTCTACGAAGTTACTTACTAAAGGTCTTACTTCCGGAGACGGAACTCCGTGGAGTAAGGCGAGGTATACCTTTTTTAACGGCTGACCTTTTCTAACCCCACTCTTCTTCAGTGCAAAGGCAGCATCACTTATGCTGATTGTCTGGGGGGAAGCACGTTACTACTGTCACACCTCTGTACAACCGGCAGTTCAACTTCGTCCTCGTACCTCATATTTTATGCTTTTAGTTTCACCGCCCTTCGACCGACCTGCCTGGCATAGTAGGGCTTTGGGGGAACGATTGTTCTAGTCAATACAACCTGATTAAGTCATCACATTAGGCAAGCCCGACCACTACGTCAATGTAGCAGCATGGTTGGAGTACTCATTATAAGGGTAATAATTATACTCGTTCTTAGAGAACGTCATTTAAGCTCCATACTACCTAAAATGTACAACTTCATTCTTTTGCATAACTATTTGGGTGCTCAAAACATCAATGAACAAACATCGCAGTTTAGCTATTCGTGTGTAATCCTATTTTTCATTTAATAGCTATTGTTAATATCCAACTACAAAGTTGTGCAGGTAGTTCGCTGTTGGGACTTAATATATGACAGTTGGGAGTTTGATGCTTTAATCATCAGGCTATAATCCTACAAGGAATTGTATATGTTACTTCAAAGAATTTATTGTATTCGAATTTCAAATCACGATTGTCGATTTATATGTTAAGTTCCACGTAAGGATGTATTAATTATAACATTATAGACGATGTGATCATTATGTTATTGGATTCATTTTTTAAGCTTAGAATTTATTTATACATAATGTACCTATTTGTTCCATATATTATAGATATGTGCAATGTTTAACGCAGTTACAATGAAATATTTAAGCTTGTTCATCCTTGTGTTCCAAAATCTACTTTATATTCTATGTATGCGCCATGCAAGGTCCAGAACAGTAGATATGTTTAACTCTTCATCTTTGGTAATAATGAGTGAATGTTTGAAATTTTTAATATGCTTATCAGTTTTGAGTTTTACTGGAGATTTAAAAAATTTTGTGAAACTCGTACAACGTAATCCATTGGATGTTCTAATGTCTTTTATACCTGCCACGATATATGTCATTCAGAATCGTTTTCTTATAACAGCTCTGAGTAACTTAGATGCAGTCACATTTCAGGTAAGATCAGAATATTTTATAATGAAACATTTATAATTAGTTTAGGTGGCCTATCAACTAAAACTTTTTACAACAGCTCTATTCAGTATGCTTGTTCTTCGGAAACCAATCAGTACAGTCCAATGGTTTGCATTGGTTTTATTGTTTATTGGAGTTGCAACTGTAGAAACTCCTGTTAATCCTAGTAAATCTATTCAACAACCACCCATAGCATACAACCCTCCATTCGGATTATTCTGTTCTGTATGTGCTGCCATATTGTCTGGTTTAGGATGCGTATCTTTTGAGAAGGTAAATTATTTTGTTTACAGAGTACAGGTCAATTGTATGATTAAATTCTATGTACCTCCAAATAACTGCTTGAATATATTGATTTACACCTATTACACTAATGTTGGTGCTAAAAGAAACTTTTTCAACTGTGTCATCATGTCTTTTCTTAGATTTTTAATTTCCATTATAATAGACGAAAAGAATTCCTTTTAAAATATATTGATCGCAAGCTTAGATGACCAATGGCTTGAGTTGATTGTGGCCTAGTGATATATACTCATAGATCTGACTGATTGATTCAAGCACTTAAACACCGAAAGACAAAGTATGTGGTCAACAAATATGAGTTATTTTTGTTGTCATAAGTTTCTGAATGCAACTTGCTCGGACCCGTACAGTGGCTGAGGACAAGTACGATTGATTATTCTATACCTACAAGTTTTCCCATATGCTACTAATCCCAGTCTGGAATGAGAACATAAATTTATTAGCCAACAGGGTTAGATCAAGTTTATACTTCATACACTAGTCTATATACATGCAAAACCTAACCGCAAGATAATCAATTAAAAAAATAACATCAATACAAAACAAGGACAATAATGATAGGAAACTTAGGTAACACACACAATTATCTAGTCATAGTTCATGGTTAGAAAATGATATAGTAGCAGTTAATAGATTAAATGTGACGTTAAGGCTAAGGGAATGTAAAAATAATAAAATAAAATGTCCGATGCATATACGACCAAAATATATGAAATATTCTTTTAGAAAGCAATTCTTACTGTCAATCTTTTTGATTTACCTAATCTATCAGTTTTACATAACAAAATAACAAGTTTATGTGCAAAATATTTAACACAATATAAACATGATCAGAATTTATCAAAATCAATGATTGTTAGGTATCGATCTCGTAGGTCGTTCGCGAGTCTATGAAATTGTGACATGAATATCAGGTCTTCTTATTGCTTATTATTTTTATACCTTTTATTCAACAAATTCATTCTTTTCGAATCACATTCATTAGGCCTAATCATTTCTTTCATTACTAATGTTCCATTAACTTATTGTTCACTTTGATAATTGTGTCTCGCTATTGTGTGATGTAAAGAATAGAACTTTTGCATGTATATGCTAAGTTCTACATCGTTTCCGACTAACTGACATTCACTCAGTGACCCCTATAAATTCATCAAGGTAATGTTGTGCATTCGTGCTAACCAATTTACTTGTACATAGTTTCTTCAAAATTTTCCCACTCTCAATTTACAATTGTATCAATCCATCACATGGAGTTATATGGAACCGATGTTAAATGGTAGTTTAGTGGTTTGAGGACTTGTCCTAACTAGTAAACCTCAAGTCTCAATCCTGCTCTGCTATGGGTGTTAGCTAAAGCCGATTACATGGTTACAATGTATTATTTATCGAACTAATAAATATGAATACATAGTGCCCAGTGTCTCTCCATGCTATTTCGCATTATGTGATCTTGTCTTCAGATACTAAATAAGTTTATCTTAGAAACTCTGTTATTTCTTGAGTGTTTGTGTCTTGTGTGACTAAGTTTTTATTGTTAAAACGATTAGCAAATTGTGGAATAATTCAATCCGATCATTCATGACAACTACCCATGAGATTGCATCTGTATATATGCTAAACCCATTCTCAGAGGTCAAAAAATTAGACAAGTGACTACACAATTGCAAATGTATTATTATTTTTGAATGAGACGTAACAAAACAAGACGATAAAATAGGAGTAATTAGGGCCCATATTGCGCGTGGTCTGTCGTCATAAAGTGATATATGAAGGACATGTAGTTAATACATTACAACTAACCTGATTTTCCAGAAGAAAGTTTCAATGTTCTTGACTCCAAACTTTATAGTTAGCGATCATAATCAGCGTAGAACTTGGTACAAATTAGCGTTAACGGCAATCACCATACCACATCAGAACGACGAAAGGGAATTATCGTGATCAGTAAAAAAGAGTCCAAAGAATCATAATACTGTGAGTAAGAAAGATTAAACATTGAGAACATGGTTAGAAACGAACAAGTGTATAGGTTTGGATGGGGAAGCACTGAAACTAAAGACCTAATGAGGAATAAAAGACAGATGAATCTATACCACTGTGACTGACTCTGAGCAATGTCACTCAAAATCCTTAGCAAGCTAGTAAACTCTGTAGGATTAGATGGATTAATATCAAAAAGCTACAGAGCCCATATGAATACGACCCTTGTAATTGGATGCGGGGGGTGGCTGACACCATTATCAACTATATTTGTTTAAGGTTTTTTTCATACAATTAATCATTGTCTATCAATTTTGTTCTGTCTGGAGTAAACTTTAAATCTATCCTAATTTTCTGTTTTAATAATAGATGTAACATATTTACTGACTAAATTTCTAGAGATTGATATTAGTTGGGATGTGTTACATATACTCAACCGCCGTTTACTGTAGGTTTTGTTTTCTTGCATACATATGACCTTCCAAACAGTTTCTTCAAACTGTCGGATCTTAACTATAGTCAGAACATGGAGAGCTTGGAATAAACTTTGTTTCTAAAACGTGAATAGATACGATTAGTGTGACGACATGGTCATTACAGTTATTTAAGAAAAGGATAAGAAATACGTACCGAACAGTAGGTAAAATGCGTCAAAATGAATCACTTCAAGAAATAGTCTTGTTTACAAAAGAGCACAGCTCTGTAATTGGTCACAAAATGAAGGCAGTCGCAGAAATCAGGCTGAGTTCAAATGGTGTATGTTTAACTAAATATTATTTGTCAGGTTAAGCAGAAATACAATCAAAATTTACCTGGACGCGCGATACTGACTAATGTAGAAGTATGATGGAAGAAACCCACAGGTGGCCAAACCAAAGCGTGGTATCAACCCATAAAGTAATTGACCGTTTGTCTAAGCCGTGTTTGCAATTCGAAACTTTTTGGTTGGTTCTCACACAACTGTTGTAACCAGTAGTTGGGTACTCTATGTAACAGTTTAAAATTGGTCACAGTGGCTCAGCTGCATTCATTCTTTGTGTTCACTTAAATCCTAAGTTTAACATTTCTTTACATGAATTGATTCTTATCCACAGAATAATATTCTGTGTTCAGTTTGTTTCTACTACCGTTAATGTTACTACTTCTTATACTACTTTGATATTAAACTTTCTTTGTTAATGGGGTGTGGCAGCTTGGACCAATTCACATATGTCCCACATTGTATATTGTACGTACACAAAATGAACAAAACAACCATAAACCATTATTCAGTCGTTTAGTTAATTGAAGCACTGACACTACTAAAATTGAGTGCCAAATGAAAGACGATGATTTATTCTTACAAAGTGAAATGATGAAAGATTTACTTGATTTATAAAGTAAATAAATCGTATTATACGACCTAACTTGAACAATCGTTAGTGTTCTTGAAAATCCAGAACTTATTCAGAATAGAGCAAACTCCAATTTTATGGTATATACTAAGAAATGGAATAGTTCACTAAGAATAAAAAGAAAAAAACGTTTTCCACGTAAATCTTTGGTTAAAGGTGAAAAATAAGTAGGAAAAATATTTATATATTGACTAGACTTATAATTAACAGTAGAATTTAACATTAAAGCCAGCGTATAAACCGACTAGTCCTAACCGTTACTCTCCATGATATATTCCTAACTAAAATTAATTGTGAAACGGCTGATTTTTGACCATCTAATTTTATCTGTTTGCTATTATTTTGAGGCGGATTACTCGTTGACAATCATCTTGGTCTCATAGTCGATTAAGTTCCATTCACGATTTCGTCCTTCCATGTCATAATATCCATGTTTATTTTCTGTCAGTTTGGAATAAAAATATTTTTGTTTATTATCTCATCTGTTTACCTTAATAATTAAGCTGTTGAAAAATACCAACAAATCTATATGGCATCGTAATATTGAGTTGTCTTTTGCATCAATTATCACTGGCATACCTGTACAATTATTGACCGATTGGAACGATATTAGACAAAATGGATATTTCCATGATTTTGATTGGTTTGTTTGGATAGTGATATTCTTACATGCATTCGGCGGTATATTAGTAGCTTTAGTGGTTAAATATGCTAACAATATTCTTAAGGTAAGTGGGTTTCGTTTTTTACATTGAAGCAATTAGTTGTATTTTACTCTGTACATTTGTTTTACTCGTTTATCAGGTTTAAATTTATGTACATAGTTTACAACCACACAATCTGACTGTGAGGTTTGTTGATATTACTTGACTGCTTAGATCGAAGTAGGTTGATTGGTGTTCGAATGTGCAACTTAGTAATTAAGGAGTCCACCTATCAACCACATGACAATAATGGAAATAAAATAATCGATTTACATATACTCAAAATAAAATAGTATTTTGATGAACAGTTCAGAAAGTTAGTTACTTTTCTCGAATCACCATATATAACACCTTTTTGAGAAAGAAATACTGAAGACACGTTTAATGGATGCAATTCGATTTTTACTACGGTCAGGTATGACTACAATTTACTCAAGAAAATGAAAAGAAACATGATTAGTTACGAATTAACTAAGGAATCACCACTTTATCTTCCTTATAGGCAGCTGCTAATAGCTTCATCTATGTTGTAACTTACCGCATATAAGTTCATATACGTGACTTTGGGCTGGAATCTAAGTGTTATACTAGGTTGCCTAGACTGAAGTAGATAGGGTGGAGTTCGAACCTGCTACTTGTGGGGCTGAAAGTCGAACACCTTGACCATTCAGCCTCTATTCAATGTACATGTGATTGTATGTCAAAAAATTGTGTTTGTTCTATAAGCTTCACAATTTCAAACTATATGTTATTATCCGTACTTACATATGCTTCGACAGTTGTAGTTGCTCGATTTTAAGCAGTTACTTATAATTTTTGCATTCTATTGGATGTTAATCTGAGTAGATGATCAAGAATGGCTTAGGTGTAAAGTAGTGTCTTGATAGCTAAGGCGTTCGATTTTGATCCTAGCTGAGTCTCATCTTTGAATACAGCAACTTAGTTGTAAAGTACTGAAGATTTCTCTTTCCGCGAAAATCAATTTATATGTAATATCATCCTTGAAAATAAAGTACAAATAATGCCAAGATGGAAGGTGTTGAGAGGATGATACGTCCCCTTAAATTTCGATTGTACAAACAACTCAACTAAGGCATGGTTCTATTGGTCACATTTTTTCACTAGATCTCCTAGGTTTAACTCTCAAAGTTAGTCACTACTAAGCTGTAGTAATTCTTTTAGTTTTGAGAAGGATTACCATGATTGCTGAATTTTGTGATTTCGCATCACAAACTTGGGTTAATTAAAGAACTAGTAGGTAGCCGTAATCACTGAACAGGTATTTTGTCGGTGTGGGTCTCCTCAATCCTAACCAACAACGTCACTATGGATCTAACTTCAGTTACTTTAGGCCTCGTGGCGAACAGTTAACCTTCAAACTACGGTGTTGGCATTTAGTGGTCTATATCTTTGGCTTTAGTTAATTAGTAATATTATGCCATCACCATCCACTGTTATCTTTTATGATAGTTGTCTCAAGTCTGGTATACTTGAGCTCCGCTGAATTCTCACTAAAACTCGTGGTATTATTTATCGAATTTAGTCACTAGTCAGCACATTATGACTTTAAACTATAAAACCCAATAATATGTACATGGACTCTCCTTCGCGTATATTGAAACACTATCATGCGCTTACTAGGGACTAACTTCCTAGTTACAGATCATATTAAATGTTAGCAAAAAAATATATTTTAGGACTAATTATTACACGTCCATAGCCCCACTGAGTATCGAATCCAAAACCCGAATGTCTACTCAATATTAATTGATTCAGGCCGTTATGGCAGTTAAGGTTACAAGCAACTGCATTATATGTTGGCATATACAGTAGGATTAATATTTATATGTTTAACTATTGTTGTGGTAATCAGTTACAATGATTAACGATTACATTTTACTATGCCATACACTCATGTCTTTTCCGCTTCTATTTCTTGTAGGCATTTGCCTGTTGTGTATCAATTGTGTTGTCATGTGCAATCTCTGTTATTTTTCTTGGAACACACTTGAGTAATAGTTTTATTTTCGGTGCACTAACTGTTATTGTATCGTCCATTTTGTATTCTGTTTATCCACCGAAAGTACATGTTTCATAGAACTATGTATAAGTGCTTTTAAACGTTATGATAACTGTCTTTAGTCTTTTTTTTCTAAGAAAACTTTTAGTCTCCTGAAATTTTGTACTTCTCATAGCTACTTTATTGTAATATTGAGAAAAATATTACCTGTCCCATTTCTGAAATGCAATGTAATTATCTTTCTCCAGGCAATTTCAAGTTAGTATTTCGTTACAAGATCCTTTTAACAGTTTGTAACATGAACGTTTTTTTGTTTCTTTTTTCGCGTATAGATTACTGCGTTCAATTGTTTATGTAATTATTTTGAATATTTTTGTAAAATAAACGTATGTATGATAATTTAATGTATATCTTACTTTTTGACATAATATAAAATATCATCAGAGTTACTAGTGATTAAGGACGTTTGATTTTCAACCACTTACTTAGTCGTTGGTTCGAGTTCTGCTTCACCTACTTTGGTTTTCTCGTGTCTTTTGGGACCACCGAATAAGCAATACGCGGGTTAGGAATAAAGTGCTAGATAAATACGGTAAGTCTATTGATGCAGTAGTAAATCTCCATCAGCTGGGGTCGTTAGGACTTGTGTTACGTATTCCTGACCACTGCCTACCTCGACGAGCAGTGCTGCTTGGTGTGGGTGTAGGACAGAAAAAAGCTAGGGGTGGCCAAACCAAAACATGGCACCAGTCCATGAAGTCATTGACAGTTGAGCTGAGCTACGTTAATAGGTGCAGACTATCTGTTGGGGTCCGCGTAATGATCGTCACAAATGGTTATCGACTTCAGTTAATATGGCTCAAAATCAATGGTAATGGAGCAGGTGCATCCACTCCTTGTCTTCCTCTAAATTCTGTTTCTGAATCAATCAGATTTTCTTCTTACTGAGTTGTGTTTTCTTAAATCTTATCACCGGTCTCTATTCCTTCTCATTAATACTAACTCTGTTACTACCTCCCCTACTCTGGGATTCGATCCTACAATTTAATCTTTATCTGCTAATTGGGGCATGGCTACTTGAACTGGTGTATGCATGTACCAAGTTCTACGTTGTAACTTGCTGACTGACTTTGGTTTATCAGCTGGGTAGTATAACTAGCCTTCACACAATTAATGTGGTTCAAAGCCAATTACGTGAATTTTTACTCGATAAAGGAGTTACATAAGAACAATGATTAGAAAAAGTTGATAGAATACCATTCTAATTGATATTCATTGTCGTGAATTTCATCGGAAATGCATCACCCATTTTTTATAATCTAGGTCATTTTCACTGACCTATTCATTCTGTCATCGACTTTTCAGGAAATAATGAAATCAATTTATTGGTCTCTGCATAGTAGGAAGTATGTTATTCAGCCCTTGTTAATTACTTGATTTACCGAATACATTGACTCAAGGCCGCAAATATGCTTAATTATTGAAAACACTTAAATACATGGAATAAATTTCTGCTGACTGACTAATTTTTCATAGCTACCTATGTCATACAGAGGGGATATTCTATCACTTATCAGTCAAATAGAATAGGTAACACTAGACAACTTTTCAAGTTAATAAAAGAAGCCAGGGTTAAAAAATTAATCGTTAGTGAGACGATCTCCGAAAAAGATGAAATCCTTATTAGATCTCAGTCTAGACGTTTAGAAAGATGAGCTGAACACTTCAAGGAACAGTTTAGTTGGCCTTCAGCTGCTCTAGAACTTCCCACTATTTTAAGGCAGCCAAAATGGAAAGTCGACTTAGGTCTCCCGACTGTTGTCGAAGTCGAGAAAGCTATAGCTAATTTAAAGAGAGGCAAAGCAGCAGGACCGGGTAGATTATCCCTAGAGGTCTTTAAGGATGGTGGTTTCACTTTGACAACTAGACTGACCGATGTTTTGACTAAAGTTTGGGAACTTGACAAAGTTCTTCCTGACGTATCGATCGTTAATCGTCCCAGTATATAAGAAAGGGTCAAAGTCGTCGTGCAATAACCATAGAGGACAAATATAGTGTCTAAAATACTAGCTATTATAATCATCAGACGTTTAACTGCAACTCGTGATCTCCAAATACGAAAAAAACCAGGCTGGTTTCAGACCTGTTCGCGGTTGTATAGACCAGATATTCACCATTCGTCAGGTTTTAGAACACAGACAAACTTTTCGGCGGCCGACAATAGTGGTTTTCTTTAACTTGAAAGCGGCATTTGACTCTGTAGACCGTGAAGTTCTATGGCAGTGTCTTTCATTGAAAGACGTGCCCCAAAAGTACATAAAACTTGTTAAGGCACTTTACTCAAACACTATTAGTCGTGTCAGAACATATGGCGTACTGTCATTGGAACCTGTTACCTCAAGCAGTGTCCGTCAAGGCTGCCCACTCTCCCCATTTTTGTTTAATTTCATAGTCGACATACTGTTGGAAATTACACTTTCATCGTCTGACTTTTCAGGAATTGATCTCCTACCAGGAGATCCACTTATTGACTTAGAATATGCTGACGATATAGTCCTGTTTGGCAAAGACGCTGATACGATGCAGAATATTTTAACAGCAATAAGCTCGAATGCAAGCACGTTCGGAATGCGTTTCTTCCCCTCTAAATGCAAACTATTGCTCCAAGACTGGTTTTCGTCAACCCCTGAACTAAAGATTGGGAGTGAAGTAGTTGAGCACGTCGACCACATCACTTGTCTTGAAGTCTAATTAGTCAAACTAAAACATGGCATCAGTTTATGAAGTCAATGATTGCCGATTTGAATCATATCGGTAGCTGCAGACCACCTGGATGGGGTCCTCGCGATTACCGCAACCAGTGGCTAGAAACACTGAGTGACATGACCCAAAATCGATCACAATGGCGCAAATACATTCACTCATTGTCCTCCCTTAAATCATGAGCTTAAAATTATTCCATAGCATTCTTTCTACGCTTCCTGAACCATATTCTGTATGTTCACACTCCTTGTTACTATTATTATTTAATTGTATTGAAGTAACTTCTACTAATGTTGGTGGTGTTAATCTTGCGATGCCATGGAGGTATGGCAACTTGAACCGACGCACTCATGTGCCAGGTTCTATGTTGATAAAAATACTACTACTACTACTACTACTACATTTCGAAAAGTGTCTATCCGAAATTACCCACAATTCAACTGGCAAGTAGAGAGACCAGTCGATACATCCAAAAGGCATTGTTAAAACGGGGAGAAAAAGGAATACTGACCTTGAAACAAACAAACTTTTAAAATAATGTCGAGTTGCGCCTTACTTTTCCTTGCCGGATGTGAAATCACTGGCGGAATTCATGTTTGAGCGAACAGTTTAATTAATTTTTAGCAGCATAGTTCCATCCGAGCTCAGAATGCCTACCCGTAACCTTTAAATAAATGTTCACTGAATATTGTCACGGTAACAGTCTATAGAGTTCACAAATTGTCAAACGACCCAGTCGGGAAACTGCTGTACCTGGTCCGAGGGACTATTGACACATGCCCAAGACACGTAAATCTGATCCACAATGACTCCACGAGACCATTCTTCGAAACTTTCATCCTTGATACTCTTACACATCTAAGTAGACCTTATGAAAGGAAATAAAAGAAGCAGATGAGATAAAAGATAGACGCCTAAAACTACTTAACCATCATAGATAACGGAGCGCCAATAAAGTCCAGTAACAAAGCTGCAAATTGGATCCAAAGTGACAATTTTACTCGGAAGCTCAAAAGAAGGGAGGTTTTGGAATTGATCAGTGAAGTCCTAAAGATGACTCATAGAAGATGGAGGCATTTTATCTAAATACTATCCAGTAGATATTTCACAAAGTTTGACATGGCTTCATCTAGCTGGTCGATTGTTTCAATTCTTGCTTCTGGATTGTTTGTATTACGATGTTAGTTTCTTATCAGCTCACAATTACAAATTTCATTCTTTTATGTAAATATTTGTCATACTGTGAGTAAAATCTTGATTTGTGACTCGGGATATTTGGTGGAGAGGGTATTCGAGTTCAGAAAACTAGCATGCAGATTAGCTAGCGGTAGTTTAAACTGCGTCATAATGCTAAGCGTTTTGATCTTTTGTTACGTAGATGTATCAAAATGTAACAAAATAATCTGAATTCTCTATATGAAATAGTCTTTATTAACCTATAGAGATTTTAGAACCGTTTGTTAATTAAAAATTTAATTCCAATACATCTACTCAGTGACTTTGTTTATGCACGTTCAAAAGGTGACGGTTGATAGCACGGAGATTCGATAAACAATCATGATATAAAGATGTTCAGTGTTCGTTTTATCCAACATTTTGGATCATTTTTCCGTTCAATGAGTGTCGCCTGTTATGGTGAAATGTTCGTGAAGAAACTAATCCTAAGCATCTAGAGTTATTTGCAAGTCAAATATAGTACAGTCCAATATACTGTATAAAAAACATTAAGATATTAAGACAAGATAGCTTCCTTGTTTCCAGTGGTTACCTAACTAAGGTCATTGAGTTTTATGGAACTTCAAAAGGGATCAATTTCTTAGTCAATGATCAGCTGATTTCCAGCTGTTAAGCTTTTCTGAGAAATTTCATAAATCCAAAATCTATAGCCCTCTATAACCAATGAATTTTGTTTACAGTAAAGGACCTATTTTAAAATATTCCTCTTCTGCTTAGATCGATAAGTATTTCACAGTAGAAGTGAAGAAATATGTTAGGGTCCAGTGGTTCTAGGAAGTTTATCATTATTATCACGTATTCTTATCAGCTCTTCGATATTGATGTTAGAATTAGAAATATCAACCGTTGGGGGCCGACTCAGTGGTTTGATGACTAGGTGTTCGCCGTGGTGTCAGATGGTCTTGGGCTCGACTCTCGGTGGGGTCGTGGATAGGCACTGCAGAAGAGTCCCATACTAGGACGCAACAGCTGCCCGATGCTTCCTAGTGATAAATGGTTGTTTAATCCAGACCAATTCATGATACCAAGTTAAAATATTGCTACACTTGATTGAACTGACTGCCACTAAATTTACAATAGAGGTATCTTTCTGAAACTTTCTTATAGCCATGGAGTCTTACAAAAAATTAACTGCCTATGGAACGTTTACTAACAATTGATATGAGGTAGTTATTGTGAAAATCGGTATTTAAGTTGTCGCTTGTATTCGTTATTGATTGATCCTCAGTTGGCTACCATTAAAAACCAAAGATCACTGAACAACTGATTTATCCAAGTATAGGACCCCTTTCCAGTACACACCCTCGATTCCGTCAAGGAATTGAATCCAGGACATACAAGTCTTGGACCGAACGCCTAACTATCCGTGTCAAACGGTAGATTTTCCAACGGCCAATCTTTGGTCGTCGTGGCTGAGGAACTCCACACCAGGAAAAAACAACAGTTCAGTCCTCTCTGGTTGTCAACAATACCCAGGTGAGATCAACCTATGACGAACACGAACAACAAATCGAATACAACTCTTCACATGAAACACCTTAACTAAACTAAAATAATCACTAGTAACTGAAAAGTCTGGGGTTATGACTTTCAATAAACCCAAACAGTAGTTAAACGATCTTGTCACATCCCGCTGTCTATCAATGAACGTGTACATGTGGGCACGTACTCAAGGAGGAGTAATTGTGATCTGTTTGTATGAGTAACCGAAAATATACTCGAATGGTTTCAAAGACAAATGCCCTCTAATAACAATATAGGAGAGGAGATCTATGCGTACCCTAAGGCTTGTTGACGCCTTAGCTATTCGAAAATTCAACCCCACCTGTGTTCAAGAACAATTTGCACTTACACTAAGCTTACCCTGGTAATACTGATATTATTTCCAGAGTAGTAGGATTCACAGTGTTTTCACATTACATTTATTTTATTTGATTCTGATTTGTTTGGTTGGCTTTTATTTTCACGAATAAATGTCTCAACAAGTTTTCACGAAAATGCATCAAATAGCTCTGATAAACTTCGTTTTCTTATCAAATTATCAAATTTTATTAATGAGACTAATTATAAATATGTTGTGGAGAATGTTGAATGTTAATTTGTTATCACAAATTGGTCTAAATTAGACAACCATTAATCACTAAGAAGCACTGAACAGCTGTTTCATCCTAGTACTATTCATCCTAGGATTATTCATGACCTCATCAGGGATCGAACCCCAAACCTTCTGACTTCGTAATAAGACAGTTACCTACCAATAGCGTTGGATGAACTGGTGAATTGACTGAGTTCAACATGAAATCAATCGTTTTAAAGGTATTTCTATTGAAATCATTGTATTATACAACTAATGAATTTCATAACTCCGCCTGTAGCTCTCCTAGGGTTACTGCCGGTTTCAAGCCCGGGTAAAGAATGAGGGTTGAGCATGGGGCTAGCATTCTCATCCAGTGAAACCCAAGCTTGCTAAAAAAAAACGCTAATCACATTAAACAAGCTAAACTATTTTAATGAATTTCATAAGAAATCTTAAAAACAATTTTCCCATTGTTTTTGTTTATTAATTTATCTTTATGTTATAATTTTTATTGGGAAAACTTTTACAAATTCAAAAATGTCCACCCTTCCCCCCCCCACCCAAACCAACTAATAAATTTTCTTCTTTTCAAAAAGAAAAAATGAACATTTTAACAATAATAAAATAACTTTTTTTTCTGTTTATCATGAAAACTGAATTTTTCTATTTTGTTTTTTTTGTTTAATTAATTTACTTTGTAAACTAGTTGATAAGTGTAAGTTTCTTTTTGTTTTGTTTTTTTTTGATTTTTTTCGAAAGTGGAAATGAGAAATCAATCAATGCCTGTTCCTTCTATGTGGAGCATAAGCCAGTGACCAGTATTCTCTAACTAACTTTGTTATGGGCTTTCTTTTCCAGGGAAATGAGAAATAAAATAGTTGAATAAGGCATACTGATAATTGACATCATTATAAACTCAAAGGTATCTACAATTAAAGTTGTGCTACGTTTTTCGTAAATTTATAGTAATAGTATATTATTATTATTTTATTATTATTATCATTTATTACATAGTTACATGTGCGGATGTGTATATATAAAGATTGTGCTAACATATACACTCTAGAATGGTGCATCATCTTCCCATGTTGACAATAATCGTTCTTCTAATACAGCATTCACTGTATATCGTCTGTATGAAAGAAAATGAAAAGAAGAGAAGATGTAGTCAAAATCTGTTTGTACTATTTATTAATAAAGAGTGAATTAACTAACTGAAAAAAATATTTGAATATTGATACTTTCGAAGCATCTATCATATATGGTGGAACAATCGAATAAGATGTATGGTACTGCCAGCTAGGTATATCAAACCTTCATAAAGTGAGATGAGTGATATGTGAATTATGTATATCCATCCACTAGATACTAAATTGTATAATGCTGACCAATGTATTAGTTAGCTGACAGTACTTAAATATAGCATCAGTCCATGAAATCATCGATTATTAATCTTAACCAAATCGTTACTACAGTTTTTCAGTTCTCTAGATAATGTTATTCTGTTGTTGAAGTCATTGTTTTCTGCTTTACAAGACCAAACAAACTTACTTATGAGCATTTATGTGTGTGAAATTAGAAGTTTGTTCCCAATACATCTAATGATTATAGTAAACAGTACAAAGCTTAACGGTATAAAACACTTTCCTTCGATGATCCCAAAGTTGGTTTTTCATGAGTTAAGTAGCAATATCTCGTTTAAATTCAATGTTCATTAAAGGAACTTCCTTTAGAAATGTGGATGTTCTTTTATGTTGAAGTTTTCGTCCCAAGAGTATATCATTTGTGAAGAAGATAGTCATATATACACTTCCCGAACACTACTTTTTAGTAGACGGCTAAAATGATATCGTCAAGAGAAAAATTTTATTTTCTGATTTATCTTCATCTTTTCATATTGCCTCTATGTAGTTACCATTTCTATTTCTTTAACATTAATTTTGTAAGTATCATCTCACTATTGTTATGTTATGTAATAACTTAAGTCGATGCCCGACCGTGCTGCTACCTTGACGTGGTGGTCGGGCTTGCCTATCGTGATGACTCAATCGGTCTATACTGGCTGGAACGAACGTTCTCCAAGGTCCTACCATGCCAGGCAGGTCGGTTGAAAAGCGGTGAGACCAAAAGCAGCAAATATAAGATCCGAGGACGAAGTCGTACTGCCGGCTGTACAGAGGTGTGACAACAGTAAAGTGTTTTCTTCGAACAACCAGCATAGCAGCAATGCTGCCTTCCCACAAAGGAAGGGAGGGGTTAGAAAAGGTCAACCCTAAAAATGTACACCTGACCTTACTCCACGGATTTCCGTCTCCGGCAGTAAGGCCTCAACAAGTACGGAGCTACAACAACGAAAACCTCTCTCAAAAATGCTGTGTGTGACCGGCCCCAAGCAGTTGTTCCTTGGGCATTGCGGTCACTCTCCCAGGTCTTTCAAACCAACCCTAACACATTTTGCTTTTCAGGTACATCAAGAAGAACCCTTCCACAGCGTGGGCAACTGGAGAGATAACCGCTCTCATACTTCTAACAACACGCAAGATCACTGCCATTTTAATTAAACTCCTTTTTCTATTCCTAATATTTGTCCTGCCCGCACCTTCAAGTCTAAATCCCTATCTTTAACTTCCTCCCGTATCATTAGTGCCAACGATTCCGGCCCACGAAATAACATACCGAGCATACTAAGACCACGCTCCAAACTTCACATTGGTGCATTCAATGTACGAACCCTGTGTCAATTAGGGCAACAAGCCTCCTTAGCTAGGACATTAGAATCCCGTGCCACTGATGTATGTTGTGTCTCCGAAACACGCATACAGGATCCTAGCCTGGTCATTCATTTAACCTCACCTAGTCAAAAGGAACAACCTTCGCGATACACTCTTCGTTTATCTGGCGATTCAACAGCAACTTCTCGTGGGCTAACCGGTGTAGGTATTGCGTTAAGTGTGAGAGTAGAACAGGCGCTTCTTAAATGGATTCCTGTCGACAGTCGCCTATGTGCCCTCCGACTAAATGGTTCAGTAAGAACTCGGAAAGATAGGGACACACGCCGTTGTCTTTTCGTTGTTTCTGCCTACTCTCCCATCGACTGCAGCCTGGATAAAGTGGAAGATGAATTTTACAGAAAACTTTCTGAACTACTTCGTAGGGCCAAACACTCAGATTTGGTAATCTTGGCTGGTGATTTTAACGCCCAAATAGGTAGCTTGGACCAATCTGAAAGACATGTAGGTGGATGCTTCAGTGTTCCAGCTCAGAGAACGGATAACGGCGACTGTCTGCCGCAGCTTTGCTCAGATAATCGGTTATTTCTAGCCAACACGAACTTTAAGCATAAGGAGCGACATCGTGTAGCATGGCGACCTCCTGGCCCTACTCAACGGTGGACCCAAATAGACCATATTGCGATTAGTCACCGTTGGAGAGGCTCGGTAGAAGATTGCCGATCTTTCTGGAGTACATGTTTGAATTCGAATTACACTCTAGTGCGAGCACGCGTTTGCTTGCGTCTTACCAGGCGAAGAAAAACTACCACAGGAAAACCTTTTAGAATTCAGTTTAGCAATGAAACAGCCAAGATTAAATTCCAGGAACAACTGAGGAATCACTTAGGCAATTATAAAGATGCGTTCCGACTAGATACTCCTTGGCAAGATGTTCAAGCAGCTGTGGCATCTACAATGATATCTATCAAGGACTTAAATCAACATGTCATGACTGCCGTTTTGAGTCGTGTCGGTAGCTGCAGACTACCTGGATGGGGTCCTCGCGATTACCGTAACCAGTGGATAGAAACACTGAATGGCATGGCCCAAAATCGGTCACAATGGCGCAGATGCATTCACTCATTGTCCTCCCTTAAATCATAAGCTTTAAATTATTCCATAACTTTCTTTCTACACTTCCTGAACCATATTCCGTATGTTCACACTCCTTGTTACTATTATTATTTTATTTTGTTGAAGTAACTTCTACTAATGTTGGTGGTGTTAATCTTGCGGTGCCATAGAGGTATGGCAACTTGAACCGATGCACACATGTGCCAGGTTCTATGTTAATTATACATACATACATACAGGTCGATGCACATTAGTTCATCATTCTACGCTGAATAGAAATTAAATAAAGGCGTTTTTTATCCACACTAATAGTCTTGACGAATCTCACATTAATAAATACTGAAATGCTAAGTATTAATGAAACCCTATATACAAATTTTTCATTTTATTAGTAATGGGATTTATGGAGATTGTTAATTTTTATGGTTTATGTTACAAAATGACTGTAACTACATCTCCATTATTAAAAAGCAAGCTGGCATAAGTCCGTTAGTTAAAGGTCTCATGCCACATTGGCATGACGAGATACGTTCAATAATACTATTACTAAAATATGGTTCCACAACAAGAATTGAAACTATGATATGTATAACGGAACAATGTGACTTAAAATCTAGAGGAAGGTAAAGAGTAAATACACTTATCTCACTGTGACCGACTTTTAGCCATGTTACTCGATGTCTTTAATTATTGGTTACGATAGTCGCGCAAACCCCAACCAAATAGTCTACATATATCGGTATTACCCAGTCCAACAGTCAAAGACTTCATGTACCGATACTATGTTGTGGTTTGTCTGTCCTTTTTTTATTCACTCTGCCTCTAGACCAACCAATATTGTGAGACGAGACAGAATGTGGCCAGGCACGTATTGGATATCCCAACCACCTCAGCACTCAGTGGACGTGCCAACTTATTGATGTATGAGCTTCTTGTTGCTAACCAGCGATTGATCGAATTGGCATTCGAGCAATTGGGTATTCCAGTCAGCAGCGTCAGTATGCCGGTAATAGACGAAGCAATGCTTAAGCCCACATCTTACAATGACTCCCATGCTCAACCAGAATGTCCGACAGAGGTGCATCTGTCTCATGTGCCTAGTATTGCCGTTCCGGAGAAACAAGTCGAGCTGGAGACCTCTGTTCAGATCGTTCCAGAGATGAAACAACCATTAAATGAAAATCCAGCCGCAGTCTCAGAATTATTCACAAGGTCCGGCAGCCCTAATCCCAACAGATGTGCGCGGAGCATCGCCGCCAGTCCAGTCCAGAAGGTCATCTCGAGAATCGTGACTAGACTGTCTGTTGTACCCAAGAAGCCTCTGTATTCAGCGAAGAGGTTCAATAAACAGAAGAAAACTGCTACTGTTGTGGTTGTACGCCCTAGACATGATCAAGCCCTCGACTTCCTAACTCATCCGCGTAGTTGCAGCAATGATGCCTTCAAGACCATGCATGTTCAATGCAATGAAGTGTTGTTCCTGCCAATTCACAAAGATCCCACTACGTTCCGTGGAGGAGGAGACTAGTGGTAGATTGTAGTTTTCTAGTTGCGATGTAACTAATCATGTCTCTTTTTTTTTCTTGAGTACATTGTAGTTCTTACCTGACCACACCCAAAGCTGAACTGGTCCAAAAACGTATCATCATTGTCTTTTCAAAAAGGGGAGGTGATATGCCGGGCACCTAATGAAGATTGGCTATCTTCGGGAACTGTGCTTTAGAACATTATTTCATTTATCATAACAATTGGCGACGGGGGTGAAAGTTATCGAACCCACGCAAACTCAGCATCTGCAGCCAGCCAAGGTCATTTCATTATTGGTCGAGAAATCCAGTCGCATTAAGGACCAATCAGGACTCGAGGTCCTCATCACTGACCTTACATTACATTGGCCAATAACTGAGTCGGTATTTTCAGCAAATCATCATCACCCTCGTCCTATTCATTCACGTCATAACACAACCTCACCGACTAATCTTTCTTCAGTACCTAGTATTCTGTGCTACACCACCTAGTTGGTTACTCTGCAGTTCCAGGAGTACTATAAAAGGAGTATTATAAAAGACTTTCAATAATGGATTGTTGTTTCATTCTAGTATAAGGGTCTACGAAAAATCAGATCAGTGACCTTCAGATCCTTAATGCCATATATTTCAAAAATTCAGCAATATTGCATGACAACTACCCACTGCAATTAGTAATATCTATCCTAATCCATATGTGGTGGAACTCTACTGGTCATGGTTTCACATTAAAACTGTGGGAATTGCCACGCAAAGTTATTTAGTAATTCTAAAATGATTATAATCAGTATAAGGGGTGATTTGTGGAGATGGTTTCGTTTTATAGTTTGCCAAACTTTGAGCTTACCAACCACTAGCTATGTAGATGTTGTAATGATTTGTTTGTATATTTACATGATGTTATACTATCCAACTTTGTAATAAATACATAACCAATACATTATTATCTATTTTGATATCACGAATTGGTCTTAATTAGACAACCATTGATCACCTGGAAGCAGTGGACAGCTGTTTCGTGATATCAAATTGACAGTCAACAATCTCCACAACATCCAATTATAACATTATTATCTCTTTTCATTCTTTAACTTTAATAAATTTCGCAATTCAGGATAACTCAAAACACTTAAAATATAGCCATAAATAAAGACTACGCTGTAACAGCATTCACAAAATACACGATAAAATGGTTGTAAATGCCGGGTATAATTCCATAACATTGGAAATGTTGAGGACAACCTTAGCCTTGATTAACATTTACTGATGATACTTACTTTATGCTGTAATTCAAAGAATACTATGTAAGTACTTATCTGAAATCAGGTAAGTAGTTCAGGTCTCAGTTGTTATTGACATTCTTAAACAGTATTCTGAGCTCTGAATTTTGACTTTTGATATAAAGTATTAGTGATCATTCTTTTTTGAAACGCTGATGTATACTGATAAGAAGGTTGTGGATTGATTGTCTATTTCGAAGACAAGCTTCGCTAGACACTAGCTTTATTGACATAATGAGAGAGATATCACTGACAGCTCTGAATAATAGTTTCTCATCTCCTGACGTTATGAACTACTGGATGTTGTTAATTAAGTGACAACAGAAATATCATATTTTTTGGCAAACCTCAGGGTGATGGATACGATTCATCCTACGATTGTACATGCAAACTGTAGAAGAATTAAAATTCAAAACAAATCCTCCGGCCACTTATGCCTACATTTTTAACAACTTACTGGTAGAAGTTAATCCACAATGTTGACTATCTTTAATGAGTCAGTTACAATGAACTAGGATATAGTATAAATGTGCGTTAGTCCAAGTCACCTCCTTATCAACAAAAGATGAAATTAACAAGTTTAGTAGTAAAAAAACGTCCAAATTATATGCCAACAATGATAATTAGAAGGATTAAACACTGTGAATATAGTCTGAAGAGATGAAAAGTAATAGTATGCATAAAAGGATAATAAGACTTCAGATCTAAAGGGTAGGTAGATAGAAAGTAAATACATTTGTGTCATTGTAACTTACTGAAAGTTCACAATAACACTCATGATCTATTTCACCTGTTTCTTCAAACAATACTAATGTATAGCTTGTTCATAACTCACTACTTCATTTAAGTGTGTACGTAGTGTGAAAATATAGTTACATTCAATGATAATTATGATATCGTATAAACTGTTGAAATTGTTTTTGTATCATTATATTACTACTAATTCTTAGAATTAAGTAGACTTAATAGTCTTATAAAATATTCATTTTTTCTGACATGATTAAACTAATCAAGTTATTACATCTATGGTTATTAGAAAATGAACTTACGCTGTTGCTTCGATTACATTATGTAAAATATATGCTGTTGGTTGATGAAGTGAATTAATATCAATACTTTCTTCTCGAAATGATTTCAGTATGTCCAGTGTTTGTGGTAAGTTGAACATATCGCAACGAACACCTGTGTAACCAGTTCGACAACTTTAATTGAAGTTAAATAAAATGTGAAAAAGTATATTTGTAAGTTTGACATATCTCATCATAATATAGCGATATAATTAACTGAAGACCAATTTAAATATCATAGGTCAACTGAAAGCTATTTGGGTTCTGATTAGTATAGTGGCAAAGTCTTGGATGGTAAAACTAGATGACCTTAGTTTAAATCTCATAGGTAGCCTCGGTTCCCAAAAGAATCTACTCATCTCTTGATTCGAAGTACTAAGTAATACAAAAACTAAGTATTGGAAGACGCGTTTCCAATCACCTACCAACTATAATCAATTCACTGAAGTGTCAGAGACCAACCGAATATATCAATAAAAGTAAATGAGCATGAAGATAGTAGTGTACGTTCTGACCAGCCATTTATTAACAACAATATAAAAACAAACTGATTTACCGCTTCTCAAACTATTCAGACATTCCCATTTAAATATTAAGTAGGTAGTAAATAATGATGGTTAGAAAGAAAGATAATAGAATCTTCATAATCATTAACATAGCATTTCAAAAGGTGTATGATCATTTTAGGGAAGTGAAATGGATTTCCACTTGACATTATAAATTTTGAATGATATGCATGCCACTATTAATTTATAAAGAGTCAAGAAAATGTGATATTAGTATTTTTGTTTATGTAGAATGTCTCCTTCACTTTGTAGTGTGAAGTGACCTTAGTTAAGCAACTATTCAACATCAGGGAGTACTGGGCACCTTGAGACCACCATAAGTCCTGTGTTCAACCCCCTAGTAAAGTTACAGGAGTATATCACTGAAAAGGTCCCATTTTAAGACGAAAAGATTTTCCCGGTTTTCAATTCTGCTTAACCAAGTTAAGTAAGTAATGTAAAACTACAAAAGTCAACGATCTTTACAAATCTCTGAAATGATCGTTGCTCTAAATATCACAAACTGGTGAAAGTGGGAATTCTACCATTCAATGTTGACCCAATAGTTCAGAGGGTTAGGTGTTTGTCATCTTGAAGCCCACTGGGCAGAATCTGGGATGTACACTGCCGAGAAGTTCCACACCGGAACGAAACAGCTGTCCAGTGCTCCCTGGTTTTCAATGGAATCCTGTCAACATCAATCTGTGACATATGCAATCAAATATTGAAAGTGTAATTAAGTGATTAGATTGAACATAAGTAAAATCACTAAATATCATGACAATTGTTTATTGAAATAATTATGGAATTTGAACTCAACGAAAACACTTAAAGTTCTATAGCAATACCAGCTTAATCCTACGCTAAACCGCCTACATATTTACTTGACTTATACATATAATTAAGTTCATATAATATGATAATAAGAAGAAGAGGAAAAAGAATACTTGTAGATAGAATGCATCATATATATTACATATACACTAAATTATTCTAAACATAAACCGAATTCCAACTGGAATAAACATGTGTGTATTCTTTTTCAATCTAAATATTTATTACTTTTTGTTTATTTTCTTATTTAGATGAAATCAAGAATCTTATGACAACGATTTTGTGCGCCATAACAAATACTACAAAAAACAACCTGTTTATTTTGTTGAGTGGTACTGTACTGAATTTGTGTTACTAAAAGAATTGACTTTGTCTGGATAAGCATTTAAAATTATTAGGCACTAAATACATTTGACTTAAGTTCTAAACACCCCCCCCACCCAGCCTTGTGTATCAACGACCATGTTCAAGATCTAACTCAAAACGTTAAGATTATTAACCGAGTACTGTCGATAATGAGTGAGTATTGTGCCGTATCTTAAATTGGAAGTTTTGAATTGTTACAAACTACCTATGTGGCTTCGCTCCAATACCTGAAGATTCTTGATTCAATCACTTGTTGCGTTGCAGATACTCAACTAATTATCAACCCCAAATAAAAAAGGAAAAAATTAACCATTTCTCATCAATTGCTCTCTAATTACTATCCATTTATGATAGAAAACATATCTGAAGAAAACAACTTACAAATTAGAGTTTGTAATCAGATCACAATTTACTACTTTAATATAACTGACAAGGTTGAAGAATTGATACTGCGAAACCATTAATTGTGTTCACTTAGTTTACTTACAGATTCATCTTATATATTTCATGTTAAATATACTATAATAACTGAATTAAAAGCTTCATTCTACGTATTTTATAGTAGGTAGATATAGACAATAAATCTTCATTTTTCTTTGTTCCATTATCTAATTTAAAATTTAAATACTGTTGTGCTATAATGATAGAATTTCCACATATTTTTCAAGCTTTAGGAAGCATCTAACCTGCAAACAGATCGCGAATTGACTAGAGTTCATTATTCGTTGGGTTATTCAAGTCATTCAGTAGAATTCACCAAGTACAAACTCATGTTATCTGAAATAATAGATTTCCAGTGTTCATAAATGATGTTTGTTTGCTGTAATTTTATAGAGATTGAATTTGATTTATTGCATTTATTTATTACAGTGAGGTATCAGTTACGTACTAGTAAAAACCAGGAAGCACTGGACAGCACCACTATATTCCAAGGTATCCAATAGTAGTATATTCACTAGGATCAATTTGTTATAGCATAACAATAATTCAATTCCATAGGTGATAACTATCTTACTTTTAATATATTTGAACTCTACAATTCACAAGTTCTAACTAGGATTTTTGAAATATTTTGAAATTTTTCATAACTACGAATGAAGTCATGAAGTGTACCCATCATTTTGATCTTATCTACTTTTAATTTATAAGTTAATTAGTAATTAACGAAACAATGTGATATATTTCTTTATAAACTTTCGTCATGGCTTGAAAGGATGTCTTTATAAAAAACATTATGCATTTAAATTAGATATAAAATTATATTGATGTAGATCACATAAGTTATATTGTTCCATGTGATATGAGTGATATATAAGTGTAGGTACTTATTTATCACTATAATCTTAGATATTAGCTAGTTATGTCACTTAGTTCATCATATAGTAGTGATCGATTCTAGTTTAGGACATTTTACTAGTGCACATCTACCGTATCACATTGAATTGAAGTTGCCAACGTGAAAGATTTTAAAATATCTATTCAATATCTGGTGGTCCTTATTTCTTACTGTTATGTTGGGCGACTCAAGAAGAATAACTAACTTTCCGAACTATGTTTTAAAAGATTGTTTCTATTATTTTAGTTGTCTGTAATGTAGACAATGTATTTCTATCATCGCTACGTACCGCTTGCCCTATCCTCTTGTTTAGCATATTTACTGTCAATGTATCATCTCTCACTTATGAACTACAGTTAACTGATTGTCTACACGTTGACTCAATCTACTAACACAGTCCCCCTTGCTTTGTATTAATGTCACGACCCCTAATTAGCTGACTGCGTGGTCTGGTTCATGTATATGTAAAGGAATGCCTGAAATACAATATGATTTTTCTCATTGATTCATCGTTTTGCGCCCTTCATATTCCGGCCTGAGACTAAGTAGGCATCGGGTAGACATACATAGACCGACTAGGCACTCATTGGCGTTTGGTATTGTAGTTTCGTGTGCACAAGTTCATATCAACTAACTGGTCATCTTGAGAATCACTAGCTACAACTTCTCACTTGTCTTCATATTTAAATTATCCCCACAAATGACTCAATTTAAAAAATAAAGTTTTTTTCATCCAAAGCCATTCATTCGATGTTACATTTTTTGATATTTATAGCTAGAAACCAGCATAGCAGAACAAAGTACTAAACAAAGTGTTTAAGGATATCCGTAACGTTCTCTGTGTTCAATCAAATCTTCAGATCTAGAAGTCATCACTGAGCAAGTGAGTTAGTGAGTACTGCATATTACAGTTTCAAGTTCACTAAAGATTTCATTTCAAACGGTTGAAACCATCTATAACTATGAACCATGAATATATCATTGTAAGTGTAGTCCAAAATATCAAATGAAAAGTACATATCTATTGAAAGTCAGAACAGATACTGCAATATTTATTAAAAATTACACCCTAATATTAATTGAATAAATGAACAGGAAAATGACTGATACTGTTTTTTACAATACATTTAATGAATAAAGGAAATTAGGGAATAGTGGGCAGTTGTTTTGTTCCGATATGAGACCCCTCAACAGTGTGCATTCTAGAATCCTCCCCAGAGGCTCAAGGTTGGAGGATACCTAACCAACTGCCAGCATCCAATGGCTAAATTCCCACTTTTATCAACGACCTAGGATGTTCACTACTGAGGAATCCCATACGAGAATGAAACACCTGTCCGATGCTTCCTAGTTTTCAGTGCTACCCTGCCAACATCAATCTGTAATGAATTCAATCAACTAAAACTTAATACTAATCTCCATAAACCACTTCAATTTAATTACAAATATCAAAAACTTTGTGAAATAATTTCAGTCAATGAAATAAAATCTGAAATTATTTTTTCGTTGTTCTATAAACCATTTGATATTTGATTAAATGAAAAAAACTATCTACATTTCATGAATACTACGATTAGATAATATCTATTCCCAGTATTCATGTATACACAACTAGCAATAAATGTGTATTAAGAAATATCAAATTGAATTCTTCACCTTAATGTCTCTTTAATAAGTTCAATCATGTAAAACAAAGAAATAGAAGAAGAAGAAGAAGAAGAAGAAGAAGAATTAGGTCAAAAATAAACCGTTTACATTCCTAACATACTTTTGTTAACCATCAAAAATTCAATGTATCTATATATTTTGCCTAATTAATTAACATTGAATGGAATGAAAGAATTTTGTTCCATTTAATTTTATTTCACCTTGTAATCTAATGTAAAATATGCATAGTTCTGTTTATATTTTGTAAATATTATATACATAATAGATTAGTGGCTTAATGATTAAAACTTTTGCTTATTTTAACATGTGGTCTACTGGATTTAAGTATTTTACAACCTAAATTTGTTTTGTATCTGGGTGGAACACTTAGTCATCATATACAAAGTCTAATACGTCTTATATTGAAACTTTGTTTTTTTTTTCATGGCAATGAATCCCTAACGAGAAATTTATGAATAAACACCAATAAGAAAAAAATAGATGATTTTGAAGTATGAAAACACCTTCAGTCTGAAGGTTAATTAATGTGAAGAAAATATGAGACTTAATATGATTAGATGTAACCTTGAATTGTAGAAAACATTTGAAAATATAACTAAAATTACTGACAAAAATTGTTAATTAAATGGTTTAGTTATCTAACAACTTTTATATGGTTCATTGGTGGGACAAGAGTGTTACGTAATTCTTGTAACCACAAGCTCGAGTTGCTATTTCGAATTTCTACAATTTCTATTATATGCAAGAGACAAGAATGGACCCTATCTGGAATACTTGATGGTATGAGTTATATCGCTATGAATGATATAGTTCAATTTATCAATTTATTATTATTTACTGCATGCGACAAAATCGAACAGCTTATTGATTTGATCTGACCTTTTTCAAACCACGATGGTAGGTGCTTGTTGGTTAAGTTGTCAGGTAGTATCCTTAATGTAGCCTTCTTCATAGGAGAGGATAAATTTATAAATACACATGGGTGTGTCAAAACCAATCAACTTATCCTTTAGTTGAGTCACCACTACTGGTCAGCTAGAGAATAATAAAGATGGATTTGTTACATAATATGTCCTCCTTACATCTCTAGCTAGTCATTAGCTGTATTCCCGTTGAAGTGTAGTCTAACAAGAAGTGGTTTCTTCCTGATAGTTATTACTTCAGACTTCCTGTTGACTAACAACGTATATTTCTTTCCGGAAACTACGAGAGTAATTTAATCTATAGTATCTAGTTCATTTTTCATAGTCTTTGAGAAATATCCTTCTAGTCCTTGTAATAAGACATCGCTCAGGTTTTTCTTGTAACGTATGGGTAAGAGGTTTAAGAATTGTATATACTGATAGACAGAGGAATTCTTTCTTCACACACTCTTGCTAATCAGCCAGTCTTCATGTTGACTGTCCAATCAGAACCATTCAAATATATTTATTTGCCTGCTGGAATTTCAATAGATGTTCCTAATAGTCAGTGATTAGTTGAACTGTTTTCAGTATTTTGTTAGTCTTTAGTGACATTTTTGACAACTTATCATGAAATCTAACCAGACTTAAAGCGAAATCTATACTGTTACGCTAAGTAATAGAGAGTTATATTATCATTTTATTATATTCTCCAAATGATGGATATCTATTTAAACAAATTGTCTTGATTCAAAACATAATGAACGACAGTTCAGATATGTTTGTACGTTAATGTGTACAACAGTGTGTATTGAATAGACATAAAAACTTATGAAACTAATGATAAACTTCTAGAGATTAATTTTAACTGCATTTTATTATCATTACAGAGTAAAGCTGAATTATACTAATTCTAATACTACAAAGAGTATTAATTCCATCATGATTATAGGTATATCCTACCGACAAGTTTTGATTAGTAGGAAATATAAGTGTTAAAAACAAGGTTTTCAACTAACTATTTCCAACTGTTTAACATTGAATTGATAAGTCAAATTTATTTGATAAATAACTATTCAAATTGGGATGATTATTTTCGTGGAGATTGGTTATCTATTTGATTGCATATGTCACAGATTGATGTTGGAAGGGTACCATTGGAACTCCTCAGCAGTGTACATCCCGAATTTCTCACTAGGGGCTTCAGGTTGACGGCGAATGCTTAACAATCTGCACCACTGGATCGGCATCCAATAGCAGAATTCCTACTTCCATCAATTTGTGGTATATAGCGCGACGACCATCCATTGTTATTGGTGACAACTGTCTCACACGCAACAAGTCTGAACTCCACCAGTCACGACTTCTCACTAGAGTTTCAGGAACATCCTGGAGTTAGTCACTAGTGAGCTTATTATTATAGTTCAAATTAGAATGTTTTTTTGTGATTATTTTTTGTCCAGTGCTTCCTGGTTTTCAATGGTACCCTGCCAATATGAATCTGTAACATATTCAATTAAATAAATATCTATTCATTAACTTGAAATATTTTCATATAATATACTACTTAATATTGTAAACCACTTAACTTTTTCTTTGTTAGCCATATATATTCTCAATGATTCACTATCAATAAGGTGAAGACATTAACTTTATCCTCTTTAAAAAAAAAAGGTTATGTTCTATAGACTATTATGCACATTTACAGAATATAGGCATATACATAATATTTTACATTATAAATATATCATGATACTAAGTAGTAGTAGTCACTTGATATTGTCAAATATTCCAAGTTATATCATTGAAATCATATGAATTTCTACTATTTATAAACAACATTGTCGAGGACATACAACAAACATATAATTCACGTATTCTATAGTTACAATTATACTAGAATATTATATTTGTAAAGGTCATAGTAAAGTTAGAGAATATTGTATATGAAGTTTACATGAAATGTTTATATGAGAATAAATTAATAAATTTATTCTTATATAAGATTTATCTAATTAATAATATCAACAGTAAAATTTGTAAGCATTTGTTAAAATCAGTGGTAATGATGGTTAAGAGTTCGTTGAAATACCTGATTGTCTTAGGTTCAATTACCTGATAGGATCGAGAGTATTCACTGCTTAATAGTCCCAGACAAGATAATTTTTTAATGTACCCTGGTTTTTAATGGTATTCAACGATGATCAATCTTTGATGAATATAAACAATATAATAAAATTAATTTATTGAATTAATGATGGTAGTAAGCAGAAAATACTTGATAAATTGAAAAATATCATGTTCATATTACGCAACTGGAGTTTTATGAATATCTTTCCACTTAATATTCTAGTCATTTTTACAAATATATGCTCAGATCACTTGTTCTCCATTATCAAAGAATTGATATAAATTAGCACATTTCGATAATTACATGGAGCCTATACGATATATCACAAGGATTTGGAAATAGATTACTTATTTCCAATTTATTTGAACGGCATTTATTAATAATTCTCGTTACTTAAACTCGGTTCATGAAATCAGTGAATTAGTTGTCTAAATTGATTACTTTACGATTTAAACGTCATCCATCTATAAAATAACAGATAATATCATAAACTCTATGTTATAAGACTTTAAAAATTTTGTAATTGACATCACAGATTGTCTGTAACTATGTGACTATTGAAAAGTAGGGAGAAGTGAACAGTCGTTTCGTCGTAGTATGGGACTTCTCAGCTGTGTACACCTATTGATCCACTATGGATTGAACTCGGAGTCTTCAGGCCTCGCCTTCAGAGCATCGGCTTGTATTACTCTTAAATAAGTTTTATACTGTAAACTATTAAACTGACTTACTAACAAGCTGCTGTTTCTAACACATTAATATAGACACATTTTATAGCATTATAGCAATAATTTTCATACTGTCCAGTGCAATTTTCATATGGTCGGCCGTCGAATTTATTCAGCCCAAACGGTATAGCTAAGGTCTCTTCAACGGTTAGTGAAATAGCTCTAATATTCAATGCAGGTTTGATTGTATGTTGATAAACGTCTGCTTGACGTAATTCGGATGAGCTAGCTGTTACAACCGATGGTACCGAAGTTGTTGGTAATGATGGCGTTGTGTTTGTCCCTGACTGTTCCTCAGTTATATTATCCATTGGATTTGGTGTAGTCAAGAGATCACTGGATATATTAGGTAGGTCAGTTGCAGACACAGTTGTGTCGAGTGATGACGATAATGGCCGTGGTTTTTCAGAGGAAGACATAGAAAGGGAGGATACATCAACGCCACTATCATCTTCTATTAATATTGTGCTAATGTCTGACTCTCTCTCTTCTTCCCCACTTTTTTCATCTAAATAATTTATCTGATCATTTGATTTGTTGGAGGTTTGTTCAGTTCTACTATGAGACAAAACTGAATCATATTCTTTGTGAGTATTTTCAGGAGTATCGACGTTTTTTTCTAAATTATCTGATTGCGAATTAGATTCATCTAATAACAGTTTCTGTTGGTTGTCTGTTGATATTTGTAATTGTTCAGTAGGCATAGATGATACTGCCTCAATACTAAGGTTGGTACTATTGTTACTAATAGTTGTTATACTTTCAGTTGTCTCTGCAAAAGTAGGCGTAACTGTTATTTGACCTTTTATTTTATGCTTTGATAAGACATCACTTATTAATTCTTGGCTAAATCTAGCTACATTAATTTTATCAGTATTATCGAAATTAATTGGTTTCTGTCGACTATCATTATTATTCGTCCAATTCATTATATCACCATCTTCACGAGGTTTGTTTACATTTAATGTAATCACTTCATCCGGTACTCGTAAAGCATCATCTTCTGTTACACCATCATGTAGAAATAATAAATCTTGTATTTCTGGACTATCATTTAATATTTCAATAGTTGAATCATTTAATCCAAATGTCGATGTTGATGGTTCTGGTACTGATCGTCTCATTCTTTTTAAACGTAAATTTATACTCTTATGATCTTTATGTTTAATTGGTTCTATATGTACTGTATTTCTAAGAAGATGTGCTTTAAGTTGTGTTGTAAACAATTGAATTTTATAAATGCATGCATCTGTAAAACAATTATATCTAGAACGAATATCACGTTCTTCTTTAACTAATTGTAATAATCGTTTTAACCAATCAGATCGTGTACGTATTACATTCATATATTTATTCACTGTACGTTGTACAATCATTTCAATAAATGGTAAAGTTGTACTTCTTTCATTTGTTAATTTACTAGATTGAAATTTATAATTATTAATTTCATTAAAATTTATTAAAGATTTCAATAGATTATTCTCTTCATTATTATCATTTAATTCAACATTATTATCATTATTAGTATTAGCATAATTTCTTTTATTTTGACGATTTAAATGTTCATTCAATGTTTCAATGTTATGATGTTCAATGTGTTCAATGTTTATATGATCATCAAGTGAATTTTCAACTTCTTTTTTTGTTCGAATCAATTGAGAATTTATTGGTTTAATATCAATTAAATTAATTGGATTATTGTCTAATTCAACATGATCATCTTTATGAGAATTTTCTTCACATTGAACAGAAAACATTGAAAATAATAATATTAATAAGGTATAAAAGAAATATTTAAAAACTTTTGTTTGAATAAAATACTTAAAATATACCATGTTATTCACTACTTAAATAAGAATGTATTAGTAATAATAATAATAATAGTAACAATGTAATGTAATAATAATAATAATTAAATATATCTTGAGTTCATGACATTTTATCCAAATTAGTTATTTATTTCAAATTTATATATTCTATTCAATAAGTATTATTATTTACTTGAATATACTTATTGTTGACTACATAAAACTGAATATTTAATTTGTTGAACTTTGAATGTAATTTGTTTTAATAAATTACTTCCAATAAATGATTGACATAGATATTGTCTTCAATTCAAATTAATTTGTAACGCTCAAACAGTATACATTCTATGTAAGGGATATTATTAGGGATTTTTAAATATGAATACATGAAGATGGTCTTATTTTTATATGCCCATGTATATGTCATTAATATGTATGTCTGTATAAGGATAGTCCTATAATAATTTAATAAATGGTCAATATTCTTCAACATATTTTAAGTTATTAGTTGTAGGTATGTGTGTATGTATGCATGTGTGCAAAGTATCTATACACTTGTACACCTCAATGTATATTTACGTGCACCATACGTAGTATATAAAATCTTTTGAATGTGTGAAACCGACCATGTAGGTTTCTGAACTATAAATACATTTGGTGCATGTCTACGTAAAACATGGTATCTGAAATGGGTTCATTTATACTATATATAGTATATATAGTATATATATACTATATATATATATATATATATATATATATATATATATATATATATATATATATATGACATTCATAGCGAATAATGTGTCTATTTATTGATGATCACCGAAAATTGTTTATAATACTTGATGTTAAGCCTAATGAAGTTATTTAGTCAAATAGAAATTAGGCAAAAATAGTATTAAATTTCCTGGTTTATGAAATTAGTTACCATGTATGATATGACCTTGGAATAAGAGTTCTGTTCTTATCTGTAATATAAATGATAAATTTTAATCAGAATATGGAAGTTTGGTTAACTCATAATGATTGATAAATATGACCAATCAAAAATTATTTATTTTAGTACCTATATTAAGTATAGAAATACTACTTTTATTAAAAAAGACTAATCTCTGATACCAAACATTAAAAAGTATAGTCTAAAGCTTTTCAAAAGTTAATATGTTGCTAAGCAAACGATGTATAACACACGAATCAACTTTATACCTGAAGTAAAATTCTTAACTTAAGCTAACATTAAACTTAAACTAACTTTAAATTTAACCGGGCCTTATCCATCACCATAGAATTACCATGAATAGTAACCACGATCCCCAATAATGGACTATTTAAAGTTGTATTAAAAACTATTTGTGTCCTTATGATAGTTCTAGTGTATACGTGTTGTGTAGCTATGTGAACGAATTGAAACTTCACTGTTTCCTTAATTTATAGTCAGAAAATTATATGGAAAGCTTGGATAATTATAATAATCATGATAGATTTACGTCTTTCTTGTTACTATCTTTTTTCGCTAATAAAATATATTGATTACGTCAAATTAAGAATATGCAGCTGAATCCCTTAATCTACTATATGTTGCAGAACAGAAGGCTTGATTGATCTGAGTTGTTATTTATTCATTACAATTACTGTCTCCACTCTACCGATTACATAGTTTTCATGTTTCATAAATCCTCTTCTTCAATTACTTGCTCAATATTCACAAAATGTGATCATTTTTCTGTTTATTTATAAAGTGAATGTTGAATATACGAGTGAATCTTATTAGTGATTCCATTTCACGTATCTGAAGTTATCTACAGCTATTTGATATGAACAATTTCAGTGTAGCTCGGACTGACATGTCGAAATGAAATATGCAAATATATTAAAAGTAAAGGGTTGAAATGAAGTGTTGGATAAAATGTACACTCTAATGTGCAAAAGTTACTTGATCAGTGGACAAAAAGTGACAGAAAAGTGAAGTGCGATACACTTATTAAACACTGGGAAACTGCGGATATTTTCAACCAAAAATATATTCGGTGTGAAATGTTAAAAATAATGGTAGGACTAAACTATAGTGTCAGACCAACAGAATTTCGGCGTCAGTTCTCAAGGTCGCGGTGCACAATTGGAATAATCATAATGGTTCTATAGAATAAACTTCCCGAAGTGAATGAATTCGTGTTAGTCTTCAATAAGTATGACCTATTTCTTAAACTTGGTGAAGTGTGGAAACCTGGTCGGAACATCCACAACCCGAAGGAAAACTAGTGGGGTGGGGATGGACTACCATTTGTGCCAAGAACTCTGAAAATTACCTTGGTATTATTTACTAAGCTTTCGACTACACTATCATACTCTTAAAGACAGCTATGTTAGCACAGTAATAATGCTCTCACATCCAGCACAATCATAGATAAGAAGAATAAAAAGCGGTGTAAATGCAATTTAAACATCCTACTACTTCACTTGTAAGTTAGTGAATAGTAAACAAACATGTTATGTTAAGTACTAGATTACACCAGTAACTAGTCCTTGTAGCTAATTGAACTACTTAGGTTTTTTACTGTGTCAGCCAACATGCACTCTTTTAACACTAATCAATTCAAGTAGAAAACAAAAGTGGATAAGACAACATAAGATACTCCATTGTTAAATCCCAAATGAATATAATACCAGTTCATGCTTATTTATACAAAAAATAAATGACTCTGACATGGGTATGTAGAAGGTAACCTTGCAAGGGTGATCATTTTATTTAATATGGCTGGTTTGGGCTTCAACCTGAATTAATAATCTTTACATCCTTATAGTATTTTGGTGACTAAGTATCTCTTATCAACTTGGTTCAGACACTCATTTCTTATTTACGGATAATAAACAATTTCGTCGTTTCTAATCCCAACAAGACTAATCTGTCCTTGTTTATATTTCTTTTATTTTTTACTAAAGTTGGAGTGTAACCAGTAGTGAAATTAATAACCTACGTTTCGTCGCAGTTTAGACCTTTTGGGCGTATGTACCTGGTGCATCTTGGTATTGGTGTTACCAAGAGGATTCGAACTCAACTTATCCGCCTTAAGTGCAATCGCGTTATCCACGGAGTTACTGTATGCAAACAAAATCACTAGTACGACTAGTATACATTTTAAGTTTTACATCATAGATTTGTTTGAGATACAGAATAATCGAAAACCAGGAAACATTGAACAAGTGTTTCTCTCTGATGCATCAACTATCCAATCAAGGATCACCTTCCAGAAATTTAATGCTCTGAGGAGAACAATTAAACTTTAAACTACATTGGCAGTATTTTACGTGTTACATTTCTACCTCCAGTCAATTTACGATACTTCATGATTTTATTCGATTTTTTTTGTCAGTAACTACTTTACATCTCACATAGTTGGACTCTATTGATTATGTTTCTTCACTAGGTATTTGATTTGCCTCCTTAAATTATTCATTTATGAGCACATGTAAAGTGTAATGATTGAGTACTGTGAAGATTGTTAAATTCAAAACTTTGTATTACAGGCTAATCTGGATTAGATAATCACTGGAAACAAAAAGTACTGGACAAATGTTGCATTCTAAGTACAAAACACCTCAGAAAGGAGTACTTATATACTCACCCGAAGACTGAACCCAAGACCATTCGACTGCACTACTAGTGAATTCCTTCGTAAGTGTTTATAATTTCCTGTTGTTTATGATAAAGACTGTAACCGATTATCTAATAATACTGTATGTATGTCCTGTGTAGTTTATCTTAATTCATCGTTAAGTCACAAATGTTTTTTTCTTATTTATTTGTTTATTTATTTGTTTTCTTTTTATTAGAGGTACATTTTGGTCTTTACAAAATAAATGAATAATTACAAATCTGAATTACATTAGTACTAATTCTCTAAGAAAATATGTTCATGATGACTAACCCTGTAATTAATATGTTACTAAGAAGTACATTCATGTCAAAATAAGGTCATTCAAAACAATTTTTTCCAGAAAAAATTGTATTCCAAATATTAACAAAGATGCCGAATACAAAATGATATTAATTTATCATATCTATTCAAAGGGGGGCTAGTGAAGAACTAAAGATATCAGATTATGACGATTTGTGTTGTGAAGACTGTTGAATTTCATTATGATGTCTCGAACTGATTTTATTTAGATTACAACTTAAAGCCAGAAAGGCTTAAATAACTGTACTGAACTCAGCAGTGAGCACCTATGTTCGCATAAGGGACTGGACTCAAGACATTCAGTTGGTTGGCGAATACTGGTAGTCGGCCTATGCCCCATGTGGGGCAACAGGCATTGATTGGTTTGATTGACTTCAGAAGAATCGACGTGAATGATAGCCAGACTAGTAACTTGGATATAAAATATATTTAAATGACATGTTGGAACAAAAAGTATAACTTTAGAAAGCGCTAGCACCTTTCAGAATCATCCACTATAGACAATGTTACATGTTCATACATTTGATTTCAATGATTAAATTGAAAGGAGAAAAAACAAACATTTGAGCAGAATAACACGAATGCACTTCAGGATGAATTTGTATCTTCCTGTCGATTTTTTATGTCATTCCATGAAAAATTAACAGGAAGATACAAATTCATCGTAATTACATATGTATCCGTTGCACAAGTGTAACTGTCTGGAGATCGGTAGTCTAGTGATGAACTCGGTGGGGTTTGACACGAAACAAACTGAGTTCGAATCCCAGTGTAAATATCAACACTAGGATGCAGGTACATCCAGCAGACGCGTCCCAAATAGGAAGATTCCTCTTGCCAGTCACAATCCAACTTAAACAACGAATGCATTTTGTTTCTTTCGGTCCTCATCAGCTGCCATCTACAACCTATTTTATTTTAAAACCAAAATTACAAATTAGAAATTTAACACACTGTGAAGTAAAATTATTCAAAAGTAAATACATGTGTAACACCGTAGAATAGAAGATACATGTAAAGTTTATATAACTACATAGTAACTATTGCATATTTTGAACACTAGCGCATATTATGTAATAGGCAATAAAAATTATTTGTCTCTTGATTTCTTAGAAGAAATTGTTAGCAGTATTCCCGATTATGAATGACTCGTTCCTATACTATACTTCTACTTAAACCAAGATAGTTATGTTGTAGATGACAATAAAATATAGACTCCAAATGATTAAAGCGATCCCCAACTTTTCCTGCTTTCATTAGATATATTGCATCCAATAATTTTGTTCGTTTTTCCATTTACATTGTGAGTAATGATAGCATATTACAGCATTTCGTTTAATGATGATTCATTTTAATGATATGACTTTTACTATATTCACCTTTTCTATCCAGAATATCATCTGTGCTACACTGGCATATTCATACAAGATAGACGCTGATAAATTTGTCTTTTGAATTAAATTGTTTTTAATAAAGATTACCTTCTTATATGTATCATTCATTAAATGAACAGAAGCTAACTGAAAGTAATGGATACAACATGAACACTGAAAACATTACAAATAACTTCAGCCGTATCAACTAAACATTTGTAATGTTTTTCTGGCTACTGAAAAATTCTTGATTTCTGATTGACCTTCAACAAGTTATATTAATCTAAACTGTTCATTATCAGACTTATATTATAATAGCATAACTCTGTCGAGAACTTTCACTTTAATATAAGTCTGTAAAGTATGCCTGCATGTCTGGGTAAATATTTTTCTAGAAATTACAGCAATGCATACTTAAATGGAGTACTTACTTTTAATGGCACCATATATGACATTTGACATTCTCTTGTAACAACACCCAACTCTAGTTCGTAATAAGACTATTATTAGTAGTCACACTATTAGTGATTAAGGGTTATGAAAATAAATAACACCGTAATAATTTATTTGTAAACAGAGGTTGAAAATCTACATTTCACGTGTCACTATAGTTGACGTCAAATGTTCACTAATGTGGGTAGAATGAATTTCAAGTTAATAGTAATTTACAATTGTTTATAATGAATTAACGTAACTATGACAAATGTGTGAACTTTTTAGATGTACAGAGAAATATTATTGAAAAGTGTTTACCTATATAATAGCTGGTAATCAATGTTTACAAGTTTAATATGAGTTTTGCACAGTGGAATTATAAATTACTCCTGCAAGTCTGTAAGGATCTTAGGCTTTCTCTCGCTCTGTTTAATAAACTAGTGAATGTAGTTTATAGTTGTATCTGTGATGTGGCCTTCTCTAGTACTCGAGAGATGAAGGTAACCACGCCTAGTTGAGATTATATAACCTTCCGTTGATTAGACTAGATTATCATTTTCGATTATCCATCCTGTTGTAATAATCTAGATAGATGTGTGAATGTAATGGTGGTGTAAAAAATAAAGCCAGTCCTTGTATAATGAAAGCCGGTGAGTCATAATCCAATCTGAGTCATCTTTTTTACTATCACGATGTCAATCTGGTTCACTAAGTTTGGATTTACAGTGCGGTGACCACTGCAAAATTGTAAAGAGAATATCAATACCTTCTGTGGATAATCTAGTCGACCTATATTATTAAGAATACGTGATCTTTCAGTCCTTTCATGCTAGATGTTTGGTTAGAAAACGAGAAGTCTAAAAGTCACTTAACTGAGTTCCGAGAGCAAAGTCGTGTTTCCGACTATATTGAGTTGTGGCATAAGTACAGCGTTACTCCAAGACAAGGGGATTTTCCAGCAATGCTGTCTTTCCTTTATGTACTACTGAAAACAAGACCTGACAGTTCATTGCAATGATTAATTTATGGAAAACCAGCATCAAAATGAACAGTACACAAATTTTAATAGTTGGGTCCGATTGAGTAGAATGAGAAATTTAATCCGATCACACTAATAAAGAACCGGGTAAATTTGTATCAATCATATCATTGATGGGGGACTATCTGAACCTCCACAAATATTCATCAAAACGGTTACCCAACGAGGTTTACTGGTAGTAACTTTAAATTTAAACTTCAACTTGAAAAGTCCGCTACAGTGCCAAAGAAATCTCTCTACTTGAATATCGAATTTAAAAGAGATACAACAGCTAAAATTTTGAGGAACCGGATTTCAAAGTCTTTAAATAAAACATTTTACGCTGTTTACGATGTTGTTAAACGATCGACTTCAAAGGGGGGCACGAATGAACATACTATGCACATCTGAAGCCTTAGCGATTTGGAAGTTCAAGCCTGATTCCTGAGTCTAAAAGCAGTACATCCAATCCTTAAACTAACCACAGCCTTAATTCCTCTTCATTTATCTAATTATTTATTATTACATTGGATCTACTTTCATGTCTTTTTTTAATTTCTAATACTTCATAATCAATTTGGTAAACCACTTCTATCTTTTTATAATCACTACTGCTATCTTCGATACGTGTTTTTACTCATTCAGTTCAAGTGGACAATTGTCGCACATTCTTCAGATTTGTAAGTTAATTCCAATTTAGAACAGTTCTTCTTCATCATTCCGACTATTACATAACACACTTATGATTCCTTTGGTACATAAACTTTTCAATTCACCTGTTTTTTAATCGCTTTTTAATTTTTAATAGACAAATATCTTGTAGAAATGAATACATGTATGATTGTACAGCTGTAGTAAATGATCCTTTCATTGAAAAGAAAATTTTCTTCACTGAATTGTTTTCATCTTTTTATTAAAAATATTCCTTTAGACAAATTCACATCAGCTTTTACAATAATAAATCCAAATTAATTAATAATAATTCACAAAGAATAAACAAATTTAAGACAGAAATATCTTTGAAATTAGATTGTAGGATATGAAGTTGAGATTACACTGGTTGATCTCTGTGTAATAACCATTTGATGTTTGTAGTGCTGTTCGATTCCTATAAGTGGAATTGCAATATGGTAACTAGTTTGAGTGACTCGATATCACTTTTATTATGACCAATGAATGTATTTATCTTAATCCTGGGGAGAGATCTGTCATGTTCCCCCCCCCATAGCAATACAGTGGTACTGTTAGAAAGCTGGGAAAATTGGTGACCAAGGAGTGAAACCGTTGGGAGGACATGATTTCGTCCGAAGATTACAGGTACATCTAGTTCATGAGTGTCAAACAGCATGGAACCTAGGTCCAGGGCATTTTACCTACTACTCCCTCCCTCCCTCCCCCCCAAAAAAAAACAATTACCATCCATGAAATTGGGATTGTCATTGTCAAAATGGCCTTTATGACACCAAATTCAATCACTTTATGCATCAATTATAATTGTTAAAGTAATCATGATCATCATCAACATCATCAGAACAAATAAATATTGAGGTGATAAGTACGTAAACACGAGTAATCAAAATCAAAACAAGTGTCTGGAAGTATAATGACTAAGGTGATATATAAAATGATATTAACAAGTAAAATGTGATGACAGTCTTGATTATAGTTGTTCGTGTGATCATTTGGATGGATAATATCAATGAAACTAATAATAATACAACGATATGAGTAGTGATAAGATTGATAGTTGAAAAAATTAAACAAAACTTAGGTAGATATAAAGGGGAAAATCAACAGGTATATTAAATTGATTAGATTATCTTATCATTAAGATGATTAATGATTTCTTTTGTCTAAAGGTGGCTATACATTTGTCAGTTCGATTGCTCCTGTGATACAGGTTACATTGATCGATGTTCTTGGAATTTGGATTTTCATGCTTATAAACATATATTCAAACGTGGCTGAGTAACGGTATGACTAAAACGGTTGACAACTCAGCACTCCCCCCCTTATTTATTTGAAATTGATTTGACCTCGAGCAAAATGATCTCCTGTGCTGTTAGAGGTATGAGGGCGGTTACCACTTCCCGGTTGCCCACACCGTGGAAGGGTCATTCTTGAGTAACCTGAAAGAGAAAGAGGATTAGAGGAGGTCGTGATGACCTGAGAGTGTGACCGCAGTGTCCAGGCGACATCTGTTTGAGGTCGGTCGAGTACATTAATTGTTGCTCCGGTTGTCAGAAGGGGAGGCATCGGCCTCATGGCTCCCGAGGGAACTCGGCTTTCACCATGGAGCGTCATATTGATCCTTCCAATTCCCAGGGCAGAGTTAGAATTATTATATGAGTTTTTTTGAAATTAGTCATATCTCTAATATCAATCACTTGTATACAATAATTTGTCGCGCTAATATCTGTCTTACGAAATCGATCAGAATCAGATTTCTCCAAACAGCAAAAGTAATAGCTATTCGGACTAGAATACCAGAGCTGTGAATTCAAAAGTAATGTGCACAACCGATTGCTTTAACATGTCCATCATCGTGACAAGGAAATGATTATTCACCTTAATGAAAAGATAATCTAGTTCATTCAGTGTGTATATCGATTTTCTCCTTATTATCTTCCAAACTTTTTATTATTTTCTCAAATGTTAAAATTATCACTATTTGTATCGTTGTATTACTATTATTATTATTGTTGCTATTATTATTATTATTATTACTATTATTATTATTATTATTATTATTATTATTATACATCTCGGAGTCACATGAATAGTGTTAATGAACACTTTCACTCCATATTACTACCACATATCACTATGCATATCACCTTAGTATTTGATATGCCGGGCACCTAATGAAGATTGACTATCTTCTAGAATTGTGCTTTAGAAGATTATTTCAATTATTTTAACTGTGGACAGTGTTGACATTTCATTTCTATGACTGTTATGTTCCCCTTGCCCTGTTTTCTCGTTTTGTACATTTGCTCTTAGTATATTGTTTATTTACTATGAACTACGCTTACTTAATTGTGTACAGGTTGTAACATTCACTGCCACTCTTCCCTTTGTTCTGTACAAGTGTTAGATTCTTGATTGATTCACTGTGTGGTCTGACTCTATGTATATATAAAGGCATGATTAGAATATAATACGTTCTCAGTTCTCAGTTCTCGCTCTCTCCGTCTTCCTGTTATCAATTCTGGTTCTCTTATTGTCGACCTGGGGGGGGGGTGAGTGGACTTAGGTCAATCGCACATTCTCAACTAGGCACTCATCTTATTGGTGTTCGCGTCCACCAACAAAATCATCCCTTCCTCTCTTTCATTTTCACGGCACAACAGTATTACTTCATCCACACATTTGTTTTGGTTTGTTTTCATCATGTTTATGTATATTTCACCTCAATATTTATTCATTGTGATGATAATTTATCATGATCCTGACCACTCTGATAATTTCAATTTATGCAAAAACTGATTGAATTTCGTGTCATAAACTAATCATTTTGACACCTTCATTGACAATAATCCACTTGAAATGATATTTCTGTCTTTGACTTGGTCATTCATCAATGTGGATTTGTTAAGTAATTCGGGTCTGTAAACAATATTCTTCGTTCATAACGCTAGTCATGGATCAACCTAATCGCTCACTGATATATTTTTCATCTTATGATCTAAATACATGTACATAACAATACATAGACTAAAAATAATGATTTCCATTTTAATCAAATTGAGATGGTTTGTTGAGGTTAGCATTGAAAACCAGGTAGTACTAGATAGCTGTTTCGTCCCAGTATGCGACTACTCATATTCACTTTACTCCAAATTATTATTCAGATCAGGGTATGCATGTTTGCAAAAGATAATTTATGACATAGAATAAGATAGTCATAAAAGTTTGCTCTTTGAATGTCTATCTGCCAATCAATTGAAGTTTAATCCACAGAATATGAATTGTCAGTTTCTTTAGTTCTATAAGTGCCTTGTACAAATTTCTTCATAGTTTTGTTATACCAAAGGGAATGATTAAGTGAATAGGTGATCGATATCTTGTTCGGACTGATTTGTGGTCAAGTGACCGATTAATGCTAACGCTCTTCCCTCCCCCCTCCCCTACTTAATGAAGGAATGTCAGAGGGCAAAATAATTTGTCAGCACATATGAGTGGTTGTACATTAAATAATAACACACTTATATTCAAAATAGTCTAAGTAAAATTAATTAAAATCACCAATGATTGTCAGCTATTGACCTCGAAGCCCATTGACGAACCTAAACCATTTAAAAATGGATATTGAAGTTACCTATTGCTCTCCATATCACGTTGATATTATAATGTCCACTTTGTTAAACATCATATATAAGTAAATTCTGAGTCCTGTTTCCTTGACATATTACTGAATTGAGGGCTAGATTGTTCCAAACAAATATGTGCATTTATGCCATAGTCTGGGATGAAGTGCTTTGTGAAAATGATATTTCAATCCGTAAAACTCACTTTCCAGCTAAATGAACAAAAATGGGTGAAAATACTAGATACACCGAAAACTTTGAGGATAACCGAAACTTACAAATTGGTGTCATTTATAGAATCATTAGTAACTAAATAACACCTAATAGTTATTTTGTCATAGTATCCAGTTCCACAACATTACTTGCATGATCTCGTCATCACTAGAACTAAAGACTATCATTTTTGGCAGAAAGTATGATAACAGTATAGTATATACATAAATATATGAATTATCATTTTGACAGGGAAACTATAGATCATCATTCCTACTTTCTTTATAATTCTAGAATCAACTCGCCTATTGGTTACTTGAATCAAGACACAGTATATTTGGCTGGAGAATTATATTTTGCAAATACATTTAAAGTAAGGATATTTTACTTGATTATTATAGTATACTACTATGTAAGTTAGTAGGAAATAAGTGAGATTTCGCTTATCACTTAGCTTTCTTACTAGTTATCTTCGGAGGAATGAATTCTTCTAAAAAAGCATACATACATTGTATACTGAACTCTCAAGTCATTTTGCTGATAATTCGTCTTTAATGTTTAATCATCATTTTTAGCCTTAAACGTGGATGCTTCCCTATCTACAAATAAATATTTGATTACACGCAACACTGTCTAGAGTCTGAATTCAAAAATATAAACAGGAAACTGAAATATTTGATTCCTTAATTTATGTATTTTTAAGGAATAAAAATTGAAACTGTCGATGAAACAACTGTAGATGATTAGAGTCACCAAGTATCTAAAAAAGTGAACATTACTTGCCAAACATATTAGGACTAGGTATAAACTTAACATAAACAACAGAAATCTGCATCATATAGATTAACAAACGTCGAACTTCAAATCAAGTTTTACTCAACAAATTCAACTGATACTTAAAAGTGGATATGCATTAGCTAGTTTATCACATTATGATAACATTATAAACTGTTCGAAGAAAGCATGGTAAAAACAGGTTTACTTCTGACTTCAATGAGTAACATTCTTCATTGCATTGAAGTATTTAAACCACATATCACATTAGACAAGCTAGAGTCGATTGTAGAAGTCTATAACATTGCATATATGAGACAACTAAAGGGACCATGCAGCGAACCCAACCGCATTTTAGTTGAAACAAGTAAAATGTGTGTCCTTGTCCAGCTAATGTCGTAAATAAACATGATGCATACTGTTAAATCAAGTGCAACTAATGCCCGTATATATTGCAAAGTACTTCTAGAAAATTGCCAAAAATCTGTACCTGCTGTCACTGTTCACAGTGATCTATATGTTGTGTGTCTAAATAGTTATGCTAGTACTGATGCCACGGTGAGAAATGAAATCAAACTACGCGTAACAGAGGCTAGGCTAGCTTATGCTAGTATGTACCATTTTGACACTGTCGTGATGTAAAAGTAGATTTAATAGATTGAGTTTACCACGCTTTAATCAGTACATTTCTGCTCAGTACTTGTAAACTTGGTCTCTCTAAGATGAGAATATTCAGTTGTTCTCTGTGATTGACTACAGTCGTGTCAAAAGATTATTTTTGTTTCTACCTAATTTTTTTTCAAATGTTAATATTATCATTATTCGTAAAGTATTACTATTATTATTAGTGATACTATTATTATTATCATTATTGTTATTGCTGTTATTATTGTCATTATTGTCATTATTATTATTATTATTATTATTATTATTATTATTATTATTATTATTATTAACATTATTATTATTATACATCTCGGAGTCACATGAATAGTGTTAATCAACACTTTCATTCCATATTACTACCACACATCACTTTGCATATCACCTTAGTATTACTTTATCCACACATTTGTTTTGGTTTGTTTTCATCATGTTTATGTGTATTTCACCTCAATATTTATTCATTGTGATGATAATTTATCATGATCCTGATCACTCTGATAATTTCAATTTATGCATAAACTGATTGAATTTCATGTTATAAACTAGTCATTTTGATGCTTAAAGTGATAAATTTCTATCTTGTAATGTAAATATAAAGATATTTCTGGATTTGACTTGGTCACTTATCTCTGAGTGGATTGTTATTTAATTAGGATTTATATATGTATAATCTGATAGGAACTTGTCTAAAAGTATGTTCTTTGTTTTTCATATTTCTGTATTAATTTCGTCGCTTACATATAGTGTATCTAGATGTATCCATCTTTATTTTCTTACTTATCAAACCTTTTGACTAAACACATACGATTATTATAATTAATGTTCTGAAAAATGAGTGGTACTGCGAAATAATAAAACATCTCTAATATGCTTTATGCTACTTATGAGTAATATAAATTGAATAAATAAACATATCAGTGTCCTTTCGTGTCATTGTTTCAGTTTGTTTAAAACGTAAATGTAATTCATTCTTTCGAATAATTTTCATCAACATTTGTTCACATATATGAGGCTCCTAACCATTTGAAATTTCTTTTTTCATAAAGAAGTGTCTTAACTCATTCTTAGAGTCATCCATACTGTTTCTAGTCTCTAGCTTCTTCTACTCAATAATCACTGTTATTTCATGTTCGAAATCAGTCGATTGTTTTTTAATGTGAATTTATGAACAATGATTTTCTTTGTGATCAATTCCCAACAGATTGTAGGTTTCGGCTGTTGATCAAATGGCATAGCTAAGTTTGATAAAATTACATAAGCAACACAAAACTTAACACTAACGTGGAGTTAGGTAAATTGTTACACCACATGCACATGGCGAAGTGAAACCATCAAGACAAATATGGGAGTCATAAAAGTAGTGTTATTATTGAAAGCAAAAATAACTAGACACAATGAACATAATTCGAGAAGGAATTAATTCGTGGAATAAAATGTGCAGGGAGATTTTAAAACTCAAAATCTAAAGAAAGAAATAGATAGACTTCATCTGTTGCATAATAATAATAATAATAATAATAATAATAATAGCTCTATTCAATAGTATATTTAGTAGGATATAAATTTTCAGCATTCAGTGTCTCAACAAGTTACTGTTCCATATATATATATATATATATATATATATATATATATATATATATATATATATATATATATATATATATATATATATATATATATATATATATATATATATTCAGATAGATGTCACTCCACCAACGATGGAAGAAATCAAGATGGCCATCAAACTAATCAAAAGTGAGAAAGCAGCAGGACCTGGAAATACACCAGCTGAAGCACTCAAATCAGATGCAGATGTAACGGCAAGGATGCTCCACGTTCTATTCAGGAGGATCTGGAAAGAAGAACAATTTTTGACACATTGGAGAGAAGGATATCAAGATACCAAAGAAAGGAGATTTGAGCAAATGTGAGAACTACAGATGGATCACGCTATTGTCAGTACCTCGAAAAGTCTTCAACAGAGTGTTGCTGAACAGAACGAAAGATTAAATGAATGCTCAACTTCGAGACCGACGGGCTGGTTTTCCGTAAGGATCGGTCGTGCACAGACCAAATCGCAGCATTACGGATCATCGTTTAACAATTATTTGAGTGGAACTCGTCACTGTACATCAACTTCATTGACTATGAAAACCATCAACAACAGCTTATTATGGGAGAGAGCAAACCAACTTCCAGCCGAAGGGTAACTTAGGAAAAGACGCTGGAAATGTATATGACATACATTGCAGAAATCATCAGACTGCATCGTGAGACAAGCATTAACATGGAATCTTGATAGGAAACAGAAAAAAGGAAGACCAAAGAACACATTGCATCGAGAATTGGAAGCAGAAATTAAAGGATGAACAGCAACTGGAAACAGCTGGAAAAGATTGCTCAGGACAGAGTTCAATTGAGAATCCTGGTAAGTGGCTTATGCTCTTCTGTAAGAGGTAACAAGTGTTAGTATATATATAATAAACGAAAAAATCCTCTTTGATCTCAGAAAAACATGCGAAGACCAAGGTAAATTAGATGTAAAAGCTACACCACGATAAGTAACACTCGACGTAGTCTTAGTTATAGAATCCCCAATTTTACAAACATTGTGCAAATTTACAAGAGCATTTAGGTCTTTTTCATGTCTAAGACTGAAATTGATTGTTTGACATTTGGAAGAATTAAGTTGAAAACCGTTCAAACTAGACCATAGTTCAATACTTGCTAAGAAACAGTTCATTTCACAACTATTTAAGGAAGAAGAACTGGAATACAAATATTAAGATCATCTGCTTACTTAACAAGGGTATTTTTCACAGAAGAGGGCAAACCATTCAAGAACAATGAGGAAAAGAACAAGGGACAGAACAGCACCTTGAGGCAAAACAACTTTTGTTAATAGATGAGTGGAGCACTTTCCTTTGTACAAAGTATATTGTTCTGTAGTGACAATGTGTTGAGTGTTTGGTCACTGTACGTTAACGACAAATATCAACTTGACTATTTTCTGTGTGTAAGCATTGAACTGTTATCAGAACACTATACATCGTTTGGTTGTTGCATTTATATTAATATTGAACACATTGATTTAACTTGTGACAATTTTGATTTTTAACTCTCGACCACACGTTCGATAGTTGTTTCGTTAATAAATATTCCGTCTACTCTTCGTTCTGACTTTTTATATACATCGATCGTGTTTGTAATTAGTCTATGTTAGTCTATGGCGTAACGAAGTTTAGTTATTGGAATATCGTACTCGAGTCGCAGCCTTCTTACGATAGCGACGTTGACGAATCTCATCCGTCCATTCCACAGTTCTCTTACGGAGAAATAGGAATACAGCCAGTTGATTACCCAGCTTTTTATGTCCATAAACTCGAGTTTATTCAGCAACGCATATTACCAGCCAACATGATTTTTTCGCTTAGATATAACTGGATTACTCACGATAGGTCGCAGACTTTTTATAAAGGTGCATGGGAACGCAATCCGATTTCGGAACATGATTGAACAACTAAAACAAAACAAAAGTCGAAAAAGTAACTTTTTGAGATATTTGGTAAAAAGTGGTAGCCCAAGATTTCAAACAGGCCGCATAGCGATTAGTTATGAGACCTGACACTCAACGTCACGATATTCAAGGGAAATCTAACCAGACCAGTGACCAAATGAATTGATTAGAGGTTTTGGTATAATCATCCCCAATTCCCTTTTTCTTCATACAGAAACATTAATAATAAAGCAATTATTGTATGCGTTGATAGCAGCGATCGGTAACTTACGTTGATATGTGAGAGAATAGAACAATTTGTAGTCAAGTATTCACTAAACTGATATAAAATACGAAGCGAAAAATGAAATGAGGTTATCTACAGTTATTTCAGTGTTCATTAGGTGTGGTGTCCCAGAAATTTCAGTCTTTCCCAGTTTATTCATTAGGTACAATATGAATATTTGAGTGTAATTTCCCTTAAAGATTTTATTTTAAGCTCTAACTTTCATTATACTTTAATTTTTCATTCGACCTATGTGGGATACAATTTACTAGTAATGCTCATATAAGTTAGTTGCAAATAATTCCAAACGTCTGAAGTAAAAACTAATGAATATTACACACAAACGTATATTACTAACCAATTACATGAATAAGAATATTACGAAGGCTCTGAACACAACACTTTGTGACCAGTGAAAGTGTTGTAGACAATGTTAACCAGAATAACGTAAGCATATGTATGTTTACATGATTCTTGTTAGAAAAAAAACATGCCTATATTTAAAAGCATCAGTAAAACTTTTAGAAAACAACCAAATAATATAAAGCATGCCAGGAAATAGTTTAACTTCTTGGCATATGTATATATTTATGAAAAATTTAAACTAAAAAAATGAAATAGTAGAAAAAAATTATATCAAAACAACATTGGCGTATAGGAGTGTATATCATCAAACTGTTGTACTTCGTAATTAACGTACACGTTGATACAAGTATTACTGAATTATTGTTCAATGCACTTATTGGTAATAAATTGTTTGACATTATCATATTTAATCAAAGTATATATTATTGACTTTCTTGATTAACTAAAAAGCAAGTCGGATTGAAAGAAGTATTCTGTTCCAACAAACTTAAGTAACTTCAAATAACCGTGAAAGTTGTATAGCCAGTCACAATTCAAGTAATATGAATGAAAATTTTAATATAGAAAGCCGAATGTATATTAACTAATTACGTGTTTATGAAATTTGTAAAATGAGATAGGAATTATATTAGTATGTAACGCCAAAGGAATTTTTAATAACAATCTAAAGTTTATTCCCGATCACAGATATTTATATGAGGTAACACTGTAGTTATGGATTTATAATATCATAAGTTATTTCCCATAATGAACGGATCAGTATATAGAAGCCGCTTTGTGAATCACCTTGCTTCATCCATATTCTTTAGTTTTGATATATTTATCAATTTTAATAGGTTTTGTATAGCTCTTAATAATATGGAAGATTTCCATCATTGTGTTGTATATGTCACTCTATGTTTGATTATATTGGTTCGTCTGCGTAATTTTAATTCTGTTATACACTATTTGACTTACTAAATATATTCCAGCCACTACTAATCATGTAATTTCTAAAATAAATAACATTGCATGATGCTTTTTCTAATGGATATATACGTTGTTTAGTGTTGCCATGAGAACTGATAGAGTTTAAAATTTCAATAAAGAAGAAACTTCTCATTATATTGGCTCTATATTAATGAACTTGTTTTATAATAAAATTGTTAATAGTCAAATGATAATATAGTTCAATTGGGATAGTTATTTTTGTGGAGATTGGTTATTTTATTTAATTGAATATATCAAAGATTGATGTTGGCAGGGTGCCATTGAAAACCATGGAGCATTGGACAGCTGTGTGGAACTCCTCCTCTTGACTGGTGGAGTTCAGACTTGTTGCGTGTGAGACAGTTATCACCAATGACAATGGATGATCGTCGTGCTATATATCACAAATTGATGGAAGTAGGAATTCTACCATTGAATGCCGATCCAGTGGTGCAAATGGTTAGGCGTTCGCGTCAACCTGAAGTCCATGGTGCGGAATCTGGGGTGCGCCCTGCTAAGGAGTTCCACACTAGAACGAAACAGCTGTCCAATACTCCCTGGTTTTCAATGGTACCCTGCCAACAACAATCTGTGATATATTCAATCAAATAAATGATAATATGTTAGATAACAAATTCAAGTCATTTTAAAAATGATCAAGATGAATGTAATAATCAATATTCAAAGATAATAATTAATAAATCGTAATTGAGTGTTGTGGAGATTGTTGAGTGTCAATATGGTATCACGAATTGGTCTGAACTAAACAACTGTTGATCACCAGAAATTACTGGATAGCTGTCTCGTCCTAGTATGGAGCACTGAAACAATAAAACCTTCGTCGCAGAGCCATGGAATCCTGGATTTAATCCCTGGTGCGGCAGTGGGTGCCCGCTGCTGAAGAGTTTCATACTGAAACGAAACAGCTATCCAGTGCTTCCTGGTGATCAACAGTTGCCTAATTCAGACCAATTCGTGATATCCACATAAAATCAATAAATCGTTGGATTGGTTACAAGCAGCTATAGAATTGACAGATTTCACAATAACAATTGTTACGATTGGAAGATTTTATAAAGAGTCCAAATTTTAACAGATGATTGTTTCATTAATGTCAAAGCAAAAAAGGAAAAAGTGATTTTAAAGAATTTTTAACAAAGTGGGGGGGGAAGAATAATGAGATAACTGTAACTCATTCTAATATCAACTATTTTGATGACCATGATTAAGAGAACAGTTGTTACGTTGGATACTGGTGACTTCTGCTATACGTTAAAAAATGTATGCGCAGGTTATTCGGGAAATTTAATGTAATATAATGAATCACTGAAAACGTTATTTTTGTATTCATTTGGTATTTTCTATGTAAGAGATCAAGAAAACAGCTTTTAAGCTATGTTAGCAGTCCTTTACTTAGTTAGTTAAGATAATTTTAAGAAATCTAGTGATGGGTTACCAGTAGACCCATTTCATTATGGTCTATTACAGTTGAATGTAACTGATACTACAGAGAAAAGTGTTAGCTTCTAAAACCTATTAATTAGGTGTGCGCCATGGTCGTATAAAGGTAGCTTAGTTGTCATATGATGAAACTGTTTTGTTTGAAGTTTAAAAGTGTTAATAATTCTCTGTATCAATTTCCCATTAGGAATAATTGTATTGACAATAGATTACTTTGTAAGAGTTATTTGAGCCTCGACTAACCTCTCTCATGGCTTAGGTGTTTACTCTATTTGACTAGTGATTAATAATGTCTAGTTATTTAATATTGATCGGATTCTATCAACTGTGACAACAGGTGCAGCGGATGCGAGTCCCACAACATCTATCACTTCTCGTATAACTCCAAGCATACCGTTTCATGAGTGTCAACTAAGATGAAATCCAGGTCAAATGAGGTTTCCTATCAATTACCTCTGGGCATAGAATATTAGATAAAAGAACACCATCATACGGAGACACTGAAATTAGTGGCTACACTACAACTTGAGTGACAGGATTGCATTACCATTGATGTATTATATCACTGACTTTTGTACATTTATTTACCTATAGTTAACTCATATGCAATCAACATTTATTCATATAAGACTTAAATTCACTAACTTCATAACATAACTACTACGGTACAGACCGATTTTATTTAGACAACTATTGAAAACCCTGAGGCAGTGAATAGCAGTTTTGTCCTAGTATGAAACTTCGCAGAAGCATGCTCCTGCCACTTCACTAGGAATCGGACCCGGAACCTGTAGGCTGTGGAGAAGTGAAATAAACTCTTTATTATTATGTATTTATTCAATCTGTATAGACGTTTGTCCGTTTTTATTAATGGCTGTTAGAATGTGTTGTCAGAAACGCAGTGAATTTTATACTCTCACTGCACTCTCTCACTAACCTGTAACTGGATTGACTCTGCAAATACAGGGCTCTAGTCTCGTGCCTCTCGTAAACCTCCAATTCTTGTCTAGCAAAAACTAACTAATCTATCAATTTCTTACAGTTGATAATTAACACACTTATCTAACCTCCACATACATCTGAAATTTATTAAACCTTTCACTGCGTAAATTACTAAATACGTCGTTTATCTATATAACATAACATTTGTTGATCGTAATGCAATTCAACAACTCCCCAGTGTATGAGTGAGGAGGGAAGTTAGATAAATATCTTTAATTGAATTTAGGTGGCTTTTTGGAGATAGATATTAAGTTTAGTTGTTTGTATTCACCACGAATTGATGTTCGTAAGGTACCATTAAAAACCATGGAGCACTGATCAGATGTTTCGTCGTAGTATGGAACTCCTCGACATTGTGCACAGTCAATTTCTCTAGGAAGCCGTACCCAACGCCTTCAGGTTTCACGAGGGACACCAAACTCTATATTTCACTAGGCCGGCCACTGCCTAGTGGTACAATTTCCAATCCCATCAATTTGAGATATAGCTCGACTATCATCGATTGTCATTGGTGATAACTATCTCACTCTCTACTAATCTATAAGTCTCATTAGAACTTCAGAAACATCATGAAACTAATCATTAGTGAGCTGATTATTGTAAGTTGGCTTTGTCCGCCAACCTGAAGGCCCTATGTTCTATTCCTCTAGCGAAATCGAGGGCATGAACTGTTGAAGAGTCCTATGCAAGAACGAAACAACTGTCTAGTGAACTTTAGTTCTCACTAGTACCCCACCAACGACAATCTTTGACGAAAACAGACAACTAGACTTAATACCTATCTTTAAAAAACTACCTAAATGTATTATGCAAATAGTGTTAACATTTTTAATTACATGAGTCTCAAATATTTAATTCCGATATAATTTAGACCGTACATTTATTTATTGTGTAAATAAAGGTTGACACTTTGAAAAAATGTTTATTCTTATTCTGTCTTAAAATGAAATAGATTTTATGCACAAATCTACAAATATACTACTATTTTATGAATGAACCTATTGATATTTATGTATGAAAAATATACAATGAAATATGATTTCTAAGCACCAATTAATGAATTGAATAACAACAACTACAAATCAAAGTACAATTTGTTTAACAAGTAAATATACAAAGTCAGATTCTATATGTTAGTTCATGTGTTGAATTATTAATAGTAATCGATTACCGTATTAAATAGATAAATAGCTTTTATCCTCTAGTAACATTTTGTACATAAGAGCATATCAGTTTACAAGGTATGATCAAAATTAACATGTGGTTTACATACAGACAAGGATTTCGACTCTAAACAACATTGATATTTAGTAAATTGCATATTAAGAAATTTATCCGACTAAGATTATCCTCATTATTTTCAATGTTCACTAAATATGTGTGAATATGTAGGCTGGAAGTTTTTGACCATAGTTGTTGTCGAAGCATCACTCACATATCATCGGATGACCAAGTAAATAATGGTGAAGTTAGATAAATCAGTCCATGAGGTTGTGGATTTTTATCAATTTATACGGTTGGGACAAGTGTCACGTATACCCAGCAATCACTTGATTGGTAGTACGATGTTGTCTGGTGTAGGAGTAGTATGGGAGAAACCAAAACCCAAACTCGATATCACTTTATAAAGTATTCGACTGTTGGTTCGACCTATATTGGTAGTAGCCGACTACCAGTTTGTGATCCATGTGATAACTCCTATAGGTGGATGGATATATTAAGTGATATGGCTTAGAATCGGTCACCGTGGCTCAAATCCATCCACTATTTGCTTTCAATATTTAAGTTTCATTATTCTCTCATGTGTATCATAGTTTCATTCCTTTATTTGAACTATATTGTTGCATAAATCTCATTAATTCTATTTCTTCGTATCAAAATGGCTAGGCAGATTGGACAAATACATATGTACCAGGTTCTTAGTTGTACATAACTGATTGTGTCATTTTATTCAGCAACTTCAATCACTTTCCTTTGCATTTAGTGGACATTTGTTACAAAATTCGGTTTTGTTTTTATTAAAAATTACATTTCAAGATTAACTATTTGACAATTTGTATTTTTCATCCAATATCTTTGGCTGAGCTAAACTAGGTGTATTCATAACAGACGGCTGAGTATAACTAACTCCAGTTGGTTGAAATGAAAATTACACTCTGTTACATAGCACTCACTAAATAGAATGGAAAAAGTGATCAAAATGTTGGGTATGACACAATTATTAAACAATAAAGTTTTGTCGATAACTTCACCCATTCTTACTGCAACTGAAATCCAAATGTATTGAATTAGACCAACTATATTAGCAAGAGGTAACAAGCGAAAAATGTGCAATAAAAACAATGACTTAGTAATTAAAGCACACAATTGTAAACCAGTGAGTTACAAGTTCACAAGCTCCATACTATTTACTTCACTTTGGGCAGCAGCACAGTATTATTAGCTATAACACAAACAGATTAGCTCAAATTTGAGTACATGTATTTTGATAAATGAATAATACTAACAGACTAAAATGCAATGACATCCTCCAGTGTTTAACACAAATTGAATTAAGTGACTACTGTGTTGATTTTTATTGTTCAACTGTGACGGTCATTTTTATGGACAGGGACCTACATAGTTCTATTCTAAAAAGCTTTTGTGGGTAACTAATCGTCTTTTAACGAAGTCTGTTGAGGACATGGACGCCATTTTTACCAGCAGTAGGTTCCAGGAGTCGATTACTTTTTGGGAAAACCTGTACACCATGGGAATTTTATTTGTTCTTGACCTCTAAACTCCCTTGTTATGTTCACTAAGATGGTTTAACCTAAATGGGGGGAAAAAGGATACGTTAGGACCGAAATAATTTATTTGTTTTCTACACATCATAATCAATCCACCTCTTAATCTCCTGTACGGCAGACTGTAGAGATCCAACTTCTCAAACCATGTGTCGTATAGTGAGTTATTTAACTCCTGCATTGAGAGGGTAGCCGTCCTTTATACTAATTCCTGGAGATCCGAGTCGCTCTCCGAACATGGGTTTACTGTCTGAAAAAGTACTCTAATTTTGACCTAACAAAGGTCATGTAAACTACAGGCAACATATGTGAACTTAACCTGATAAAGATCCAACTTTGACCCTATAATATCCTAAAGGCATTGGCTGCGATGTGACGACATCGAGCCATGGGATTAACGTTATTCCTGCTATTAACTCGAGACCACTAAGCTTTGCAACTGATGGCAGTCAACGTCCTCTAGTGTGGTAGATGTTTGTACATTCATGGCCAAAGTACATGGTAACACATTTAGCTGCATCGAAAAGCACTGACCACAGCTTAGGCCAACGTACCTGTACATCGATGTAGGCCTGGATTCTACGCATAGTATTGTCACTGGTCACTTAAAATCATACTTAACACTATCGACATATAATAGTATTGAAGATCTAAAAATCTATGAGGTCGTTGATAAATAAAATGATCAGTTAGGGATCTAGTAAACAGCCTTGAGGTACGCACTCAGCAATGGTTACCAAAAAGAGACTCGATCCTTATCTTCTGTCCCTGATCAGTGAGAAGACCAGTTATCCTTCCAAGTAGATTCTAAAGTATCCCCAAACTTTCTAGTATAACCAAAGGCTTGTCATGAGGGATCTTACTAAAGGCTTTACAAAACCCACATAAATCACATCCACTGAATTATTGTTATCAACCGACTGTGCCAAGTTTTCTCTTGCTAGTAAAAGATTTGTGGCTTCTTAAAAAGCTATAATCATTTTCTTGATGAATTCTTCCGATATTTTAACTGCGAAATTCATGAGGCTAATCGGTCAGTAGTTTGATAGATGTTGCTCGAGCCTTGCTTTATGGATTAACGTGGACGTTCTATATTTTTAGTGCCTAGTTACCTCACATTTACTGGAGAACATCCTGGATACTAATCCAAATATGGTAGTCATGTATGTTGCAATTTATCTCATTAATCGAGATAGGGGTATAGATCATCTGGTCATGTTAATTACCCTATATCTAAAGAGTTTAATGCCTTCAGTGCATTTTAACAGTTGAAATTTATGCTATGTTGTCGATTTTCTAATATTCCTCCTAAAGTTGAATTTACATTGAGTGGAGGTTCGTCAGTGAAAGCATTCCCAAAATAATTGACCACGGCTTCTACTTTGTTCTGACCTTTTTCGATCATCGGAGACTCATTACCTTCAGTAATTAAGGTAGAGATTGATCTATGTATCTTCGTTCTGTAGTTGATATAGGTGGATATTTCCTTGAGATTTTTGACTTCAACTACTGAAAGCTGATTTTATCAATTTTTTTGTGGGACACGGATTTTAGTGATGCGTTGGTTTCGAACAAACTCATAGAGCTATGTTTCTTCACCTGTACCCTGCATGGAGAAAAATATTTGTAACGAATGTACTGGTAGAAAATTTCTTTTGTTGAATATGAGTGACCGATATTAACTGTTAGAAATATTTTTAAACTAGATTCAACTGGTTGATTGTAATTTAAATATATCTTCAACGGGAATTTGTTATGATATATTTGGCAGTTGGACATCAGCGGCCATACATAAATGGAAGCCAAGATCTTGATGTTAAAAAAGTGATAGAATATTTTACTAAAATCAAATGGTCGATATTCTTAATTCTAGTCAGTTCTTTTAAAAAAATGCTGTTTACATAAAGTATATTGCTTATTAACGTCTCACTTCTGTATGAAACTGTATTAGTTTCAATACAATTTTTTGACTTTTGGAGATAAACAAGTGGCAAATGAAACTGTAACATTTGATAAAGGCTTCACTATATCACAGGTTGAATAAAATTGGGTATCTGAGTTGTTAAATCCGAGTTTGTCATGTAACTTCACATAGTTGGAAGCACTAGTTTCTATTTTGTGTAAGGATGTAGGTTTGAAAAAATTCCGTGAAGTACCAGATCAGAAATAAACAACTGTCTAATGAACCCTTGGTTTCTGTGGTTCTCATGATAACAACTGTTTGTGATAAAATCTATCTTCATATATAACAAGCATTATGAAAACCGATATTTACAGACAGCATCAAGTCAATTGTCACAGGATGAGTATATGATGACAAGCATTTATCATTAGTCCTTAATATCAATAACACAAAAAATCAAACCCTTAAGTGCCTGTAAATTCATATTCATTGAACATGTTAGTGACTATTCGTACATAAGATAACGTGCTAGCTTCTGATATAAAGGATACTAGGTTCGAGTTCTAGTTTAAGCATCAACACTTGAATCAAGCACTTCCGGTATATGTTTCAATTAGGACGAAATATTTGTTGTGATTTCACTAGCAGCTACAATCCAACTTATTATAATCTGCTTCTAGTTTATATATATACAAGGTGACATTTTAGAACCGATAAATGACATTGAATACCCTGTAAACATGAATACGTGTTTTGCAAGACAAACTAGATTTCTTAACTAAGTAGTGATAACTATTGACTCTGTATATGTATAAGTATCGTTTGTAATGTGACATAATATTAGTTAACACCAAATAACATGATTAATTCTGTTGTTGTTATACTGTTCTAATACCTCTGAAGAAAATGCATGATAGATAAATAATAATCGGTGCTGTTTAACTGATTTATTCTGTTTTAAGTGAAGAAACGACTCGGTAATTAAAGCATTCGTCTTTTAGCCACTAGTTACGGGTTTGAGTCCCAATTCATCTACTTCTATTGGGTTAATCAGGTAGTATCACAAGCTTGTAGTCAAGTATGTTATTTTGTGCTTGGTAGGCAATATGTTGTTAAGACAGACCACAGAATTCCGGAAATCCCCAGACATCCAGAAGGAACTGAAGGTAATCCATCTAATCAGTGCTTAGTGTAATTTCCGAAAGATTTGATATGGTATAATTCAACTGGTCAATGGAACAACCCTCAAGTCTCGAATTGAGGGAATCATAGTGTTGATTTCTAGTTAACCAAAAAATATAAATAAATGTGATTTAACATACATACAGTACTTATTGGAATACGTTCTCCTTCTCATCTTTTCTCTTCGGATCTGGATGGAAATGTATTTTATCAATATCATCAACTGGATTAATGATCATTAGAAAGTAATGAATTTCATTCAGTTTAGAATTCAGAACTAGTAAAGTCCGGCTCAGTTTGGCAATTTGAATCAACTCATCATTTCATTTCAAAGCATGCTGTATTGTTTCTCTGTGGACAATAAAGTTACAAGTAGTTCTCATGATTAGAATATATAGGTTTAATGTCACTGAATTTATCCCTAAAAAGTGTGAATCAACCTAGCTAAATAAAAACGATCTAAAGACAATTCATCTAGACTACTAAATGATTACCAGTAAAGTTTTGAATCAACTGATTATTTATATGCAGGATTAAATTCTATTCAGCTTTTATTGATATGTATAGATCTTGAGCAGACTGTCTAGAAATTACTATTTTGTCAAGAGTATTCAAATAGCTGCATTTTAGTCAACAATAGAATTTAGTCCTCATATACCACCTTATGTGAAAACTCACCAGCTGGCTGTACATACATCTCAGTATTGATGTTTATACTAAACTATGGATCAAGTACCTATTGCTTCAAACGTCGACATAACTACTGAATCCTATTTGCTACTAAGAGTTTATATGCTAAATGATGATCGATATTATCAGTTAGTTTCTAATTTACACACTCTTACAGTCGAAAAATATTATTTCCCATTAGCTTTTGGTTAAATCTAATATTAATATTATTGATACTCAGTAGTAAGTGTTTATCAGTGCTGAAATCAAATAGCTGGATGAATGTTATATACGTAATTCTCAACATTCTTCTGAACTTCTCTTGTTGAAATCACATGTAGTCTGTGTTGTCATTGATGTTTCAGCCTTATTATTGTCATGAAGTGACAAGTAAAAATTAAAGGAATCTCTTTGTAAAAATAACAATAACATTTTTTGTCTCCGAATTCAACGGGAATGAATGTACCACTATATTTACATGATTATGCCTATTTACTAATTAAAAATATTAGAAAGAGACATTTAAGAAAATATTGTTCATTTGCAAAGTTACTTGTATCACTAATGTATTTTAAACTTGAACTTATGGATATAACTTTCTGACCACTTCTTATTCACCAAATACCTACTTCTGAAACTATGAACTAAAAGCAAAAGCTAAAATTCTTAGAAAAAACCTTACCAGTTTAAGTACAAAAAAATAAGTATTTATAGCATATACATGATCTTGAAGTTCTATAAACTACTGGTAACATGCTGAAATTGTTAATAAAATCTGTATTTATTCAATCAGATTCTGATGTAGAATCATATAATTTTAATCCCCTTCCCAACCCGAAAGTTTCAAAAGAATATTGATTGTTTGCAGTATTCTTAGGATTTTATTCAGTTATCAAACAAATTTTCAAAGAAGACCCTAAAGTTATCTACTATCATTGATTTTAGTAAAATGTTTTGTTTCTGATTTTCATGAAGTATTCACAATTTATGGAGATAAACTGTAATCATGATCCCATTATTCATTTGATATTCTCACCCAGTAATTAGCATGGGACTCCTCAATAGTGCGCATCCACGACCTCACCAGGATCCGAACCCAGGACCCCCCTCGGCCCCGCGGTGAACGCCTTACCATTAGACCATTGAGCCGGCTCTTACTGGTTGTTATTTCCACTATCAAAATTGACAGTTAACTATCTCCACAAACCCCCTCAATTGTAATAATTAATAACAACTTTATTTGATGAATTCGACCTTTGTAAGTGAATTTTCCAAATTGCATTAGTAATTTGTACACTTTTATCAAAAACATGTGAGTGACCTTCACAGTGTGATGCTTTAAATGGTCGATGTATAATTTATACAAATAAATCCTAACATTAATGTATAGAAATAAAAATATTGAACTGAGATGGTTTGTGGCGATTGATATTAGGTCTAGTTGAATGAATTAGTCCTGAAGCTCTAGTGAGAAGTCGCGACTGGTGGAGTTTAGACTTGTCGAAAGTGAGACAGTTATCACCACTGATAGTCAGTGATCGTCGCGCTATATCACAAAATGCTGGAAGTGGAAATTCCATCACTGGACACTGGCCGACCTAGTAGTGCAGATGGTTAGGTGTTCACTAACCCGAAGACGCTGGAGGAGCTCCATTCTAGAACATAGCAGATGTTCAGTGCTCCCTGGTTTTCAACGGTACCCTGACAACATCAATCTGAGACGAATTTATTTAACTAAATATAAATATTCTTTCTTCTAACTAACAATAATAATACTTTGTACTTGATGTGTATACTTTTATACCTTTTTCGATATTCGATAATAAGAACTAATAATATGGATTCTATTGGTCATGACTAGCGAAGTTCAACAACTTTAGGTGTAACATAATTACCGAAGAAAGTGATTATTTTATGGTTGTTTTATGTCGTAGGTTGACTGAAATTAAAAATGTAAAACACTGAATTTTTATTGTCTACTACGAAGCCTGAAAATCCTGGGTTCAGTTTTTGATTAAAACATTAAGAAGTTGGAGTTGTCAAATGCTTCTCTGTTTTAAATGACTGTTTAACTAAAATTATTCCGTGTTACGAAATGTCTAAAATCTATCAGGATACATGTATGATAACGGGGACTGCTAGCTTCACTTTCTGCTGTCGAGTTATTACAAATAAGTAAACAGTATTCTCTTTCATTTAGACCTTTATTATTTTTTACCCTAATAAACAACTGTATTTATATGCAAATATGTATAATACTAGACGAGCTAGGATAATTTACGATTTAGTTATAACAAGGTAGTGGATTATATAAAAATAATCACAATAATTGAATAGAACAAGCTAATAGTAGGTGTCAAAAATGCATCAATACGTATTTACCAGTTCAGCTAATGTTGTGGAGAAAGTGAAGTAGAGTGTGTGACACAATAAATAATCCACTAAGTTAACGAACACCTCCCCTCGAAGTTTCGGAAGGGGTTCGAGTAAATAAGCACTCAGTATTATACCGTTAGTCGAAGTTGATAATCATTGAGTTAAGGATAAACCTAAAGTCCACAAAGTTATTTCTCGAATACCTCTTCATTTCCTAATAGGATTCATTATCGGCCCTTACACATGGTAGGAGCTACTGGGATCCAAATAGACAACCGTAGTCTCTGCATTAAAAAGAAACTTGCAAATTATTTGGCTTGTGTGCGGTCAATTTATACCAATTATTAATATCATAATTTACTATCTACTCACCTCTTATGTATGTAATCCATCTCTAACTATATTTTCAAACTGATCATTTACATGTTTTCCATTGCATCACCTGGATGAATATTATTTTAGAAGTCTAATCCCATCACCTTCTGGCCTACTTTTGTTTTTGAAATAATTTATTCATACTATGTTTATTATTCTTATCCCTCCTACTAGTACAGTTGTCATCTTACTTCCACTAGGTTGCACTTTTACTTATTATGATTAGTTATGTGATTCAAATATCATCAATGCATCATCATTGACCCACAAGTTGTCATGATTAGTTTAATATTGTTCACAGATGGATATGAATACTACTTTTTATGAAAGCCTGATGAAGATACAGTTGAAAACAGTGTTATTCACCTATATGTTTTGTTATGAGTAATTATATTCCATTTAAAAATAATTTTACATGAAAACCAACAACAACATTTCTTCCTTTTGAATGACCTTATCAAGGTTGATATAATAGCATAGTTGTCAAATGTTCTCAGTCTATTTTCGTATTTTGTGTACTTATTTAATACATATAAGCCTTGTTTTATGGATTGTTGTTCCCCTCTCCCCAACGCCCATTCATACAGTTACTCTGATATTGACGTTTCTTGATTTATGTAGTCAGCTATGTAATTAGCTATTTTTTTTGCTTCTTAGGATAACCTAGACATTATAAAATCTGATTAGGTTAACTTGGTATCAGTCATCATGGTGCCTTTTATCCAATTACGTACTAGGCCTTGATTGGTAATTTTTCATATCAATGGGACATTTAATGTTCCATAATTCGAAGCGCTAAGTTGAAGGTAGTAACTCTTTACTGTAACTGCGTTTTAACTTTATTTAAATAAATATCAATTTACTGCTTCACAATGATTGTACTAGTCAATAGTTTCATGCTAAGATCTACAATTACACATGTACTCACTGAGTATTTCCAGACAGTTGTGTTGAATCTATAACAATAAAATATCTAAATATATATGTATATTCATTCGTTTCATTAGTTTGTCTAATTTGTAAAGTAAATTGAAAGCTATGACTATCACAGTAATCCAGAAAGTAGTTTCTGTTAAGCTCAGATTCATGCATAGATACATACATATGCTATACGTACGCATTCATCTCATGAGTTCAACAGGTTGTCTGTGTACTGTAATCTATTTAGAATAAAATTTTCTGATAAGTATTAGAATAATGACATGTGTAGTATAATTTAATAATAATAATAATAATAATAATAATAATAATAATAATAATAATAACAGTAAATTACTATTAGTATGTTTAAGTTTGCTTCTCTAATTCATTTTTTCTAACTACTCTATACCGAGTATGATAAAAGAACCGTTCTTCTATTGTATTTAAAAATGAGCACATGAGTACCAAACTACTAAAAAATTTTATTCATTGTTATTATTATTAGGCAAAAGTTTAGCGAAAATGATAAATGAAATTATTCTTCTAGACTGTAAACTCAAGTTAAAACAAGTTCATGTAACGATGAATTGAATTTTTTTTTTCTAAGAATGTAGAACAGACTAATGATAATTAATAAGAGTTGAGATTAACATGATAATTAATTTAATAAACATATAAATGAATTACACCTAAATAGATATAAGATATTCAATAAGAGATAGTGTGAATAAATCAATTTATGTAATATTCTACAGACAATACTATGGTTATGTCATATATTTAGTATTCATAGAGTGCATTGTATCTAACGTTCTCTTTAACATTGAATGAAACATTTCGATATATTATTGTGTAATTGTCATCAAATTCTTCATTTTAAGCTGTAAGTTGATTATACTTTTTTTCATGTGACATTTGAGACTACGATACACTAAACACTTCTATAGCAGACAATTTCAGAGAGTATAAATCGCTTGAAAATAGAATTTTTTCTATTAGAAATCATACTCTTCTATGCATCACTCAATCATCAAGTGAACGGAGAAAAAATTACCAAAACTGTTGAACATAACACATAAAACATAAAAAAACTGTTGTAGTGATAAACTTTAAAATGTCTGCAGTTGGTGTCTACTGTTGGTAAGGAATGTATCCTAAACAGCTGTTTATCATATAGTATGGGTTTCTTCTTATTTTTTTTTAACTAAAATCCTCAAATTTCGAATGAACATCAGTTTTTGGTTAGAAATGCCATCGTAAAGCAAATCGGTCCACTAATCAGTAGGGAAGTCGAATTTCGTGGTATTTTTGGCCCGAAATTGTTTAAAATACATTTAATATTAACTAAATGAGTTGTAACCAACACTCTCTATTATTTTTATGTTCGTTTAGGCAAGCGAGTGGGTGCTTCACATTAGAGCATAATTTTTATTATAGAATTTACTTCAAGCTTTTAGAATTTACTCCTTTTACTTACTATGAGCGTCTCAGCATGCCCGTTGAAAAATTATTATTAATGAAAGTTGAGGCTTGAAATGAAATATTTAATGAAGATGATACTGTAATATACAGTACTTACTCTATAAATGAAAATATGATAAAACATTTTTGGTACAATTACTCATTAAAGACTACATCAGTCTACCTTAGCTTTCACCTGTAAACAAGAATTTCAAATCGTTTTTTAATTTTTTTTTCATGTAGACAGATACAAACAATTTATTTAGAAATTAGTTAATTGGCATGATATATATATATATATTCTGATTTAAGTTATCATACATTTTCGACTCAATGAATGCCTTCTGTTAATCTCTAATTGATAATGAATGAGTAACAAAATATCAGTTTCTATCTACTCTTAGTAAAAGTGGAAATGGGGGGGGTTCTATAAAGAATACTTTTCCAAGTAGTGAATAGGGGGATTCCGATTATAACAAACGCTTTTCGTTGATGTTATTTTACACGCATAACTTTGATGTCGGAATTGATATAATCTATCATCTATCTTCATTGGAATGTCTAGACATGGTGACCTGGTAGAAAAAGCAAGTTTTTCATCCATATCCCTAAGGATTATTTAACAAAATTTAAATTTATATTAAGAATGGATGGCTCATTTTTATATCGGTTGTTGGCTTACAACTAACAACTGATCAGAGAAAAAATGAGGTTGGTTAATTACAGTGAGATTAATTCAAGTATGCAATTAATCAATGAAATTTATTTTCCGTTACTGTAGTTTACTGTACGCTCACTTATTCCCAGTCCCTTGTGAGATACGTAAGTGTATTTATATGTGTATCTGTGTCAGTCAGTCAATCACTCGATTAATAATTTCGGTGAATTCATTCACAAATCCGCACGATTTTTTAGAACAGATTCATATAATCTAATAATCTTACATAAGTATAATTCCGATTAGATTGTAAGTTCTCTGTAACTTTTGATTTATACTTCCATGATGCTTGCTAATATATAATTGGTTGCATTCTCCTCAACGGGTTACTTTTTATCTAATCTCAAGGTAAATTTTGTTGCTATCTTGATACAGTTGTAGTAATACGAGTAAGACTACCTCGACTACTAATCTTTTCCACGATTTTCATCTTCATATTTCAGTCACGTGGGTATATTTTGGTTGGTGTTATTGTCTTAGTTCCCAATTCGTGTAGTTTGTGTGGAACGCGTTTTGTATTTGAAGTTCTCAGTTGTTAATAATCTGGAGTATTAAATGAAAGGATAGCTTATCACACCTACCTAATTTTATGTAAATTTATCAATTCACTTACTTCTATGGAACCAAGAGTATAAGTCGTTCCCTAGGCTTTCTATAAGAGACTATTCAAGAACAATTTGCAGTAGGATTGCAAGGAGTCGAGAGTGTATCTATAAGAAGCTCCGTAAACATGAATCATTTAAACAAAAAGTCGTCTGGATGGTAAGTAGAAACCCACCAAAAACCTTGAGCTTGTCTTTCTGGCTGAAATCTTTACCATACATTTATAAAGTATGTAATCAAAAGAAATGCATTCAACCTACTTCCTTTACCAAACTTAACCTCTAGTTTCCCAAAATCTATTACCCTCCCCTTTGTTTTTTATAATGACTTTCGACTTCTAATTGTAATCTATAAATAAGCCAAAAGGACAGTATTCGTAGAGTACATTGAGTTTGTTGTATTTAGTCGCATTCTCTTCAGCTACACAGTTTTGGTTAGTGTATCATATTAACACAGGCTAATACATTCACTACTTCCAATATGTCCCACTACAAGGCCAAAACTACTTTATCTAATAATGGAGTCAAGGTGGGTTGTTCTGTATCTAAGAATTTTACATAAAATAAATCTGAAAGAAATTGAAGATGGAATTACCAAAAGTACTGAAGAAAACTGCTTTTGAGGTCGCGATTTAAAAGTGAAATAGTCAGGGAAATTATGACATGTCAGTAAGGTAGAAAAATAAGATGAAAAGTATATGCTTTTATATTAGTTTCTTTGCTCAGTGGCCAATGAACTTTAATGTCACGAGCTAAATGTGGAATTCTTAATTATGGTCAAATGAATATATATTTATCAGTTCAACTAATCTTGATGAATAACCATGATCTTAATAACTATATGTTCATTAAAAGTGGTCTTTTATCGTGATTGGTTTTATATTTGTTGTTCAAATTCGTCACAGATTGGTCTCAGTTGGGTGCCATGAGGAACAATGGAGAATTGAATAGCCGTTTTGTCCAAGTAAGGGGCTCTTCAGAAATTTACACTGTCTATTCCTCTAGAGAATAGAATCCAGGACCTTCAGATCTCTCAAGAATTCTACCACTAAATGCCAACTCAGTGGTGGGTATGATTAAGCATTCGCCGCAAGAGTTGAAAATATTGGGTCCGATTCCATAGCAGAATCGGTGATGCACACCATTAGTGAGTTCCACAGTAGAACGAGAAGATCATCTAGTTCCACCTGGTTTCCAGTAGTAACCAACTGAGATCAATCTACGACGGATACAAATAATAACTGTATATTCGGTTTAGTAATGTGGATGAATTTCGTTGCAATTTCGCTGCTAAGTTTAGAAATCTATTGTGATTAGTATACAATAGATGTGATATATTTCATCGTTTGACTTTATTGACCCATTCACTAGTTTCAGTCGTAACGTCTTTAAATCCTTCCGATATTTTCAAATTAATTGATACTAACTCATTTTCTATCTAATTACTAACGCCTTGTATCCAGCTCTTCCTTTTAACAATCAATTAAAATCATGAACTATTATCTTGATCCTTGTGTGTCGTATTTGAAATTTCAACTATTCATTACCTTCAGATCGAATATATATTATTCACTTATATTCACTGTACTTAAATTTTCAATCCACTATGATGGTTATACGCCTATTTACTGTCAAGTAACTTTATTATATAAGTGTGCTAAGTCTCCATTTTAAAACATTACAAACTGTAGACAGTTGACGAAAACCTACTGAAGTAAAATGAATTAATTTTATTCTTCTCGAATGTTTGTCCTTTTTCTGTTCAAGTTTATTAAATAAACAATCAATGTTTATCGCTATGAAAAAAGTATATAACCGAGATTGAGAAATCCACAACATAAAGAAGGATTCCTTGCTGAAAATAGTCTTCCGTGTTTTAACTCCATTTGATGAATTATTAAAATTTTGAAATCATTTTTAGCTACTATACTTCTGTAATTCAGAAAAACGCCTCCTCGTTTCAGATTAATACAAGAAGATTTAGTTCAATTTCCCTAAGTTACAAAGTTTATTTACATTGTTAACAAATTAACATTCAGTTGACAATAACTAACTGTTTTGAAGGAGTTCAGCGACTTTGACTTTCCACAAAGTTTTCAAAGTACTTTCAGTCATTGTTTCTTTAGGTGCAGCGTTACTTGAACTAAAATTCCATTTCATTCGTTAACTTTTAATAGATTCGTGATTTTCGTTCAGTTTATCTTACTAAGTTACACTGGACATGTTCGTACCAGACGGTTGTTGAACCTCTAGACTATTGATGTCTTTAATGAGAACTAAACTTGGGAAGTACTAGAGGTGAAAGCCCGGGACGGAGCTGGTTGTCAGCTTATGCTCCACGTAGGGTGACAGGAATTGATTGACTGATTGATCACGACTTTAATATGTAGCATTTATCTAGTAAAAAATCGGGGAATGACTTAAATCACTGGGTACTAAGACAAGTTTTGCAAAACATTGAAAACACTGTGAATAATCTTAGCCCAATCATTCATTACTTATTTAGAATATTTTGCGGTCAGTTAGTTCAGTTTGGATATCGTTTGCATTACAAACACTTATTTACAGCTATTCTGTGACCTTTCAGAAATGAGTGGAGTATTTTTGCAATTCGAATGTAGAACCGGTGTACTAGATATTCCGTAGTTGATCGATTAACGAATCAACGAATTTCAGATATTCATTAATCTCCCATCAAAATCGTATCTCATTACTATCGTGTGATAAGCTAGTAGATGAAATTATATTTCTTATTCATAGGTATAAAGCTATTAATATTAGTCAGCTGTCCATTGTATTTAGCTTTCCTATGGATGAATCTATTTCAATGAGATATCTCATTATGTAATCACTCTTATTGTCAATATTACCAGATGTAATGTTTGCCTCTATACTTCGTTAACCAATTCCTTTGCTTTAGAAGGAAGGTTATGGAAGAATAGGAGTATGACCGGTATTAACAAAGTGTTCTTGATATCGTCTATAACTTTATTGGCAGCTAACTGAAGTAATGAATTTTGAAAGAGTTAGCTTTATATTGTCGATACGACAATGCCTATGAAAGCAAATAAACTCATTCATAAGCAGAGTCAACAAGTAAAAAAGGGAACTTTTCTTAATGAATAGTTGTTACTTCGTAAGTCAACGATCTCCACGACTCCCTATACAAATACTTGTTCACTATGTTCCATAAAATGAAGATGACTGCTGTCATGTAATGGATGTCTAATGCACTAGTAGAAAATGCTTGAGATGATTGGTAAAATACTCATCATGCGATGTAAATGATCATTTTTCAATTTCAAGTTGATCAGTAAAATAATTTTTTAAATGAATTTCGAGTTGATAAATAGTGAAAAAACTTTTAAACGAAAATATTGAAGTCAATCATGACTCATCAAATGTCCATCATATTTCACATGATCTAATGAATGACCTTCATTTGGATGTTTATGTTGGTTTTTATATTGACCAGTTAACCCGCAATACTTGTTAGGTCATTAGTGCAAAAGTAATGTACTCACCACGTAGTCATCTGAGATTTTCATCTGGATTTCCTGTAGATTTTTAGTAAAATGGTCTGTAACATTTAATTTGTTACTTAAATCCAAAGAGTAATGACGAGGTAGCTCTTATGAACAGTCTGGTACAATAATATGCTGTATTTTTTCTGTTTAACCTAGTAAATCAGTGAAGGGTCATGTGTTAGTATATAGGTCACATATGTTACATAACATTAAAATATATTAGTTTGTAGAATAGCGTTTAAATCAGAATGTGACCTATTGATCTGAATTATGATTACTGGAACAATGATTCACAACTGTGTTTTGCAAGTGGAGAATAACTGCTAATATTTAGTTCAGTGAATTCTGAAGTTTATTTTCAATTATCTGCTACAATTATTTGATTGATGGGAAGTCTTAGTAGGTTATAATCAGCTAACTGCTGACTGTCCATTTGTAGTAGTCTAGGTTAGACTTGTTATCGAATTGCATAGTTTTTCCTGTAAGACATTGTATCCAGCATATCATTAGATTTACAGAAACACTAAATGCGTTCTTATTTTCTAAGTAGGGCTTGGAAGTGACGTTTAGTTTATTAAGAAGATATGAGAAGAAGATAATATACAGTTTCAGGAAATAGTTAATCGATTTTTGATTCTGGGGTATTAGAATTATTTTAATGTAACACTTTAGATTGTTCGTCGGTATACCTAATTATTGTAATTAATTAGTGGCTGATGTATGCTACTTATAAGTGCATTACATTATTCTGTTACAATTCCTTTACGTATAATACTGCTAAGTTTAAAATTAAGCAAATTATAACATTTCATTAGGCCATTAGGGGAAATTAGATGTTCCTTCTGTCTTGTTCAGGGGATGTTCAACAGTGCATATTTTTAACATAAGGGGAGGGTAGCATTCAAGTATCAGGCGATAAAGATTATCATATTTTGGCATCTGGTAGAGCTTTAATTTTGAATTAGTACTATACCGAGAATTCATCAACAACCTTCATCAACCCAGAGTAGTTATCTACGTACTTACTTATTCATATGACAGTGTTGTATTCACTTGGTTGACGAATTGTATTATTCAGTGGACAGTAGTAGCTCACTTGTCACTTTGTATGTTATACGTTTTGCTGATTTTGAAGTCGAAACCATGTTATGTCGTATTCCAACTGATGTTTACCAGTTATGCGTAGATTTTAGTGGATAACGGAGGAGAACTCCATGCAATTTGAAAATCTCTGGATGTAGTGCTGTAGCTGTGTAATTTCTGTCAGAGTTTCATGTTGTGAAGAAGCGTAGCATTTCAGTAAATATGAAAATCTGTTGTTAATATACTACTTTTGGGTCTCAAGCATGGACAGCTATTGAAAGCGAGGAAATGCACGACTTCTATTCCATTGTAATAGGAGATATATCAGCATTGTTCATGCACGACCCATTATACAAACAAAAACAGGAAATCTAGGTATCTTGGAGAGCATTTAATCTCCAAACTATTGAGCTGACTACCAAGGGTTTACATTTCTAACTACAGTCAATTCACAGTATTGCATGACTATTATGCATTTTCAGTGGTAACATTTACCATACTCTATACGTTGTTTGACTTCAATAGTCACAGCTGTCTATAGAATCACTTCTCGAATGTTGCCACGAATAAGCACATGTTGCTGTTAATATAATCATAAACTAACTCACTAGAAAATGCTACCCTGCCAACATCAATCTGTGATATATTCAATCAAATAATATAACCAATCTCCACAAAAATATCCATCTCAATAGAAAATAATTTGCATTAGTATAAGAGATTTATGGATATTGTTCATTATGTATGTTATATAACGGACTAAAGGTTGTTGGGTGGGTGCTTGGCAGGTTGCTTTAGAGAGTTTCATATTATGATGGAACATAATTGCAGGTCCTTACAAACTCGTAACGGTTATCTAATCAGTGGAATATTCATTTAGCTCAAATAAGGTATGAAAACAATATGTTGACATTTCTTGGACTGTGGAAACAATCATCATGAATTGATTAAACAGTCATTCCTACTACACATCCTGGGTATTGATTTGTAATTAATTTAATCATATTTGCACAACAGGTAGAAGGAAATTAAGTAAAGGGGGGTAGATCAAATAATACAGTCAGAGCTACTTAGTTCTGTGTGGACAGACTAGTCATCTGGATTATTTGCCTGTCCGTAACACTAGTGAATTTAGTAATACAGTGAACCAGAAAAAAATACCTATAGATCTTTGTTTGTATACACGATGTTTGTGCATAGATTCATCAATAGAAGAAGGAGAGAGAAGTAGCAATCTACCATTTGCTCGGTGCCAATGCTCTATCCTTCCCGTTTACGTCTATACAAATATCTAAATGTATATTATACGCAGAGGGGGGGAGAAGTAGATGATGCGTTTCTGTTACACGATGGATTTCTAATAATGGACACATGCATGCACACTTTATATATGCAATATAAACGTATATACATATTATATATTCCTAAACAAGTTTCTAAAAGAAGCAGTGTATGTTTGTCATGCATAAAGCAAAATTAAACCAGCTGGTCTTCAATTTAAATTGCTCTCACTAACACATACGCATACACTTCGTCCTATCTTTATCTTTCGGCCAATAGACAGATCAGCACATGTGATTCTCACATTCATATTTGTCTACACACGTCATATAGTGGTTCGTTTTAGACTGACCAATCCTTTCCACGTGGCTGAGGTATGAATTGAATGATTGCGTGAAGAATGCGTCAGACTGCTTGCTTTTTTGTTATTCTTGAAATCGATCAAAATGAAAGGGAGACGCATATTAATGTACATATAACTTTGTGATACAGGCATTGATATTAAAAGGATGACATTATTTGTACTCATTTTATACGCTAACTCGTACGTATTACGCATGCAATAAATGCAATTTCTCAGAAATCATTTCAAACCAATAAAACTTCTAAAAAATCTTCCAGTTTCTTTGATAACATAGAGATTTATTTTTCATTTAACCACAAACGGGATTTCCTAGACAAAAATGCTTCAGGAAATGATTGTGAACAAAATACGCTCTAGTAAGTCAGCTACTTTTATTTTAAAATATAGTTGATCATGGTTACTCTGTACACTTGTTCTTGTTGTAGGAATATATTTAGTAGTATATGGTCCGACCACATGTTTGATGAGCTTATGTTGACCATATTAGGAGTAAGTTGTATCATGATGTCATCCCAAAAGAAACTGACAACTATGTTGTTTGCAATGAATGTTTATTTTGTGTTTTCAATCCATAAGCTGGTGGGAAACTTTCCTAATAGGATTCAAATAGCTTGAGAGAAACATCTTTAATCTGATTATTAATTATTCTTCCACGTTAATTTGTATTACTTTCCTCTCTATATTGAGTCACCCTATCAGTTAGTCATTATATGCATAAAGTCCAGTAAAAATATACTTTAGCTGAAGTTGCCAAATTACTGTTAGTACAACTAGATGAAGCTGACAACAGGAATATCGAGTAATAGTGATGATCGTGAGAGGATGAGAAGGTATTTACGAAGGAATACAACGACTTAAGATCTGTTAAGAAATACAGAGGCTACATGTGTCAATACCAATCGTCATGGTTAACGCGTAGATCTCAACCGGAGATTTTGCGCCCACATAAATGGTTAAGAATAATAGTCAGTGTCTTCGCGTGCTGATACTACTTTTTGACTTGGTCACTTTAATTTCCACCTTTAACTCAGCTCACATTACACAGCAAGTTATGCAGAAAACTTTCAATGTACTCCAAATATATATATATATTTCACCATGGAACATAAAAAGGATGATGAGTTCCACTTTCTTGTCACTGCAGTACACCAAACGGGGGAGACAATTCAATATTCCGTTTTCTGAAAAATACACGGAATAGAGCATACTTGAACTTCAGTAGTTCTTGTCCAAAAAATTACAAAAAGACAGTGGTCAAAACACTAATTCGCAGGACACTGAATAATTGTAGTGCTAGTTAATCTGGAAAAGAGCTATTCAGAGTCAAAAAATGTTTAAGAAATATTAGTATTCACACGAGTCCATGACGTTAATTAACTGGTATGTCTTTAGTGTTACTGCCAACTGCATCTATAGATCTGAATGCGTCTCCCAAATAAGTCAAATCAGTAGAACAGAAAGACGGTTCTATAGTCGATTCCATTAGTATGTAACGGAGAATCTGCCATTCAACGGCTCAAATATACTTACTAGTACTATTCCATGATGTCTTGATACATGGAACATAGTTAGTACTTTAGAATTTGTAAAAGTATTTGGTTTAACTCGTAAAATTCTCCGGAACCATAACCATTAGTCACCTAAAACCAGTCCTCTATATTCAAACTAACCAGTGGTTAATCTATCTTTTCCACGGTGAGGTTGCTTTTATTCGATCGCATCATTTGGTTTCTGTAAAGTTTCGTGCATATTCAAATGATATTTTGATGCCACTGTTTTCTTTTCGAAACTAAGTATTCTCTACTCACCATTAGCTTGCGTCCAGCTTTCTGGTATGCAATCAACTAAAATCTTTAATTCACAAGGTTTTCGATCTTTTTCAGTTGTTCTGGAATTTTTTTACTTAGTTTGTATATTTAGTTGCAACAGTTACTATTGGGTTTCTGGACTTTACTTTCATCTTCTATTCATTACTGTAGTATTACTCACGTATTTACTTCCGAATAATTTCACTTCATAAGTATGTTATGTTTCTATTATGTAATTTTGGTTTGAAAATATTTCAGGTTGTAAGTGGCTGCTGATGAGGGCCGAATGAGGTAAAATGAATTTATGTTATTCTGCTCAAATGTTTATTCTTTTTTCAAGTTTATCAAAGCGGCAAAATGCATTGAGTCATGTGATTGTTGGTCATATGAACAACTGTCACTTCTTCACCCAGTTGTCTCTTTATTTATGCGTGAACTACAGCTGACTACATTGTTGTGTTTTGGAGTTTTTTTCAAGGTGTTCCGGTTGATGACTGGAAATCACTGCCTACTGCTCACACTTTAACTCAGAAAAGACTATTATTTTATGGTTTCTGTGTTAATAGTCATATCGTCTGATTAGAGCAAATGGTCATTACCAGCTGGTTTCTCATTTGTGGATGAGGAGTTATCCGCAACGTTTTCAATGTTCAATATGTAAGACACTCAAGACTTTCAGTCATTTTCCCGTTCATTTATTGAATGAATGTTACATACTAAGGATTTCACTTTACTTAATGTAGATATCCTTAACTGATTTTTATAAATGTAAATGTGTGCAGCCCAACAACTGTAGAAGTTAGAGCTTGAAATAAAATCTCTAATCACAGTTACATGAAGATATGCACCACTCTCTAAGTGAATGAATGGAAAAATGATTGAAAGTTCCGACTATATCTTATCGATTCAATACTAAAAACATTGCATTCAACTCAACGAGAACAGTTGAGACAATGTGACCACTTGTTGAGCGCAAATTGTAACTCACTTTTAAGATCTGTATCTGTCAAATGTAAGATTAGTGTAAGAATAATAAGTAGGAATTTTACATGCTTAATTCAGCTAGACAGTCAGTTATTTTGTCACCGTAGATGTATAAGTAACAGAGTTATAACTTTGAGATTGTACGTAAGTTATTATGCACAAATGCTAGATTATAATACTTTCCTAAGTTTTTAAAAACCAGTATTTTGTTTTCTTTCGATGCTCTGAAAGGTATTTAATAGTGTAATGTTTTAAGTAGTACTAGTTAAGCCAACTTCTCTCTAGTATACACAGCATATGCAGCTCAAAATTCGCTTCGTTGTTAGCTTGAATTTTTGTGTATTGCCTTTTAAATTTCAGAATGCTATTTTCCCTAATATATTCCTAAAGTGTTTTTGCAAACATTTCATATTAGGTATGATTTTTTCAGGTAACAAAGTCTGACTATAACTTACTGATTCGAAGGTACGGTTTCTGTTTCGTGACCTCTCTTCCCTGGAGATGTATGTACACATTGCTTTAGAGTTTCAAACGCGTACGAAACAACCATACTATGCTTTGTGATTACCATTAGTTCTACATAGTTGATATCAGTTCTAATGATTGTAATGTACCTCGCCTACCAGTTACGATTTCACGTACTAGGGGTAGGGTCAAACATTATGTAAACTTATAAACTGTGTACAGTTTTTAACACTGGAGTATATGAAGTAGGACTGATACTTGCGGCCTATTGAATAGAAGTCAATCACATTAACCACTAAACCCCAACTTCAAAAGTCCACCATCTCGTGTAATGCGGATCCGTACAACTAATAGATGGAAATGACCTTCAAATTGTATAACCGTTTACTAAATTATTCAATTTTAGATACGATTAACGCTAAATTTCGACACATACCTTCACCGTCTAAATACCAATTCAATATCTATTTTATTTAAGCATAAAATTTGGTATGAGTGGGGACCAAAAATATATGCGTCACAAGTACAAAAATAATATTGTGATGGAATAAAGACAGGTAACCAAACAAAAGATGTAAGATAACAAGGTAGGTTACTTACACCCGTTACCGCTCTGTCCTGAGCAAACAAGGTAGGTGATACAGTCTAAATAAAAGCACAAACAAGTGAACTCCATCCTGTTGGGAAAAGCACTACACGTTTATCAATATTTCATAGGAAACTGTAATAGGATCGTCACTGGCTTCTATCCTGCGCCATTCATGATGTGCTTACAAGCCACTTAGTTGCATCATTTTTAAGATGGCAACCAAGAAGTCAAGATGGACCGACAGAGGCTAGTTGTATACAGCTCTCACTCCACAGCACCATGTTATAAACTAACCACCTCTCTAGTGTTCCCTAGAGTCAAAAAATATTAGACAATACAGGAGCCTCTGGGACGGAATTCGGAAAACATGAACAAGCCAGTGTTCCAGGATGGTGACATGCATTGGGTTATCATCACGTTGCCAATCTTCAGCATTACTAACATAACGTTCACACTGGATCTCAGTATTTCTTCGCAGAAAATGATGATCTATCATGGAAATATGCTGAACATTCTGAAATGGAACAGATCAAGTTTCGCAGGCATAGAGTGGGAGCTTCTTCACCGAAGCTTTGTGTACCCGACCTTTTACAGCCAGACTCACATGACAACTGCGCAAAAGATGGACTAATTACGCATGATCGAATCCAGCTTTCATTATGCTGAGATTGATCTCATCCGAACCACTAGCACATAACTACCCACATACGCTAACTTTTATAATACTCCTAACGGTTCTCTAAAAAAGATTGAGAGCAGTTACACATTTGCCAGCCTTCAGATGCACTATGCTTTTGGAAGGTGCATGGTAAATGCCATATCTACGGACATTAATTGTTAATTGATTACGTGGACTTTGGATGGTTTGTGCTTTATCTCTCGGTAGGTCAGTATCATTTGCATACTCAAGGCTAACAAGTCTAATTGGTTTGTATCTGGAAAGTGGAATTCAGGATGAACATTTCATCCTACTCGGGATTCGTCAGCTAGATGTGCCTACATCCCGGTGCTGTTTCGTGTTCAAGTCTCTATTCGAACTCTATTTGTGTCAAACACCACCACACTCACCACTTAGTTACCGAGTATATTAATTAAATAATGGCTTATGGCCTTCTTATAAGATAATATTGAGTAATCAGATAGTTTGACATCTATCGCCAATTTTTCTGAATAAGCGTAATCACTTATCAACTTTTAGTGTTATTTGTGAATTATATTGACTGTATGACCATAGTTGGTTGACCACTCGACAGGAAAGTATTTCTAGATTGTACGGATCCACTTTTCTTTTAGTAGGTTTGGTTCTCGGTGAATAAGTTGCGTCATCAATCACCGATATTTTTTTAAGTGATCAAACAAAATGAAAATCTAATATCTTTCATATAAGACACAATTTCTAAACTATGGTAGATAATTACTAATATCAATCAGGAAAGTTAGATATCAGTTGTCAGTGTTAATTGTTTTAATTAGGTTTAGATTAAACTCAGTAACGAATTATTCATCGAAGTATAAGGCTGTTTGTAATTCAGATTTGTTACGAAAATGCCTGCAAAAGTTGTCTCGATGAAATACATAATTGTGTTAATATTTACAAAGTTAATTTACTGTAACGAATTTGTATACATGATCATATTATTCATGTATTCGACCATAGATTTGATTACAAAGCGGCTTAATCTGCGAAAATGAGTTGACGTGAAAATTCATCTATATCATACTGACAGGCCTTACTGATTGTCAAATTTGAAGTGATTAAATCGTTTTGAATGTTCCATGCCGACATAACATTCCATACCAGTTGACGAATGACTGTTGAATTTCTATTTTAGTGATACCACTACGACTGATTCTTAGTCATACTTTCATAGGTTTTTAAAAATAGGTTACTTTTATTGCAAGAGATTCGGCAAGGAATTCTGTATCCCCAATATAACAATTTCTTATTATTACTGGCCCTTAAATTTTTCGCTCTTTTTTATGCAAGCCATCACACTATATGGATTTAGTTTTAGTGACATAATGTCTCGCTCGATTTATTGAGTATTTAAACGCTCAATTATTATGACCCAAGGAACCTCGTCATTCGCAATATGAAGATGTACTAGAATACTTGACATCATTTCAGTTTGATGTGTGATTTTTTATTGAGTGATTTCTTCTTTTCTTCCATACGGCTGATCAAAACTAACTTGATTATTTCACTACTTTTGAAGGCATCATAAATCATTAACTTGGGCATTTTTTGCATTCTCAACGTTTATATTCTATGTATTGGCCTTAAGATTTCTCACCAAATCGCTTAAGTGACATATTGATCTATACAGTGAATTACTTAATCTTCGTGGTGAACAGTTACATCTACTTAGTTGAACCTCACTTCATTTTGTTGCCATACTAAAATATCGGGCTAAAATTTTAACGAGCTTGACTTCCAACACATCAAATTATCCTTCATTCCTTAGTTTTTATTGATTACATCACTTCGCTATTATGCTTATAATAAGTTTGACTAGTGAAATAACACTTGTGAATTAGTGAATGTTATTACAGAACAGCTTTAACCCCTTGTATTCGACACTTGAAAATTTTTTGTAATGTTTGGTATCGTTGTGACGTAACTGTCCATTTGGAGAAGTAAAATGCCTATCACCTAACGAAACCATTAACGGATGTTGCACATTCGTATTTGTAACCATTCAACTAATAAAGTCTGTCAAGAAATGGGAAATGAATTACATCATCAAGTTCTTAGAGAGTGTCATAAGGGGTTTGCCAAACGATCTAAAGATCAAAGATAATGGTAAGAAAATAGTTGTATACTTGACAGGAATTTATTCTAGAACGTTAGGTTGCAAGAAAATAGTAAAAAAATTTAAAAAATTTGAAGGAAGTAATAAAACTCATCAACAGAAAATAAGCAACTATGATGAAAACTAAGTCTTATGGAAGTGGTAAAATGAGAATACGTACGTATGCTTTTGCCTACAGATTTGAAACATCTCTACAGTTCACAATTTAATGCATTGTGCTCACTTTGGACTCAGTTATCCAACTATGCAGAATGTTTTGAAGGATTTTTCTGGCGAGGCATAGTGACCAGTAATGACTAGACACGGAATATTCATACAAATTCGACAACCATTACTCACAGGCTTTAACTAATTGATAATCAAGAATGAACAAATTGGAAATCATAAATTACCGATTGTTCATTCGATTATGTTATCTGATTGTAAAATCTTTCTGTTTACTCAATGTGCTTGAGTCGTCGTTATTATTTCATTTTCATTCTTTAATCATGTGACGATTTATATTAAGTAGCAGTGTAAGAAGTAGTGGTTTAATCACCAAGGCATTCAGCTTCTCGATTGCGAGGTTCTAGGCTAGAACGTCAATGTACCTAATTTGTTTTCAGCAGCTTATTAGTATCTGTAGTCTTTTTACAAACAATGTAGTTCATGGTCGAGTTAGATCATTCAATTTTTATTTTTGGTGAAGTATAGAAAAAAGGAACTATTTTTTTTACTAAAATGAAACCAAAATAGTATAGAACAATCTGGGAAACTTCGGTTGTTTACAAATCATGTCTGTTTCGTACATCAGGATTTCCTACTTGTTAACATTCATCTACAAACTGTTACCTACTTAAAACCAAATGAGATTTGTAGAATATTTGAATATGCTACTGGTTAGCATAGGTTAAAGCTCTGTATTAGATATTTTTTGCGATTCTGAATAGTGTGCTTTAATAACTAATTCTATTCAACATGAGTGATTGAATCAAGATTTCCTATACATTTTTTTATTTGAGGTCAATTTGTTCAATATCTTTAACCTCAGTTTACATGCTTTTAAACTCATACTTCACTCGGTTATTTCATTTCTAGTTGATTTATGGAGTCATTGTTCATTGATTTAAATGTAAAACTTTTAAATATTGGATTATTTTGTCGATTAATCTTCTTTACTTTGATTTAGGTAGTAGGGAAATATAATAAATATTTATAGAACTGTATATAACTAAAAACCCTGTAAACTAACTTAAACTTGTTAACTAAGCTGAAAGATTTAATAGGATTTTTAACAGAAATTGATGGAAGTGGGAATTCTACCATTGGATGCCGACCCAGTGGTGCAGATGGTTAGGCGCTTGCCGTCAACATGAAGCCACCGGTGCGGAATCTGGGGTGCGCATCGCTGAGGAGACCCACACGAGAATAAAGCAGCTAACCAGTCCTCCCTGGTTTTCAATGATACCCTGCCAACATCAATCTGCGACATATTCAATCAAGGAAATACTATTATTGTGTTAATAGTAGCAATAAAAAAATAACTCACATCTAATATTAGGTACTACTGCTGGAATAAAGCAAAAACAACAATTGACTGTGAATAGTATGAATTCATTCTTATTTCGTTGGTCTACTTTATAATCGTCCTTCATAATCATCCGTGATTTTCACCCAGTGAATTCTTTCAAGTTAATATGACCTTTTCATTAAATCCTCTTTGGTTGTTATACACCCCATCTTAACAATTTTAGAACTGTAAATAATCACTCACCACCTTTTCATTGTCGGCCTTTTAAATGACCTTACACGTACATTTAAACATGCATATTAAACGAATATCCCATATCACTTCATTTCCTTGTTTTTCATGACCAACGCTTTTGATTACTTATTATGATGTTATAATTCAATGAAAACTATGGTTGCAATGCAGCTGATGAGAATCAGCAAAAAAAAGTGGATTCATATTATTCTGCGTTGGTTGTTGTTCTTGGTTTATTCAAATTAATAAAGGGAACGAATTATACGAGATATTGCATTGTCTTTCTACATACAAAACCGATTCCATGATCGTTTTGTTTAAGCCACTAAGCTTTTCAAATGGTATCTAATGCGTTTTTAGGTTTAATCTTACTGTGGTATTATCAGTCGCTGTTCCAACGAGGTTGTTTACCTCATATGCAATAAATGAAGATTGTTTCCAGATTCATGAAAAAAGTGTTGATGACGTGGTTCGCTGAGACAGAACGTAGTGCTCTCAACTATTGAAATCTTGAAAATAGCTGAGGTAGTTACTATACGAATTGTGTCCCATATAATTTCGAATAAATACTCGCTCCTTCCCATCCATCTAATATAATATTAAAAATTTCCGTTTTCTATTTAATCTTAAAGTGTTCGTCTAGAGATCATCCATAAATTCATTTTTGTGTGAAATTATTTCTCATAATATATGTTATCCAGGAATTTATTCCTACATTTAGCTCATTTATTATGTTTAGTGAATTTGTTCTAAGCCCTTCAATTTGTCTGAGGTCTAGTGGTACAACTCAGCCATTGAAATGTAATGAGGTAAGTCAGAGTTGAACATGAAATCCGGTTACTTCAAACACAAAGTCTGTAAACATAAACGTTCAATATTGGAGTGAATGGCAGTGGCGTAGTATCCTCAACTTTCATTCGTGTGACTCAAAGAGATATGAACAAATATCTATATGTTTTCATTATATTATGCATAAATGTTCAATTTAATTTAAATTCACATATTGCGCAGCAGTTCGGTCCATTCTACTTTATGAATGTGAAACATGGTGTTAAGGATAGAAGATATTCGTCGGTTACTAGTGTTCGTTCATGAGTATTTTCAAAGCATCGCTCGTGTTTTCTGGAAATGCCGAGTAATCAATACGTGGATTAGGAATAGTGTATTAGGTAAAGATAGCAAGTCAATTGATGAAATAATGAGTTTCCATCAGCTGAGATGGTTAGGATGCGTTACGTATATTCAGCCACCGCCTACCCCAAAGAGTAATCCTGTTCGGTGTAGAAGTAGGCTGGGAAAAGCTAAGGGCGGCCAAACCAAAACATGGTACCAGTGCATACAGTTACTGACAATTGAACTGAACCATGTTAATTGGTCTAGATGACCTGGTTGGAGTCCTCGCGATCATCGTAACCAGTGATTAGACACTTTGAACGACATGGCTCAAAACCATTCGCAGTGGCTCAGGTTAAACCATTATTTGTCATCCCCAAATTCTAAGTTTCTGCATTCATTGTAATCTACTTTTTTCCATTGATTTATATTTTATATTCTCTCCAGCATTATTAATGTTGCTACTGCCTCCACTACTCTGGAATTTCGCCTGACAGCTTCATGTTAATTGTGTTAATTGTGGCATTGCAAATTGAACTGATGTTCATATATACCAAATTATGCATTGTAACTAAATGACTGAAATTCACATACCTGATTATTCTTGAAGTAAAAAAGTGCTGAAGAGGGCAAGAACAACGAGTTTAACAGAATGAGATGAACTTGTTTTCGTTTGGTCCTCATCAGCTCTTCATTCAGTCTGTAATATTTCACAGTAAAAATTTTAATTAAAGTGTAACATTCCTTTAGAAGTAAAGTTGGTTGAAATTTAGAAAATTTCACTATTGTTTAATAAAAGTTCAAATAAATTTAAATGGTTGAATAACATTTTGCAAAAGAATGATCCAGAAAATCAGTCAGAATAGTAAGGAAAGCTTAGGATTACATTTCATTTCCTCATTGTGTAATCAGGTTACTTTCCCTTACTATTCTACTTGTTGTTCTGGAGCATTCATTTGAATATATATTTGTAATATTATATTCAGCCTTCTAACCTTTAATTTCGTATTATGGATTGGCCTGAGTTAGGTAGCTACTAAAACTACTGTTTCCTGGTTGTCAATCAATGTTTAAGGCCGATTCGTGACAGTAAGTTCCAATTCAATAATTCCCACAACTCCCAGTTACTTTTAAGTTTTTTTTTGATGTTCGTTGAGACATGATGATGTTTCCTAGAATTCAACCAACTTTACGCCTAAAAGTCTGTTATGCCTTAGTTAAAATTTTAACCAGAAATAAATACATTTTACAGAAGTGAAATGTTCTTTTCGGTGATATTTACTTGGGCTCTTATATATAGTTAGTTAACTTACATGCATCCTTAGAAAACAGATATTACATTTAAGAACTGGTCAAGTGTTCTCCAAGTATTAGAAGTACATGGAATATGATTTGATCTCAAACACTCAGTCAACTTTAGTCTACCTTATATTACAGAAGCTAAAGGTACTTGCAACTTGAAACCCAAGTTAGCATACGAAAGTAGTTTAATAGATCACTTTCTTTACTACTGACTTAGCTTTAAATTTATTTTATCTGCTTTACTTATTTGTAATTCTCTGTTTCTTCATATCTTATTCCTAACTTCACAAAAATGCATTATTTTGATCCAATTTATCATTACGATCGTTATTGTCTTATTTTTACAGACTGTCTCTGCTTATAGTTTCCAACTGCCATTTACACACCTATGCCTCTCCCACCCCCACAACGTATAGGTAGTTACAGTTGTCCAATTTACCGATTATATAATTTTTCATGTTTCAAAAATCCCCTTCTTCAAATTTTACATAGTAACTAATATATATATATATATATATATATATATATATATATATATATATGTTAGTTACTATGTAAAATTTGAAGAAGGGGATTTTTGAAACATGAAAAATTATATTATATATATATATATATGCGGATCCAGTGTCGTAAATGAACTTGTTGGAAAGCATTTATCTGGAGAACATATAGTAAATTTCTTACAGTATTTTCTTTCTAGTAAATGTGTCGAAGTCAGAGATGTTATTGCTTTCAGGTTAAGCAGTCTATAATGGGCTCGTGTACACATCCATATAAATCCACTTCATATATGTAATGTAGACTATACTTTCAGTCTATTATTATTGACAGACAAACTCATGAATATTGATAAATTGAGTTAATTGTACCACTAGACAGGTGTATGACTCATTCACTTAGTTACTTGGCTTTCATATTAAAATAGGCGTATCATTTCAACCAATCACATAGATCTGTATCCTTTATTTGCTTCATGAAGTAATCTACCTCAACTCTGACCAGTTAAAAATGAGTAATTTATCTTTCAATTCGTACTTAAAATTTATTTGAACTCTGTGTTCTTTTTTTTATCATTACAATTAAGGCAAGAAATAGTGACCTTTTCAAAATGTTTACATCATTTGTGCATATTTCTTCTTGGAACATTTTTTTCAATTTAGTGGAAGATTTTTTTTTCTTTCACTCACTAAAAGGTATGTTGACGTTGAACACTTTAAGTATGCATTATTGACTAAAAATAAATTGGATAGAATGTAATAATGAGGATAGGGGAAAATATATTTTCTTATCTTCTCACCTTTCCAAGTAGATAAAATTAGTCCAAAATAATAGATGTTGATCAAATTAGGTAGTTCGTTTAGAGTAGAAATCTAACAAGGGATATAATTAGCAACATACAGGCTTAGTCGTATATTGTTTACTGTTTGAATAGAGTCCATCATTCGTGTCAAGGTCAATGCTATATCAACCACGAAAGCAGCCAGATGAGGTCGTTTAGATAGAACAAGTTAGAAGGTCATTAGGATTGTTTTTAGTGAAGGCGAGAGTGAGGGTGCATATATTCAGCTAATTGAGAGACAGACACATTGGGTAAGAATAGAAAATGTATTTTTGCCACTTGGTGGTAAATGGCACATGTTTGCCTATCACTCACACATGCTGCTTTATGTGATACGGAAAGTGTCTGATTGTTAGTATGCTATTGCAATCAGTGATCTAAGCTAACTTGGAAACTGATTAACATGTGCACAAATTATCTTAGTAATTCTCGATACACTTATTAAAAACACTGGTACCTATAAAATCAGCCATTACGTTTAACATCTGCTGTTTTCTCTCATCTGTTTATTCTGTCTTCAGCAGTGATATGATTATGACACACACATGTAGCTGTTCTCATAGTCTATCTTACACTAACTACATTCTCAAGTCTTCATTTTTATCTGAAGTGATAAGAATACTATACGTTTGTACTATAGAATTTCATACATCAGTATCTGATTCAGCTCGCATATACCAAGTACATAATCACATAATTGTCTCTAATCCATACTCTATATATGTGTGCTAATAGCACTCCCCCTCTGCAGCAACTGACGTAAGTAGAAAATAAATCGGATTTACAACCTGACGTCTGTATACTGAATTCCTTTAAGTCTCATTTTAGTTGATTCTGTTTTATTCTAAATATAATATTTACTCAGGAGAAAGGTACATTTACAGTTTTGCTGAAGCTTATGTAATTCTGGCTGGTTTCAAATTGGGATACTGTCTAAATATGTTAACTTACTCATACCATTCAGTAGACGAAGATTAGCAGTATCATTCTGTTAATGTGTCGTCCTTTGTAGTACTCATCAGCACTTTAATATTAGTGTATTGTCAGTCTCTTCGGAAATTGATCGCAGTCAATGTTCATAGTCTCAGATAACATAACCTAATAGATCTTATTTGAGAAGACGATTGTATCTATTATTATTTGTAATTTACAGTTTTTTTACTACAAAAGTATTTTGCTGGTAATTAACCTTTCTAAGTGGCATTGATCATCATGTAAATTACAAAGTAATTCAAATGTAACAAAAATTAACGTTTATTAAAATTCAGATGTTCTCGACTCAGTTCGTTCAGGTAGCTTGGAAATATATCAGATAACCAAGGCGGTAGGAATTTTTAGTGCTTTTTGGAGGTTAATGTTATTAGTATCAATCTAAGCAAAAATAATTATATTGGTTATCCATAGCATTTCCAGTGCTCATTGATATTAGTATTCTCGACTACTTTCCCGTTCATCTACTGAACGAGCGAGTGAGCGCTGTCCGTTAGCATAATTTATGTCAACGATTTCATTTCAATTCTTAGCATTTTTGTGTATTCCCGTTAGAGTTCTGAGGTTGTGCTACACTTATATCATCATATAAGGCAATTGTGCATAACTATAGACGTTTAAAGTGAAATTTTAAGTGTGAGTTGCCCTCTGAATGGTCGAAACGCTAGATAAAACGCATATGTTGAATATCGACGATGTTGTGGACTATGCCAAAAATTTACGATTATATTCAATGTACTACCCTATTTTATTAAAATTCTTTAACCGTATTAGAAAATTAATGAAAACTAATCTTAATTGATAATTATTCTTTTACTTTCAGCTTCATGGTTGATTGACTGACTTCATTTTTGTTTGGTGACTCGAAATAATGTCTACAGTATCAACCTGTTCGAATAAATTGATAAATGAACGTAATGGTGTTGCTAGCGGTGGAAGTATGTCCACAACACCACCTATTGAAAACTTTAATCTGCATCATCATGGTGCTCACAGTAATCATCACCTTCATCATCTTGACAATACTGCTTTATATTCAATGAATCATCATATGACTAATACACCAAGTTCATCTCCCTTTCAGAATGAAGGTTCATTAGAACAACGTCGTCGAAATGCATCATTACCGGCACCCCATTTATTGTTACAATCAAAACTGGATTATTCCCAAACATCTCTGTTAGATACACATAGTCATAATAATACTAGTAGTGTTAATCCTTCTAACAATCCATACTGTACATCTAATAGTATGAACTATTCAGACATTTCAGAGGCTGTGAATTTGAATCATTGTGATCAAACGTTGGACATCAAACAACAAGCATATATTAATTCTACAACAAATACTCTTACTACTTCTACTTCTACTTCCATTACTAGTATTGCAGCTGCTGCTAGTGTTACCAATACTAATTATCACAGCGGTACCCGAAATCTTAATTACATTTATTCACGTGATAATAATTTATTAAGTTCTCCTTATGAACATTTAACGGACTCTCTATCAGGAGCCTATAGCAATAGTAGCAATAACCATGAATATATGAATTATTCATCAAATATACCAGAAAGTGAATTTGGACATTGGAGTACTACTGCTAGTTCTTTAACAGGTGATATGAAAATCACCTCTAAATCATCAGGATTTCGTCCGCATATAGTTAATGATACTCAGCAATTATCATCATGTGTCAATGGGTTTCCTGTGTTATCACAAACTGCAGTGAATGCAACACCGGGATTCACGAATATGAATCGTTGTTCACTAACGTGTCCAACACCAAGAAACCATGAAAATCATCCGGTACATCAATCAGGATCACATATTACTACAGGTAGTATTCATCCACAACATCATCATAATACATTTCAATCAAATGGATATTGTAATACTGGTGATAATAATTATGAAAATGGACCTCACAGCCCATCGAACTTAATCTGTGGACAAGGCATACTTCACTCACGAATTAACAGTTGTGAAATAAAAAATCCATCCCAAGTAGTTCCTAATCGTTCTTCACGTAGTGCTTCAACACCAACACGATTATTGATTGTATCAACAGCAAGTCCCGTAACTAGTACAATCACAATGACACCGGACTCGTCAACGATTGGTTTTGCTGGAAATAAGTTTGGTTGTTCATCAGATGATGGTGAAGCTTCTCCTACACCGACGTGTAGTAGTGGGTGCCCACAAACTCCAGGAAGAACAAGGAAGCCTGCACCTACTTTGGCTACTGGGCGAAGAAACTTAAAAGGAGAACTAGTAAGTTAGAATGGTTTGTTCCTAAAATCCTGCAACTGGCTTTTTTCAGTCAAGCTAGTGATATACAACTCAGCTGCCCATAGCGAAATAAGTGAAGCAGAGTCCCAGTCTATGGTTTGTTAAATAAAGTTGGACTCCGCAGTCATCTAGTCACCTCTCCAAATAAAGTCCAGAGCCGAAATAAGAATAAAATATTCCACTTTATTAAAGTTTAATTCTTATTGAGACTCATAATCAGTATGAACACTTTAGAAAAATAAAATCTAACAGTATTGTGCTTATTAGTGAAGGCAATAGTTAATAATCTAAATTTCATTATTAATTTTCTGTTTGTGCTTGATTACTTGGTTTATGCAGATCCCACCCTGTCCAGCGTGGAGTTTAAAAGTGAAAACTAAGCAACATCGTTTGTTTACTTCATAGTTCTGGTCGAAGTATATCGACCAATTTTCATTGTAATCACTTGGGCTACGTTGTTAGAGGGAGGCGGTAGAAAATACCAAAGTTGGCTTTCGTGTTAGTTGACATCTGTTGGCAAACTAAGTGGCTTAGATTCGGAATAAACGTAACCATTATTTCCCTCCAGATCGCCCACCACCACGAAACCTAAATAAGAAGTCATTTTTAGTCAACTATCACCAACCTTCTTATATCAAGTTAATACCTTACAGTGTCGGAATACTATAGAAAGGGCCAGATGAATGTACTTTCTAATGAAACTGTCTGGATATCCGTTGTTTTGTCATCATATTTCGAATGACTAGAAATAGATTTATCTCTCAAACGTATCTTTTACCCTATAGATTCAGATACTAAATTTTCATTATTTAAGCGATTTCAGTGTAACAATTCTAGTAGTTTCACTTTTCACTTGAAAAAAATAATTGAGCGATGGAATTTCTTTTCATCAAGGCTACACTAATATATATATATATATATATATATATATATATATATATATTATATATCAAATTAAATAAAGTCAATACCGATCAAGTTGTGGTGATGTCGAATTATAATATAACAAGTACCAATGTGTTGATGATGATAGTTAAATATGATTAGCAAAAGGTAAGGTGGGCAGTGACTACTAATCAACGGTCATAAATCATAGATAAATGAATGAAGATACGTCTGTATTAAATTGACTGATTACGTAATATCAAGTAAAATAATAGACAAAATGTTATCATAAGCGACCGAAAATTAATGCTAAATCTGTAAGAGTAAATCGAATGAACCTATACACGGAAGAGGCAGACAAGTCCAAGCTACTCCAAAATTTACAAAAGAAAGGTTGTCTAATTCAGACCAATTCCTAATGTCAAATTAACCTTCAGCAATTTCCACAACACCCAATAACGACACTTGTCAATAGAGCAGATGATGGTTAATACAAACGGATAATGAAGTTAGAAAATGTTTTAATATTAGTTACATAAGAATATAGAGACAATTATTACGACGTTGTAAACACTCAACGATAAAAGATTTGGAAAAATCAAAGTTGTGGAAAAATGAGAAAGTATGTTAAACAATTTCTTATTTTAACCCTGCTTTGTTATGACATGTCTCAGTGGCCAAGGTAGAGCGAGTGGCTGTACAAACGTTTTTCGAGCATACAGACAAAGCTTGTGGAAGTGGATGACAATAGTTTTCTGTGTATTCAGAAGACGAATTTGTAAGGTATGTGGACTAGTTGATGGAATTCGATAAATAATTGTAAAAGATTCATAAAGATCGACTTGATGTCCTGTGTCAATCAAGTGGGCTAGAATAGAACTTTTTATCTGTTTAACTTCTTTGCTTAATTAAGACGGGTTATACTCTGTGATACGATAACAGAACTGTCGGATTGTGCGCCCTACACAACTGACTCTACAGGGGCAGTTAAACTGATAAATAAATATGGAGGTGGCGATTCCGGGTAGTCTGTATTATGATGTTGTAGAAACCAAGGGTCGGTAGTGCGTATCTTTATAAGTTTACATATGAATCACTAAAACTCCCTATAATTGTTCACACTTTGGGTTTTTGAAATTGATCTCTTTCATTTGGTGCATATAATTCATTACTTATCGAATCATTTTGTTTATTCTGTTGCTTATACTCAATCAATTTGATCCATGTTCATTCACCTATGATGTACGACCTTTTATTAGTTGCCAATTTTATCCAACTCACCTTTTACTAATCATTTGCAATTATCTTCATAAATATATTCCTACCTGTTATATTATAACCTGAAATCACCACCACTTGTGTTATATCCATTTTATTGTTTGTGTAGAGCCTTGATGGGAAACTAATTGAAAGAAAATTCGTTCGCTCAATTGTTACCTTCATTAAATATCTTAAGAGAATTTTTGACTTGATTGAAATAATTTGATTGTTGAGTGATATGGTGAATGTAACATACCGACAATATGTCGTAATTGTATGCTTGGTTTATGAGCCTTCGGAAAAGTCTAAAAACATGGATGCATTGAGGTTTAATCACATTATAATCTTTGAGTTATGTTATTGTATTCTTCATGACTTTATGCTTATAGCTAGTTGATGTTATAATGTTTATAGCATCACATCAAGTATAGTGTATCACCTAGTTCTTCTTAAGGCGTTTCCCGAAGATACTTTGCGCTATCTGATTCACACAAATTCTTGAGGGATATATACATATATATCGAAATGTTATCTTACCCTACACCTATTTCTAACAGACCATGACCATGCTATTATGCATACTGTGATGAATTTTATGCATGGAGAAATCCTTTCCCGAATTTACTTTTCCTACAGCTAAAGTCTAATTTGATAAGTGTGCTTGTCTGAATTTACTACACATACATACATATGTATATATATAAACGTTTATACGTATATATATATATATATATATATATATAGGCGTGTAGAGAAAGCAAACTGTTTAGCTTAGATTTTCTACCGGTTTCAGGTCGATATGTTTTAAGGTCAACTATGTATTACAGCCAATCAGATTAGAGAGAAGTTCTTCCAAAAATAGTAATGGTGGTAGTGAGTCATAAGCTCGATTTCTCCCTAATCCACTTTTCCTGATATAGCGTATAAAAAACAAATTTTTCCTGTAGTTAGTGTTTGAAATTTGGTTAACGATTGGACAACATAATTAGGATACAGAAAGTGAGATCTTCAATAGGTTATTGGTCTTTACATCGAATCTCTTTACGCTTTATTATTATTATTATTATTATTATTATTATTATTATTATTATTATTATTATTACCATCACGTTGCCGAAGTTGGCCTGATTCCATTCGGGCGTCCGGCTACTATCCCAGACCACATATGTAGTGATTTAATATTTACTGGCCTTCCTATACTAATAAAGCGAGCGGTACATGCACTTCAGCTGAGTCAAATGAATTTATTTTGCACTCCATTGTCTTTCTATCCCGTTTTGTATTTACATTTAATATTCATCCCAGTTTGCTCCTAACGAAACTCCTATCCTACCTACTTTAATCGCTGCAGGTCAATTACATAAATGCTTTTACTGGTTGCGAGACCTGATACAGCTTTTCTGAAACCTCATGTGTTGTTTAGACTGGCCTCCATGTGTGTGTGTGTGGGGGGGTTGATATAACGTCGTGGTGTGAAAGAAAGCTATAAATTACTGACCTCTGTTGATCCATCGCGGTTCCCTGTTTGAGATCCTAGAGTTCGTTCAACTTAGTGGCCTGAAACTTCGTCAGATGTGACTCAAAAGAGAAGCCTATGGCGATCCTACCGTTGTTCTTCATAAAATTAGAGGAATTATTAGTTGAATGGAATCCTTCTTGGTTACATTCTCCACCGAACATTGCATCCTATGTACTTTTCATGTTCTTTCTCTCCCTCATAATATTACATTTCTAATTGTGTGGTATATACATTTTTGATGACGGTTCATACTTGTTTAGAATTCTTTGTCCTCAATGTTTTCGAGTATTTTCCACTAATTTAGTTGAAGATCGCCGCATATTTTATTGTAGTTTTCACTAAACATTCCGTTTGAAGCCTTAACTTATAACACATTTCTGTTTCCTCTCCAGCATATTCGACTGTACGACACTTGATATAGTCATGGCAGACTGTTGCGGATATATCCAGGCACTTGAAATGAAATCGAGTAATAAATTACTCGTTAGTATTCAGTAATCGATTGTCCATCTACATAATGTCAATGATGAGTATAACCTCGATTATTTTTGCTAATCATTTCTGAATGTCTGATCTTTTTAATCACTGACCTTTTTCATGTTAAAAACACCATACGAATTTCAGTAAATGACAAGTTGTTGTTAGAGCTGTGCTTAATAGTTACTAATTAATTTAGTGCCTTATGATCATAGCTCAGTGATAACCCTGTGATTTATAGACATCAAAACATGCTTAGATGACAATCATAGCAAGATAAACGATGCATTCCAAAATTTATGATGTCATTTATCGTCGAACATTACTACAGATATCCGAATGTATGACTGTAAACACTAATTATTTTACCGGAACGCTTCTAGTTCAAAGCGAGGTTTTCGATTATAACACATTGTAACTTTAATGACATACGAATGGAACTATTTTTAATGTAATGCATTTACATTATTAGTAATACTTCGTCTTATCCCGTTGTTAAAACTGGTTAGTGAAGAAATGTACTGAGTTTGCTTTTCATTGTGAAAGGTCGTACTAATCAAAGTGAATGACTAACTTCCAGAACGGTTTTTCAGAAAATTAATTTTATATTTTGGTTGTATTTACACATGACGCTTTATTCCTATTGTTTGTATATTCCTCCCATCCTAACCCGTCAACCGCTGCTGTGTCATTTTCCATTCATGAATTGTGTGTTGCCTTGTCCTCCTCCAAATTCGAAGTTTCTGAATTCATCATGATTTTCTGTCTACTGAATTATATATATATTCTTAAATCTTATCTTGGATCTCGGATCCTCTATATTAATGCTAACACTGTTACTACCTCCACTACAGTGGGATTTGATCCAACAATTGCATCTCTATCTGTTAATTGAGGCGTGGAAACTTGAACTGATGTAGGCATGTACGAAGTCCTACGTTTTAACTTACTGACATGAACTGTGATTAATGAATTGTCTATATGTCCCCCCAATTTCTTGTCGTTGTTACTCTTATTCTTTACTGATGTTATTTTCATAATTGGCTGATTGTGTGGTAAGGCTTTCTATGCTTATAAAGGAGTACTTGGTATATAAGTGTGGCCCCACCTGGTTGGCTCAATTATCTTGTGTTCTTTTATTCACCCTGAGGGCTATCAATATAAGGGTAGACTTACGGACATACGGCAATTAGTCTTTGTGCCTTGTTGAGGGATTGGCTCAAGCAGAATTATTATTTCTGTATATCGTGATTGCTTGTAGTTTACAAAATATTACTTTGTGAACATCAACACCAAGATATACCAGGTACATCCATGTGATAGGTTCAAAATAGCGTGAACCGCTCATCCTAGTTTTCACTACTGACCTTAATCCATAAATTCTAGGAAATTAATTTTATTTGTTTTTCATTTTACACTAAATATACTAGGTTGATCCTGACGAAGCAGATCGCCGAATGAAACGACGTGAACGTAATCGTAAATCTGCACAAAAATGTCGTGAACGTAAAGTTCAACGAACACATGAATTACAGTCCCAGGTGGAATGTTTGCAGTTAGAAGCGAGTAGATTAATGCAAGAATTAGAAAGTTGGCGATCACGTGCGAAACATTGTGTTGCATTATTACAACATCATTGTCCTGGAGTTTCTATACCATATTTATCCTGTTTAAATGAAATACCTGCATGTTTGAACAATTTCAAAGAACCTTTTGATGATCTAAGTGATCTCCTAGCGTCTGACAAGAATATGGACTGTGAAACTCAATCGTATGGTGAATGGAAGACAACAAAACCATCTGGGAAAACATATACCATCAATGAAGTCTCAGACGAAAGCTTTATTTCTACTGAGGAACCATCATCAATATTACTGCCTCCAGTGAATTTATTACATTCCCACGTAACACCAAATAGGTCAAAATCTCTATTTGGTTTCTCTTCAAATAACAGTTCTACAAAAGACGACGACACTTGTATCTTTACACAGAATTCTGAATCGAACAAACTGCCTATTCATAATCAAGATCATGATATTACCGATTCCATGCTAGTCCCAATGTCTAGAAGTACTTCACAAGTATCTGTTCGTGGCCCAGCCTCTGGTTCATCATCATCATCATGTTCCACATATGAACTGTCATTTCCTTCATTGGAAACTAATTCGCATAACTTAAATGAAACAATCACATTTAAGGATTATTCACAAACCAATCTTATGTCAATTTTAAGCTCAAGAGATGAATCACGTGTTATTAGTGGACAAGATCTGTTAGATAATTCTGTGGTAATCATGACAAATAAATCAACTCCAGTCGGAGATACTAGCAGTAGTAACGGTAGTAATAGTAATCAGAAAATGTGGAGCTTGGATTATCATGGATGTGTCAACAAAAGTATTGCAATGGATTGTTCTAGTCCTTTATCACCATTGACTACACCTTCAACAAATGTTGTCAGTAGCCAGTTTCAAAATAATAATAATAATAATAACAACAATAAAGAATATCAAGTCAGCATGGACTCGAAGTGCTATGATCCATCTAGCAGTAGTAGTAAAGGTAGTAGTAGTAGTAGTAGTACTCAGATACATATTAAGACAAAGTAACTGGAAGAGGATAAGGCGTGAAGTCTTTGGTCTGAATCAACCTGCAAGGAGGAGGTTTTACTCTCTGGTACTGTTATTCAAAGCAGTCACCCTTGACTTCCGTAACTCAGACGAAATGGCTACTTGCGTTTCGAAACTCCCATTTCTCAACATGTGCATTCATACATAGTCTTGTTTTCTTTATCCAAAAAATTCTCGACGTCTTAATTTTATCTTGTTTTTTGTTTGTTAACAATTTTTCTACATTATTTATATTATTTACATAGGTGTATTCAAAATATGATGGTTAGGTCAGGGAATCTAAATATGTATTTTTTGACATTTTCAATTGTGAATTACTTTGAAAAGCGCCAATGCCGTATTTATACAAATTCTGCTATACTAATATAATTGTTATCAGTAGTAATATATAGTATGAATTGTTTTTTAGAACTTATTAGCATTACTTCGAATTTCCTACAATGATTACTATTCCCGGTACTACTGATACCTTTCATAATAGTAGTATTAATATTTGTATGTCAATTCATTTTGTAGTAGTATTTAAATCGAAGTTGTCATTAGTTCAACATGAAGCTTCCGGTGATGTCGATGGATTACCATTTTGATAAAATCTTCCTTTTTTGTACGCTTTATATTTTCTTCATTATTAAATTAACGTTTTTATGTAGTTTGTATTCAAATGGGTCAGGTTACTACATTGAGATTATCCCTATGGATGATTGTTCAGGAAGGCAGGTTTACTGTCGAACATACTCTCAAGGCGTTCACAATTCTAGTAGAACTAATTTTTTGAAATTTTTATAAACACTTTGAAGACATTACGTATTTTTAGCATATGTGACGGTGAAGACGGCATTCAACAAACCAGTTGCTGCATTTCCGTCTGACTTATTTCTCGGTTGTCCTCTCCTTTTTTTCTAAATAAAAACATTTTCTACAATAACGTTTTTGCTAAAGAAAGTTATTATTACTTTTGTTACTCATAGTACAGCCTACACTATCACTGGCTGTTTTTATTCAAAATTTGTTTGTAATTTCGGATATTCCACGTAGTGCCTATAAGCCCTACTGATCAAATCTTCCTGATACCAGTGCAATGATTACTTAATGTTGTTATATGCTTATGCTCATCTATGTACAAGCTACTTAAATAAATTAATCAGTAGTATGTCAAATATCTAAATGCTGTCATGATGTTTCACTTGTAACTTTACATAGTTTTTATTTACTTAAGTTCGTAATGTTTTCCTTAGCATTCTTCATCTTTTTGAAACTGTTAATGTTTTACTATAGTGATTGTCAAAATAATAATGAACACTGTTAAACTTTTCATCATGCTTCACTACATGGATTAACAATAGTTGTTTTTCTACAGGAAGGCATATTTTGCTCAACTCTCATGATAACTTTTAATTTTTTGTTCATTGAATCTTTTTATTTACTTGTTGGGTGTTTTTTTTCCATAGATACAACTTAATTGTTCAGTTACCAGAAACGATGGTGATTAATGATAGTGATATAATGTGAAGTGTTACTCTTTTTATCTATTGTTTGTTGAGTTGCTTTTCTTACCTATTTATTATCATTACTTCATCTTGCCACCATGGCTTCTGATTTTAAAGGTTTACTTTCTGCCTTTCAGTTTTTGGGAGAAGAAAAGAAATCTTAACATCAAGAACATAATCACTCATCTTTTTTAAATTAATTACATAATTTACTTATTTATTCATGCATTCATTTGTTAGTTAATAAAATATTATTTGGTATTATGATTAGTGTTGGTATTTTGATGTGGTTTTTTGGAGATAAGTGTTAAGCTTACTTGATTGGATTCTTCATAGATTGAGGTTGACTGAGTACCAGTGAAAGCTAGGGAGCACTGGAAAGCTGTTTCGTCCTAGCATAGGACTCTTTAGCAGTGCGCATCCTCAACTCCACCTCAAGGGCTTCAGGTTGGCGGACTCCTAACCCACTGCACTGATAGACTAGCCTATGTTGAGTGGTAAAATTCCTACTTCTGTCAGCTTGTGATATATCGAGACGATCACCGGTTGTCATTCCTGATAACTCTCTCCATAAGTCTGAACTCCATCCACCACGATATCTCATCAAAACTCCAGGGACATCTTGTCATGTCATAATCAACTAATTACTTTAAGTGACAATTTAGTTGCGAACCATGTCACAATACCACGATTGTGTAGATGGTGAAAATGTCGAAAAGAGAAAAGCTAGTTGAATTATTTGTTTCAATTCGCAATGGGGATTATGAATCTAATATCAAATATGTCTAGTCTCTTAATGCTGACCAAATAGCATTAATGTGTCCACTAGTCTAAGAGACTTTATTAGACATTATTCGTTTCATTTATGTTATTAGGTTACTTCGTGCGGTACGAATGGAGAGATAGTTCAATATTAGAAGTTCATCCACTTGTTTAAAGAGCAGTTATTCCTGATCGTTTTTGCACAACCATAAAGGCTTATTTACTTTGTTGGGGCGAAATAATCCTTTAGTACATAAAGAATCTTTTATATTACTAAAATATTTTCTCGTCCTCCATCAGTTTTTCTAGTCTACCCCTGTCGCGGTTTGTCCAATGAGAAGTTAAGAGTATTTAAATGCAGACCACGAGTTCTAGAACTGCACATAAACTATCCATTTCTTGAAAATATTACCTCTTCCCTAATGATGAACAATAATAATCGCAAAGACATTATCATAGAGTTCGATTCACATGTAATTACGTCTACTGAGAACTTATTTCAAAGTACTTTAATGTCGGTTGCGTTTCTGTTCCTGCAAGCGTTGGAAAACGCGATATCAGAATTCGGAAGGGCAACGAACTGCCACTTCATGATTCACGATTTCTCACTGACTGTGGGCCGCAAATCGGATATGAAGTTCGTCTGTCAGCGGAGCGGTCGCAAAACAATATGTGCGCGCATAAATCAAAATATGAGAAGGTATGCTAAATTTACACGAAAACAGTTCATGGATGAAGCTTATCTCCTGAGGAGTTCTATTCTGTGTAGCCTCTGCTCATATCTGGAACTTCAATATTCAACATAGTCAACTTTGCATAAAACTCGCTTCACAAACAGCTTGTTTAGAAATCGAAATTAATTGTTAACCTTAATGAGTGGCATAGCATAAGGTGTTGATAACAATTAAAAGTCTATTACTTCAGGATGGTTAGCAAAGTAAAATTGTTTGTGCATAGTGTTAACTTCGATAAATTTTTAGATTGGTTTAAATGATAAACATAATTAGTAGGATAAATCTAGGGTGAATGCAAATCTAAACAAATGTTCATTCGTATTTGTGTTGTGTATTAAAGGGTAATATTCTTTTTCTGTTGTTCTCATTTCATAGAACAATCATGAATACTGGTATCTGTTTACACACCTCATCTCAGGATAACTGTTTAAAATAAAGGGTTATTTTCTGGCAATCCATGTTATTTACATGTTAAGAATATTTTAGCTGCATCATAAAGTTTACAGTGACTTATGTAAGAACATGGTTGTTTCCAAATTATGAGTGTATCAAGTATGACTGCGATAGTTACATTATCGTCTTGACAATTAGAAAATAGGTTTGTCATATGGAAACAGCATATTACAACTTAACACATTACAAACTTGTTGGCTGTTATTCATTTCCTTAGTATTATCTAAAAACTGATTCAACTTTATTGTTGACTGAACTTTTCTATCTGGATTTATACACATTCACTGTAGCTGGTATTGGTCTACTTACAGTTATAACGCCAGATCTTATTATAATTCAATAGAGAAACTAACCCAGCAAATAATTTCCACATAGTGGATTAGGTGGTAAATTAATTACTACAACAATAATAAATCCGAATTTCTTAAACAACTGCTGATACTATCCACTAAGTCAAGTATGTTAACATTTTTTATAAATCCACTGAACTTTCACAAGCTAAGTCTTACCACTTACATTTACAATTGACATTACATTTCTATGTGATTGTTGTTTATCTCCATTCTACTTATCAATGAACTATTCTGCGATTATCAGACTGTCAATTCATCTTACTTCAGAGTTAATTATTATTGAGACAATTTTCTTTTTTCCTTAATTAGATACATTTTATATCATAGCCGTCTGTAAAATATTTTTTTATGTTGAGTGGAAATGAACATCAGATTTGACGACGTCCAACTGATCAGGTTCAAAAATGAGTTTCTGAAAGCTAGGAAAATTAGGGAAATTCATTTACATTTCAACCAATCACTAAATTTTAGGAAAATTAATAGAATCGATGTGCTGTTTATTAAATGTCAACTTTGAAGTGGACTCCAGAAAAAGCTACCTTGTTGCTGAATCGACATAGTGGAGTTTACATTGGCAAATATTTCATCATAGAAAGCCACAGAAAGTGCATATGTAAAGTTGGTTTTCCGTATCAGCCACAACATATACTATTATAACACTTGGCTGTTTGAATCACATGAAGAACACTGAGAGCTTTTTATAAGTATTCTGCATCAGAACCAAAAAGATTTTCTCGTAACTCAGATTTCATACTGTTTGGTTGCTATTATATATATATATATATATATATATATATATATATATATATATATATATATATATATATATATATATATATATATATATATATATGTTTCAGCGTCGTAATAAATAAATTATTTAGTAAGCTTTACATACGGTAGTTTTCTGTCAGTGGTTTCAAATTTCACAGCGAAGTCAGAGATTCTCTATCTGGAATGTGATTTGCGTGATGTCAATAAATGCTTTATTTTATTCATTCACTAAATCTTTTTCATTTACAACATTATTATCTTAACAGTGGAAGTACAACTCCATTGAAAGTGTATTTTAATCTGCTAACAAAGTGGGAATTTTTATACTCGCCTATCTATATGAGAGCTAGTAATACTATTAAGTTACTAAGTAACATGAATAACTAGTGGATATTTTAAAATTTCCTATCGCTTTCGTTCACATCTTTCGTTATTGTTATGACGATAAAATAAGCTGTTATGATGGGAAGGTACTGCCAATTATTCGATATGACCTTGTGTTCACGAGATTGCAATAACGAACGCCGATGAGTGTGCCTAGTCGGTCTCTGTACGTCCTCTCCGATACCCACTCAATCCCAGGATAGATTAGAAAAAACACAAGCCAATGAATCAGCCAGACAAATTATATTATATTTGAAACATTCCTTTATATGTACACAAATTGACCATACAGTCAGCCAATTAAGAACTTAACAAGACTAGTAGTAAATTGAGGCAACGTATACACAATCAATTAGCTATAGTTCATGAATGAGAAATGATATAGTGACAGTTAATGTACAAAACATAACAGTCATAGAGTGACACAAGTTATAGAAAAATAAAAAGTGTAAAAGTAGTATACAAATATTTCGTACTCTCTTGAAGTTTTGTATAATTACACACCCAAGACACCATAAACAGAATAGAACTTGGGACCTGCATATCAGACCGTGAGCGCAAAACTATATATCGATGAGTAGGAATGTATCCATTATAGCTTTACATCCAGTTAGTACATGATTCAATGTGACGATTAAATAATGGCATCAAATAAATCTATCGTACTCTCTTCAAGGTGGTTGGAGACTGTCAATCCTGCTATGTAACCGAAGCATCGAAAATCCTACTCAAATAATATTTATAATAGAAGTCTTAAAACAGTCCAGATTAACCATTCATCTTTTAATTGGCTTTCAATAGTCCTTCAGTTGATGCGGGAAAACTTCAAATCGACTATTTGAAGGATGAGGACAGCCAAAACTTCAATGTTTACTAAGCTTGGTGTAGTCAGAAGTTTTCTATTCATTCAGTGAACAAATTAGTGTTATATATTGTAGTGTATTTTATAATGATTTCATCTTAGACGACTTTTTAATACAATAGGCACAAATGAACGCATTTAGTGAGGCATAGTTCGATATACTAGACTGCAAATAAATATAATGGAAATTAAGCGATGAAATCAAATTTTCGCTGAAAATTGCCCGCTTATGTGTGGTGCTCACTAACTAAATGAACGGGAAAATGATTGAATGTACTGGGTGCAACAACGTACTTAGTAAACATTGAAAATAACCTCCGAGTTCATATGAATACAAGTCTGATTTTCACAGAACATAAAGTACACATTAGTGACAGTTTGATAAACACTACCATCCAAGATATATATAATATATATATATATATACATATATATAGCTAGTTTGTTTGAAAAGCTATTCTTTAGGTTATATTTTGCAATCGCCAAACTATAAAATGTCTAGAATTTATTACTATATTTATAGGAAATCGGGCATTTGGTAAACAACGAATTGTTTTTGTCTAAATACGGAGACAAAAACTCATAGATTACTTTTTACATCCATTTATTTATCCAAAAAGTAGATATAATCAGCAGTGCATTAACATATCTAATGTCTAACCTGTCAAAGTTAATTTATGAAAGAATACATTTAAGTTCACACTGGGTAACTGATTAAATCCAAATCTTATAGAGGTCAGATTATTTATATTTCAGGTAAGTGAGTATGTATAGCTAACTTCTTCGCTACTGATTAGAGTTGGATTGAGAATAGAATATAGAACAAGTGTTTCGTTCTGCTCGGGACTAGTCAGGTGAATATACCATTATAAAAATGTTGAGGTTCATATGAGTAGCAGAGTTTATCAGCTACAGGCCTTAGCAACAACGACAGGAAGATAGAAACACTTATAAATTATATATACATACTCGCTGCTCGAATATGACCATTTGGAATCAGTAGCTTAGTGGATGGTATTTTAGGTGGAAGAACTGAATTCGAGTTTCCGGTATGAACATCATCATAGGAGTTTAGGTGCATCTAACTGACGAGTCCCACACAAATCTTGACACTAAATCAAAGTAATCCGTTAAGGATACACATATAGTAACATAAACTGACCAACTGAACTCCTCATTCAAACCAATTAGAAGATAAGATACAATTACAGATTTGGTTGGAGCTATATCTGCATCCCTTAGCAACACTAACAGATCTATCCATGATCAGGACCAATGCTTGTACCAAGTTATATATACAAAGTCGAAACGGATCTAGTGTAAGTAAGACGACAGACTTAGAATTTAGGTATTTCTGACAACAGTAATGTATGCTGTCTGTATAGCAACATATAAACTAATTGCATAATAGTTATTTAGTGTATTTACAGACTATTTATATTAGTTGATTCTTTGTAGTAATGCTTAGGTATGCTAGTGTTATCTATATGAAAGCTCGTAATTACTTCTAATGACTCCAAATCAGAGTTAGATAATCTTTATCTTTAAGGCTTGTAATATAGCTGAAATCTAACATTTACTCGACAAAACGCTACCAAGTAAATAAAAATAAGTTTAGGTGCAAATGAACACTTTGTAATTTGAAATTTCCATGATCATCTTATAGTTTGAGGATTCAAATGTTTGAACATTTGATGTAGCAAATGAAAGTAGCACTAGTTTATAGTGTAGCCTTAAAAATTTATTGACGGAAATTAAGCGCCAAATATATATCGCACCAATCTAAGTAGCTAAATTCTTTATTTGTGGAATATATCTCCAATGTAAATACTTTTGGTGACAGTTCTACGTTTTTTTCTTCGCAGAAATTCCCACAATTGGCAAAAAGTAGTACTGTAAAGTCTAGCAACATGTATTCCAACATAGAATAAGTCGTTTCTCAAACATTTCGGAGCACAGGCCTTCGTCATTTGGATATTATGTATACATGTGCATATTCAATGCCTATTACTCCTCGTGGAGCATGGGTTGCTGAACAGTATTTTCACAGTTCTTCTCGAGCGTTGTTCATTCTTTTTATATCTGCCTCTAATTTCCGGAGCAATGTGCTCTTTGGTCTTCTGTTCCTTTAGCCTTGAGGATTCCAAGTCAGTGCTTGTCTTCTGGTGCAGTTCGGTGATTTCCTCAATGCGTCCTAACCATCTCTAGCATCATTTCCTAATTTCTTCCTCGGTTGGATAGCAGTTGGTCTGTTCTCTGTCACGGGTTACTGCTGATGATGTCTGACCAATGGATCCGAAATATCTAGTGCAAACAGCTATTTATAAATACTTGTATCTTTTAAAGAATACTTCTCATTGTTTTCATTATATATATATATATATATATATATATATATATATATATATATATATATATATATTTATATAACCTGGATTATGATGATTTAAAATGTCACAAACGTAATCACGGAGATAATGAGTAACATGACCCACAGGACTATTCAATATAAACACAATGAATAAGGAATAAGTATTTACAGTTGACATTCTTAATTTCAATCCCTATAGAAGCATTGATGACAGTGTTTCACGAGGCTGTCACTATTCAACTAATAAATATCATTAGTAATAATTGTTTTAAAATTTACTTAGTGTAAGCTAAATACATGTTGTTGAGTGATATGACTAAACATGATAATCCGAATGGATTTGTACTGAAAATACATGAATCTACAGAAAATATGATCACAATACAGAAAACATAATATCCCACGGGACAGTGGAATATCAGAGGATATAGTTCAGTCTGTGATTGAGAGGAACAAGGATTTGCTAACACTTCCGCTATTTATATACATTATGAGCAATCTTAAATTGTAATGAAATATTGATTGTTTCCGAATCCGAAACGACAAACAATTTTAAAGTCCATTAATTTTCATTTGTACACTAATTATCTTCAATTTGCGGTGGCAGCTACCTTCAGAGAAAAAGAAAAGCGGTCTACATTAAGTTGACAAACGTCAGAAATCTTAGATTTCTACTCAACGGATTATTACAAATATATTACTTAATTTTACAAATTACTTGTCCAATGATTAATCTAAGGTTATCAAGTTCAACCTTGGTAATGATGCTTACAAATCGAGGCATTTTACGATTCATTCAGTAATATACTAAACATGTGAGCACAACTGAGGCTTTAAATAAACTTTTTGCTATTTTAGTAGAGTTGTGAGTTTAAAATACGATGAATTGTAAGCGGCCAGTCCAGGTGGTCTTTAGGTACTCTAATGGAAGTCACAGCAGCACAGGTGCATTCACTAATCACCTTACTCTAGATCCTGAGTCACAGTGTTAGATCACACATGACTTCCCATTTCGTGATGAAATACATCCTAGCAATTTCTGGTTCTTGTTAGTGCTTTTAATTCGTACTGAACCCATGTAACCCAAAACAGAATAGCGTGTAAACCTTTATGATCACACCTACCTATGGTCAAGAGCCAATTTGTCAACAGAAGTCTTTATTATGGTATCTGTTAGAAGATTCCGTACATATGTCAAATATATTGTTGTTAAAAATAAACGTTTTAACCCCATGTCCCAGATTAATCTACAAAAAACGCCATTGGTGATTTTAACTACTTAGGCTGGTCTGCTTAGAAGACAATACTTTCTTCACATTTTAGATCAAAATATTCAAAACAGTATCTTTTGTTACTGAAATTATTGCTTGCTGAAATTCAAAATATCTGTGTAAATTAAGTCTGTGATGTAATCATTCTGTTAACGGTTTGCTGTTACATATGAGTATAACGTTATTATTTGCACCAAAGATGTAACTCATTTACCAAGTAAAAACTCGAACACCAATCTGTAGATGAGTACTGGTAATACTACCTAGTTGCTCAAACCTGAGCAGGAGCAACGAGGTTAGCCATACGATCTAGAGTTTCTAACGATTAAGTCACTGTTTCATACAAAAGAACCTTTTCCGGGAAACGTATAGAGTGGATTAACCACCAAAACCTTTTGTCCTGTACATTACTCACTGGAAATGTAAACTTAGCTTCCTACTTACAGAAAACTCTAGCCAGGTTAGTTGTAACAACTGTCTGTTGTAAAACAAACAACTCAAATATACTTAGCGATGTGGTTTTATTGTAACATACTAGTTTTGTGCAGACCAATAGGATTTAAACTACGGATTAGATGGTGAACTCGTCAAGAAGCTGCTTTTTAAAGCTCAATTTGCAGCGCCATTAGCTACCATAGGTTGTGAGATTAATAAGTCAGTTTTAAATATGTATGCATATACAAATAAAAGCCTCAATGATGGCATAATATTCACCATCTACATAAAGGAAGTCACAATGAAAGTAAGGAATGTCCAATGCCGCTTGTTACTCAACTGATCCTCACCTATCTTTGATAACAAGTGGCCGATTTGTAGTGACCCTGGATTAATTATGCAAGCTGGAATCGATACAAGACTCGACGCAGTAACTCCCCCCCTCCTATTACTCTTAATCCAGACCCAAACTAATCAGACAATAAAATTCCCTACTATAAGTTATAGCAATATATAGGAAACTATAAACTCTTTAAGGTGTCCTTAGGAATCAGCTATGTAGGTCTCGGGTTTTCGGAGTACGACAAACAAGCCCATGATAGCGACTATTAAGAATATCGATTTTCGAATTGTGATTTTATAAAATATTACATTCCCTAGCACAAACTGGAAAGTTGTTTTTGCTAATAGAATGAAAGTACTTTGTTTTAAAATGTGTTTATTCGGTTGTATGAATACGAGTTAACTTCAATCATTGTAATCATATTTTTTTTATTGTGGAGCAGTAAATTATTATTTTAGATTAAAATGACTTAGAAAATAAATAAGCAACTACAATAACCGTGGCTACAGTAATACTCCGAAGATGGGGTGAGAGAGGAGTAAATACAGTACGAGAGGGCTCAAAAAACTTCTAAGCTTGAAACTAGATACCTGAATCACAGGTGTCGGTTTTTAGCCTAATTCGCTAAAAGCGTGTTTAGACACATTTAATTTGAAATATATGGTCCTGTGAACTGAATAAAAAAGTAATTATTGAACTCAATTAAACGTTATATTTCGTGAAAACAATAATCAGTTTTATGACTAACGTTTCGGAGCTAGATGCATCTTTGTTTAATTCCTGACAGCATTAATCTGAAAACGAAAGGGTGAGATGAGTTTCAATTAGGAGAAATGGTATTTCTATCGTACAAAAATTGAACCACTTATTGAAAACCGAGCAGTGGCAATAGCATTAAACGCACTAATTATAAAATACAGGTTATGTTTAACATATTATAAGATAATGGTTATCACTTAGAACTTCCGGAGTCCAGAATGAATCGGCATTAGTACATCAGTTGCTTAGTGTTTAAAACACCAGGATTTAAGCTAGTAAATTGCAGGTTTGAACTCCGCTTTTCCTACTTTAGCTTCAGCCTATGAATCTTCAAGCAAATGTAATGTTGTTGAAAACTGAGTACATAAGTCTGTGCCTGGTATATGAATTAATTGATCGATCGATCGCCAATCCGAATAACAGAGGGACACTTAAACAGCATAAGCCTGACTACGAATACCCGCAATAAAACTATGGTTTTAAATGCTGTTAAATGGCGGTTATCAGTTCCCAGTTGCTCATACTGTGGGAGGGTTCTCGATGTGTCCGAAAAACAAATAGACCGGTAACACAGCCTTTTCGAGAGGTTTTTGTTATTAGCTTTATACTTGCAAGGGCCTTATTGTCGGAGACAGAAATCCACGGACTAAAATGGTGTGGATTCTCAGGGGACCTTTTCCAATCCTACACTTTCTTTGTGGAAGGCAGCATCGTTTTCATGCTGGCTGTTTGAGGGGAACATCTTACTGCCATCACATCTCCGCACAGTCGGTAGTACAACTTCGTCTTCAGACCTTAGGTAAGAGCCTGGTCAAGTAATTACACTACAATCTGCAAACACATTCAGGCTACTTTAGTTCTAAAACGACTACATTTAGACTTTAGTGAACGCAATACTAACTTAATAGGTTAGAAAGAGCAGGTGAAATGTATCAGTTTTAAAAATAACTTACTACATCATCTATCTTGAGGATGCTACGTACAGTTTCTGTAGCTAGAGTAACAGCACTATAGCTAACCAGCATAGGTTGGATTACATTTTGTGCCAAAATATCTACAACAGCGCCCTAAATCCACAAAAGAACAGAAACTAAATAAGCATTGAAAAAAATGTTGGACAACTAATAGGAAGGTTAATTGTGGTTGAGAACTATTAGGTGAATAGTAGTAAATTAAGAATTGTGGTAATTCGTAACGAGACTTTTCAGGGAATTCATGACCAACATTTTATTCTATAAGCATGTAATGTACACATCTTATCAAATAAAGTGATGCATTTATGTAGCGCATTCTACGTTGTAGATGACTCACTGATAGCAAATGACTAAAACGAAGTATTCTTCCACAGAATATTTCTAGGTGAGATTGTTAGACATGACTTTTGAATAACACTTCAAATAATTAACACCTTTCGTAAAGTAATCTGAAAAAATAAATCAATCCATAAAAGATAAACATCCTGTGGAAATTTGTAATGATGGAATTTGTGCTAGAGTCAGTCAGTTACAACGTAGAACATGGTGCATGCGTACATCGGTTCAAGTTCCCATACCCCAATTAGCAGATAGGGATTAAATTTTGGTTGATGAATGTATTACAAATGATCGTAAACAAGGTGAGCTCGAGTGTTATTAGAGTCTTAATTCAGTTTTTCATGAACCTAAACTGGACATGAAATCCAAACTCAAGAAATAGAAACTAATCTAGGTTACAGCAAATTGACATCTAAACACAATAAGCTACTGATATTCTAAGACCAAAAACAACAACACGTAATAAACATGCTCATGCTGTCAAATAATAGACCAGAGTTGTACTGTATGTAGGCGAACACTTGCTGAAGGAACAGTCTATTTTATGAAAATACAGAACTTGATAAATTGTGCATACCTTATCTTCGTTAATCTATTTGCACATCATTGTCTTCTTCACCCCAGATCAGTGCTATACTGTCTTCTTTAACTCATCTCGTTTCTTGTATGTATGTATGTATAATCTTGTTTCTTACCCATTCTTGATATGCCTAGCTTCTCTCTTGGCTAACTGTCCACTTTTTGCTACCTACGTGATGCTTTACCACATACTACTAATATGGAAACTTGCAAGTAGTGCTCACCACAGACTTATTTCGATGTGATATATTAAGAGAAATGTGAGATGAACAACAATCAGGGGACAACTTAACTAGCTGAATAAAACCCCACCACATAATGCACGAATACAGGCATTCTAGCTTAATTTATAAGTGGTTACTTAGTGATTGGAGTACTTTTTTGAGTAATGAATCATAGGTTTGAAACACTAACAGCTTAATTTAGTTGGGACACCAAAATAGTACGACATAAAAAGCGCCTTCGTAAATCTTCATCTAGATGAGCTGCATCAGATTTTATAAACTCCTCATAGCATTTATACAGTATAAGTTTCAACAGAATTCCATGCAAATAACTTGTACAACTGGTAGTAATGTAATCAACGATTAAGATTGGTAAATAAATTCAGACTAAAATGTTGCTTACTGTCCGGACATTAATCCCAGCATTTTTCTCCCCTTTAGCGTGTAAAGCTCGTAACTCAGTAACAGTTTGAATAGGACTCAAACCAGCATTTTCTGCCAATGTATATGGAATAACTTCAAATGCATCCGCAAAGGCACGCAAACAGTACTGATCAAGACCAGGTGTAGTATTGGCGATTGCAGCTAACTTTTGGGCGATTTCGATTTCTGGTGCACCACCACCTGAGATCATCGCTCTACAAATGTCGATGAAAAAGTTAAGATTGTAGACAACGAAACAGTTTTCAACCAGAGAGATATAATTATTTTTAAGGATAACTTTAGAGTAAATTTTAAAACGCTGATTCTTAATTTAATAAACTCGTATATTTTAGGAATGAATTACGGGTTTAACGTTAATACAGACTATTATACAAAGTATGAATTAAGCAATTAGTGAAACGTGGTTTAAATTTATGACACTAACTAAGGTTAGACAAAATCTTAGACATTAGCATACCTTCTTTTGACCAGACATCGGATAACACAAAGTGCATCGTGCAACGAACGTTCAGCTTCATCCAACATAAGCTTGTTGGAACCCCGGACCAATATAGACATTGTTCTCCCCCTGTTCTCAATGCCTGTGATGTGAACACAATGAGCAGTTGCCTCTGATTCTTCAACCAGACTCGCGGAACCCATATATTCTGGATTGAAATGGTCCAGACTTGCTATTGGTATACAGTGCAATGTCTATGAAAAAAATTGAAAGCTACACTTTTTTTTCTTAAAATACTGGTATAAACGTGGTTTCTTTTTAGCAATTAAGTGTATGGAAGGAATAATTTGATTAATTGAGTTTGATTTTAACGTGTGAGGGTACTTGGAGAGAAAAGTATGATCATGTAACTAGTATAGAATAAAACTTCTGAATTTGGTAGCAACAGGAAGTGTAGTTGCACAGTTGCAACAGACAGCCCAATTATTAGTTGTTGATCTGTGTAGTATGTTAAGATCATTTATTGGGATAGATCTTAAACCAACAAACTTTATTTTACAGTCTTGCAATTGCACATGAATTCAGTAGAGGTCATGATTACCTCCTGAAAATAACAACTTTTGCATCGTACATTTCTCTTTTAGTATTCACTGTAAGATTAAACTTCTTTGAAAAAATATACTTATTAGTGGGCTACTTGAACTTTGATCGCTTATTGCATCATCGTATCGATTGCAGAATTCATGTGCATCCGTATGTGTACATGAGATCTAATTGATATACCAGGACTTATATACAAATAAGAAATATTTAATTGGGCCTACCATAACTGCGATCCAACAGTGACAGTTCCTACACTCAATCAACATAAACACTTAAAGATTTCATCACTTGATATGCTAGTTTAACAACCCTCAATAACTATGCAACTATGGTAGTTGATTAATTGCTCTCAACTGGTGTTTGAGTCTAAAATTACGAAGTGATTCTATTACAAGTCAGAATTGATTTAAATACACATTTGATTGAATGATTGTTATCCTCCAGACCTTACAAAGTAACGGCGAGATGTATACATGAAGAACCTTTGTCTGAGTTGAGTGAGATAACTTGAGAGATGTTCAACAAACTTACTGCGTGTATGAAGTTGTTAGATACTAAACAAATGGAGTGTTCGACGATGTTAACAATTTTATTACTTACTATCCATGTGGACACTGAAAAATTAAATATAGCCTATCACTGTATTCGTAATGTGAAGCACACTTCCGCATTCTCCAGGATCGTCTCTTTGTTAATAATTATTTAGAAACACTATCATGCGTGTATATCGAAGTGACTGAAGGATAAAGTCAGTATCTCGGAAGATATATTACAAGACATATTACGTGAACTGTTCTGGGTGACCGATGACGAGTGGATACGCTACATGATTTTGTGTCAGTAAGTTAGTCATATGCAGCGTAGAACCTGGGACCCGTGTATCGGCCTAAGTTGTCAGGTAGATGAAGACCAAATAAGTAAACGTTGTGTGCAACACTACTAAAGGAGCTAATGGTTGGCTGGGTCAAATAAGGACTTCCAGTTGATTATTATACATGGTTAGAATTATATTCGTAGATCAACCTATATCTTGGAATTTGATTCAACTACACCTGACAACCGGAGCAACAATTAATGTACTCGACCGACCTCAAACAGCTGTCCTCTGGACACTGCGGTCACACTCTCAGGTCATCACGACCTCCTCTAATCCTCTTTCTCTTTCAGGTTCCTCAAGAATGACCCTTCCACGGTGTGGGCAGCCGGGAAGTGATAACCGGCCTCATACCTCTAACAGCATAAGAGATCATTTTGCTCGAGGTCAACCCTCAATAACTCCCTTATTACCACGATTAACCTGACGAGCCTAACCTTATCACCTGACGCCTCTAATGCTAATGGTTTGAGTTCACAAAACGTTATTCCTGGTCTCCTGAAACCTCGCACTAAACTACATATCGGAGCTTTTAACGTTCGAACCTTAGGCCAAATAGGACAACAGGCCTCCCTAGCCATGACCCTTAATTCTCGTTCCATCGATGTCTGCTGTGTCTCTGAAACGCGTATACAGGATCCAAGTACAATCATTCACCTGACCTCACCTTGCGAAAACAAAGAACCGGTCCGGTTCACCCTTCGTGGTTCCGGAGACCCCACCGCTACCACTCGAGGCCTTGCTGGCGTAGGTATAGCACTAAGTTCAAAAGCTGAACAGGCTCTCCTTGACTGGTTTCCCATAGACAGTCGGTTATGCGCTGTCCGTCTAAACGGGATGGTAAGAACTCGGAAAGATAGGGACACACGCCGTTGCCTCTTTGTTGTCTCTGCCTACGCTCCCACTGATTGCAGCTCAGATGAAGTAAAAGATGAATTTTACAGAAAGCTTTCAGACCTCCTTTGTAAAGCTAAGCGTACTGATGTAGTGATTATGGCTGGTGACTTTAATGCCCAAGTAGGTAGATTAGACGAAACCGAAAGGCACCTAGGTGGATCCTATGGTGTCGAGGCCCAACGAACAGATAATGGCGACCGTTTATTACAACTGTGCTCAGATAATCGTCTATTTCTCGCAAGCACTAACTTTAAACATAAAGAAAGACATAAGTTGACATGGCGGCCTCCACAGTCAACTCAACATTGGTCTCAAATAGACCACATTGCTATCAACCACCGTTGGAGAGGCTCGATAGAAGACTGCCGCTCATTTTGGAGCACATGTTTAGACTCAGACCACGCTTTAATACGAGCGCGTATTAGTCTGCGTCTCGGTGGACGTAAAAGACCCACGGCAAAGATCCCCATAAGAGTCCAACTTAATGATGAAAAAGTCAAGAATATATTTCAGGAACAACTTAAAAACCAATTAGTCAACTGTATAAACGATACCCACCCCGAGTCAGCTTGGAATGATATCCAAAAAGCTGTTGAAACAGCAGTGATATCTACTAGTAAACTAAACCAAAAAGTTAGGAAAACTCAGTGGATTTCAGCTGCATCTACTGAACTGATAGATGCTCGGCAACACATCCCGTCTAGTCCTAAATACGATGAGGAGCGAAGGCAACTTAAACGCAAACTGGTTAAAAGCTTACGAAATGATCGTGAGCAGTGGTGGGTAGCGAAAGCTAAAGAGATGGAAAAGGCAGTGGCAATAGGTAACAGTAGGCAACTGTTCAGACTTATCAAGGAAACGGGCATCAAAAATCCAACTGTAAGTGAAACTATCGCAGAAAAAGATGGGGGCACTATTCACTGTCAATCCAGAAGGTTGGACCGATGGGCAGAACACTTTAGGGAACAGTTCAATTGGCCCTCGGCGTCATCCCAGTTGCCCACCATTCCCAAGCAATCTGAATGGCAAGTTAATACTGGTCCCCCAAGTCTTAGTGAAGTTGAGAAGGCTATAGGGAACCTAAAGCGAGGTAAAGCAGCAGGACCCGATGGGTTGACCCCTGAGATATTTAGGGATGGTGGTCCAGTTTTAGCAGCGAGATTAACCGGGATCCTGGCTAGAATCTGGGAATTGGGCGTAATCCCACCTGACTGGTCTCAAACACTAATTGTTCCAATCTATAAGAAAGGACAGAAGTCCTCCTGTGACAATTACCGAGGAATCAGCTTAACTAATATAGTGTCCAAAATATTAGCTTCAATCATACTTCGACGCCTAACTAAGGCTCGTGAAGAGCAGACTAGAGAGAACCAAGGTGGTTTCAGACCTGGACGTGGCTGCATAGACCACCTATTCACACTTCGGCAGGTTCTAGAACATAGACACACTTTTAGACGCCCAACAATAGTTGTATTCCTTGACCTTAAGGCGGCATTTGACTCTATTGATCGTAAGGTTATGTGGCAATGTCTGTCAATGAAAGGCGTACCAGAGAAGTACATTAACCTTATACAAGCTCTCTACTCGAACACCACATGTCGAGTGAGAGCTTATGGCAGATTGTCATCAGAACTGATTACCACAAGTGGTGTTCGTCAAGGTTGTCCGCTTTCACCATTTTTATTTAATTTTATCATTGATATACTTTTAGAGTTGACATTTTCATCGTCTGACTTCGGCGGGGTTGACCTCCTTCCAGGAGATAAACTAGCTGACTTAGAATATGCAGATGATATAGTTCTCTTAGGCGAAGATGCTGATAAAATGCAGAATCTTTTGACTACCTTAAACATGAATGTAAGGATGTTTGGGATGCGATTCTCTCCACCCAAATGCAAAATGTTACTTCAGGATTGGATTGATTCGACACCGAAGTTAGTGATAGGGAGTGAGGCAGTTGAATGTGTTGACCGCTTCACTTATCTTGGCAGCCTCATCAGCCCTGACGGTCTGGTGTCTGCTGAAGTCTCTGCGCGTATACATAAGGCCCGATTAGCTTTTTGGAATTTGCGTCATCTGTGGCATAGGCGAGACATCCGACTAATGACCAAAGGACGCGTTTACTGCGCAGTAGTTCGGTCTGTCTTACTTTATGGTTGCGAAACATGGCCATTAAGGATAGAGGATATTCGTAGGCTCCTGGTATTCGATCATAGATGTCTTCGAAGCATTGCTCGTGTTTTCTGGGACCACCGAGTAAGCAATACGTGGGTTAGGAATAGAGTACTAGGTAGATACGGTAAGCCTATTGATGAAGTAGTAAATCTTCATCAGCTAAGGTGGTTAGGACATGTATTACGTATGCCTGACCACCGCCTACCTCGACGAGCAATGCTGTCTGGTGTAGGAGTAGGCTGGAAGAAAGCTAGGGGCGGCCAAACCAAAACATGACACCAGTCCATGAAGTCATTGACAATTGGGCTGAGCCATGTTAATAGGTGCAGACTACCTGGTTGGGGTCCGCGTGACGCTCGTAATAAATGGTTAGAGACTTTGGGTGATATGGCTAAAAATCGTTGGCAATGGCGCAGGTGCATCCATTCCTTGTCTTCCTCCAAATCCTAAGTTTCTGAACTTATCATAATTTTCTCTTTACTGGATCATATTTTCTTAAATATTCTCGGTCTCTATTCCCTTCCATGAATACTAACTCTGTTACTACCTTCCCCACTCTGGGATTTGATTCGACAATTTAATCTCTATCTGCTAATTGAGGCATGGCAACTTGAACTGACGTACGCATGTACCAAGTTCTACGTTGCAACTGTCTGTCTGTCTGACACCTGAAACCAACACCACTTTGTTTTCGTCTAGGGGACAAATGCAATCCAGATGAAGGATCTGTTTATAAATAGCATGACCAGAGATGGAATAAGTTCAAAAGTATAGGTCGAATGCTGAACACCAAAACACTGGTCACTCTCTTGAAGTAATATAAAACGCTTATTTAACCTGAATTACACAATTAGACAAAAACAACTTACTTTGCATATAAATTCTACTTCTGTTCGCTCAATATCCTTGACAACCATAATCTTCATTTTATTGAAATAATGCAGAGCTAATTCATTGACAGCATCTCTTAAAATGCTTTTCTGAATTAATAAAACATTACACCCAGCCTTTTTAACAGCTTTAATAATGTTAAGGATGTATTGTCTTTCTTCTTTCATTATTCTATCCATCTGAGTATAATCCGTAATGATAACATTATTTTCCATCTGTAATTAATGGTGTTTTGGTAAGACTTACATCTGTTTTTGGAGGAGAGATACAGAACTGAATAAGAGCTATTTTCGCTTTCTCTACTCGCTTGACTCCACATGCAGACTCAGCCCGTTGGGTAAGAATAAGACCATCGACTAACTTGGTGTCTTCGACTGTGCCCCTATAATTTGAAAAATGTTATAAATTGCCTGTGGTAAAAGCGGCAAGGATTTAGAAAATACGTAGACACAACTAAAAGCTGACTACAAAAAAGATTTTAACATGAGGAATACCAACCGGCACTATAAATCACCATATTCCTAAGTCTAGACGTTAAAGTCACGAATAAGGTAGCTTTATTTGAAATCAGCGTAATAGGACCGAGGCATATTCGGTCCATAACAAAACAAGTTACAACTAAATTAATGCTACTACTAGTAATAATGAAACCCCACTTAACTAGACGTATTTAAGGTAAGTACAAGGAGCCTAGTCAGTAAGTCTGTTTTTGTCTCCAATTCATACAGAAGATGTGATTGACAAAACGTGACCAAAGTTAGTTCTATTATACAACAGTCTGTCTTGCTATTGCTAGAAAATAGGCACGGCTTTATGTAAGATCATGAGCTACCTAAAATAATGAAACATTTGACGGCTTTACAGAGTCTACCACAAACTCACTATAATGATGATACAAATAACTTGAAAAAGTAAGAATGCGAAAAGTCTAAGTTGTTTCCTAGACGCAAACGCAACCACACTTTGAGAGCTGAAACTTATGCACCAATCATTTGTTTTTGAAGCATTACATCACATACTGGGTACAAATCCTCGCATACCTATTTATGAAAAGATAGCTTACCCAAGTTTTTTTACCACACGGATATCATCTAAAGAGACGGAATTAGGATTAGCTGGGTCGATAACATCCAAAACAGATTTGACGGCTATGGGTGCTAGGGAATCTGAATGTTGTGAGACGACTTTGGAATTTAATGACGTTGTCGCCACTTTAATAAGTTCATCATGGTTTCCTAAGTCTACGGGGATAGACATTCCTTCCAAAATATCACAAGCTTTTAATGCAGCTTTTTGGAAAGCATCCGAGATGGACGTTGGGTGTATACCTTTGTCCAATAGTTTTGAGCAAGCATCAAGAAGACTTCCCGCTAGGACAACTACAGAAGTGGTCCCATCACCAGCCTCAATATCTTGCGCTTTTGACAGCTCTACCAACTAACAGATTAGATAGAGGAATAATAACTACGAACCATCTTGGCTGCGGGATGAAGCAGCTTCATTTGTTTTAAAATTGTAGCCCCATCATTAGTGATAGTGACGTCACCTTTTGCCTCTTGTATCTTCAAAAGGATTAGGAGATTAAGCACGCTTACCATTTTGTCCATTCCTTTGGGTCCTAAGCTAGTACGAATGGCATCGGCAACAGCTAAAAATGCCGCTTAGAATGCAATCAGACTATACCTTTAGCTGCAACTATGTTGCTTGATCTGATAGCAGCAGGCTTCCCTTTATCCTCATACTGTCCCTCTTTGCCTTTAGCATTAGCTCCAGCAGAAGCATTACTAACAAAACCTTGAGTCATGCCTGAAAAGCGTGATAACTTAGATGAAATCAAAGGCGCCGAGAAGCGGTAGCAACGCACAATAATTATTCAATCCTCAATATTTAGTATGTGGAAACTGATCACTGTGGGATATGTATCTAAAGTATAAGAGAGTTTTATGGAATAATATGTAGTTTGTTTTGAAGAGCTTCCGTGTCTACTAACATTGCACGATTGATGCATTCAGTTATCGACCTAAGTATATGGAAACAGGTGGTGCTTTTGTAAGATGATATTGCCAGACATTTTACAACAAAAGACCAACTCATTGACATTTGCGTTTTTTTATTATCCCAGCGAACTTTGAACTACTGGAATCTTCGGTAAGAATACTGAGTCGATGATATCTGGTCGTGCGCTCAGTGAGACTTTCACTGTTTAATCCAGGATGACTGACAGTGGTCATTTATACTTGTGTCTCAACTGCTGAAAAATGAGATGGTGTGTTCGGTCCATAAGAAAATGTTGACTTTTCTTTTAGGGAATTTTATGGAATTTCCCCAAACCTAAGTGAATAATGCGTGTAATAAAGTATTAGTCAGTAGGGGATTCCACTCTGAGTCCTAAAGAATGAATACAGCTTACCTTGAAGAACTTGTTGGAATTCATTCCAACTATTCCAGCTAGTAGGAAACTTCAGGATCTGACCATTATTTTAGATAGGAAAGTGTGTATATAGTTTAACCTACTGGATTGCACCTCGTTATTGTAGTACCAACACCGAAATGAGTTTTCCCCTTGTCGAAGTCGAGACGATGATCCTCTCTGTGACGTACTTCGTAGACGAGAATTGTTCAGTCGGTGTCTTTCCTGCAGGTCAAGAAAACGAGAAAGAGCATTACACAATTTCGTCACGTCGTTTTCAGTGGCCTGAGGTTTTTCAGTAATGGAATAAATCTAATTGTCACAAGTTCTTGTGATCTCCAGAATTCGATCAGCAGATGGAGGTAGTTCATCCACTGGGTTGTTATTATACGTTACCAGAACTGCTTGTACTTATTGTGGCAGTTTTGATAAGAAGAGTTGACGGAAAAGACCTTCGTCGAAAGTGCGTTGACCAATCACTTCTCTCATGCGCGACAACATTTACGTCGCTGAACCGCTACCTAGCTCGATGGTGTGAAACAACTTATCAAGACGCTGTCTGTCGGATAAGTCTCCGTGTTTGAGAATCAATCTTTTGAGCTGGTCATAAGGTTCTAGGCAGTCAGGGCTGAAAAAGAAAGGCGTGACGTGCCTGTTCAATTCATGCGGAAGTGACCTTACAATGGCAAGGAATTGAACGCGTGGGCCTGTCACGCAGTGGTCTCGAAACTCGGCTTCTGCGTAGCAGAACCAAGGTTCTATGTTTTCTGTCCAGAACGGAATGAGCTGAAAGTTTGGGGGTGTGGGAGTTTTAATCTTAATGAACTTAGGAGTCTGATCAGTCATTATATATATGGAATATATGAAAATACAAAAATAGATGCAGTGAAATTGTTTAAAAAATGATAATCACACCAAAAATACTGTTAAAAGCTATAAGCAGGAACGAACTCACAGTTATGAACGTGTCCAGAACACGTCGTGCTCACCAATGAAGTGCATCCGATTTATGACCAAGTTACGCTTGCGGTATTACCAGGGCAACTTCTAACGATTGAACCCACTCTTACGAATGAGAATAAATCAGAAGGCACGAAGGATGGAAAAGAAGTTATATTTGGTCGTGAATAGAGCGGCAATGGAAAAGCAACATCTAGGCTGGCAAAGAGAGATGCTTTACACGGTACGGCGTGACGTGATCTGGTGATGATGCATGACGGAGCGCCTTCAACTAGCAGTGTCTGCTAAGACAAACATAGTAAGCATCAATGTCAAGGACCTATGTAACTATTTATTTTGTGGATTATTTACCGCTACAGCTCACTCCCTCCATAGCGGTTTCGTGAGGACCCCATGACGTACCAGCCGAAGGATAAAACCCAATGCGTTAGACATTGGTAAACGTTCCTTCGATAGCTTGCAATGTTGTGCAGCTTCTGGGCGTCAGTGCCTATGCTAGGGTGTCGTTACATAAAACAATTGTACAAAATATAATCGTTCTCTTCTGTGTTCTTCTGTTCGTTTCCAGACGGCCTGGAAATCCCAAAAAATAAAATTTTTAAATATGTGCATTTCCTATATATATAAACAATTCGTCAGCCAAATGCGCCTATAAAGACGCATAAAAATGTCTACAACGCTAATATCAATACAAAAAGGTCGTTTTTTAAAATATTTTTCAAACATATGAAAATGTGTAAAATGAATACCGTAAAGTTAAAAAAAGGGTAATTTTATTCAATTTTTTAAAAAAGGCCAATAGACCTTGCAATACACATAGCGGAAAATTAGAAAAAAAATTAACAGACGTAATATTCGCTTAAGTGTTCTGGAAATCGTACATTTTTACCAGAACGTGTAGCTTTCGGCATCATGTAACTCTTCGAAATTTCCACTTGCCTGTTGGTTGTTGCTTGAGACGTGGCAACTTCGTTCATGTCAAGTTTCCGTGTCGTGGCGACTTTTACATCTAAAGGCTTACCTTCTAGGTAAGCCGCTTTGAGTCAGTCAATGCCGACGTTTTCCTCGTGGCCATTCTTCTCGATCGTATAGTACTTTGTTACCGCCTGGAGCCCCCACAGGGTTTCTGCCGGTCCCAAGCCCGGATAAAGGAGGAGGGTTGGGCATGGGGTTAGCAACCCCATCCCGTAAAACAACTACCATGCTAAAATACAGCTTACAAATAAAAATCTTTATAACCATTCTAACTCTGCCCTGGAAGTTGGAAGGACTAATATGACGCTTCATGGTGAAAGCCGAGTTCCTTCGGAAGCCATGAGGCCGATGCCCCCCCCTTCCGACAACCGGAGCAACAATTGATGTACCCGACCGACCTCAAACAGCTGTCCCCTGGACACTGCGGTCACACTCTCAGGTCATCACGACCTCTTCTAATCCTCTTTCTCTTTCAGGTTCCTCACTAATGACCCTTCCACGGTGTGGGCAACCGGGAAGTGATAACCGCCCTCATACCTCCAATAGCACTCGAGTTCACCTTGTTCATGATCAAACACGTTCTCCCTCTCTGGTCCCCACTTATAACACTTCCACCACATTTTGTATGCGTGCCACTTGTACTGGTTACCCGAGTTCCCAAATTATCGTACCATGTCTCCTGAAGCCACGCTCTAAACTTCATGTTGGAGCTTTTAATGTGCGTACGCTGTGTCAAATCGGTCAACAGGCTGCCTTAGCTAAAACATTAGAATCTCTTGCAATTGATGTATGCTGTGTCTCCGAAACACGCATACAGGATCCCAGCATGGTCATCCGTTTGACGTCACCTAGTCAATGCAATGGAACAGCACACTTCACTCTTCGTTTATCTGGAGACCATACAGCAAGCTCACGTGGCCTTGCTGGTGTAGGTATAGCACTAAGCTTACGGGCAAAACAGGCTCTTCTCGAGTGGATTCCTGTAGACAGTCGTTTATGTGCTATCCGTCTAAATGTCACAGTACGAACTCGGAAAGATAGGGATACACGCCGATGCCTTTTTGTCGTCTCTGCTTATGCCCCCACTGATTGCAGCACAGATGAAGTGAAAGACGACTTCTATATGAAGTTCTCTAGCCTCCTTCAGAAAGCTAAGCACTCAGACATAGTAATTATTGCAGGAGATTTTAATGCCCAAGTAGGTAGACTAAATCAGGCTGAAAAGCACCTAGGTGGGTTACTCGGCATCCCAGCCCAGAGAACAGACAACGGAGATCGTCTGTTGCAGTTATGTTCAGACCACCGTTTATTCTTAGCCAGCACAAACTTTAAGCATAAGGCGAGACACTGTTTAACCTGGCGACCTCCAACATCTACGCAACGATGGACACAAATTGATCACATCGGCATCAGCTACCGTTGGAGAGGTTGTATAGAGGACTGCCACTCATTCTGGGGCACTTGCCTAGACTCTGACCATGCCCTAGTAAGAGCACGTATCTCTATGCGTTTTACTGGTCGCAGAAAGGTTACATCGGGCAAACCCTTTAGATATCACTCTGAGAGTGAGAACGCTAAGATTGCATTTAGGAATGGTTTGGCTAAGCATTTAGTCGCCCATGACCAACAGGTTTCCCCCGAAGTAGCTGGGAATGATTTTAAAGCAGGTGTATACGCAGCAGCGCTATCAGTATCTAACCCCAATCCAATAGTTATGAAAGACCATTGGATCTCTAGAACTTCTAGGGAACTGATGGAGGCTCGAAAACTCATTCCAACAGGCTCGGAGTATGATGAAGAGCGACGACAACTGAAACGTAGACTGACAAAGAGTTTGCGTAAGGATCGTGAACAGTGGTGGGCAACAAAAGCAAAAGCGATAGAAGCATCAGCAGCGACAGGCAATAGTAGACAGCTGTTCCGACTTATTAAGGACACCGGTATCAAAAAATCGGCAGTTAGTGAAATCATCTCTGAAAAAGATGGGTCGTTGATCTACTCTCAATCTAGAAGATTAGAACGATGGGCAGAACACTTTCAGGAACAGTTCAACTGGCCCCCAGCCACGCTTAGCTTACCCACAATCTCCAAGCTACCCGAGTGGAAAACTGACACAGGTCCCCCAACTCTCAGTGAAGTTGAAAACGCCATAAGTAAATTGAAACGAGGGAAAGCAGCAGGGCCTGATATGTTGTCTACCGATATCTTCAAGGATGGTGGTATAGTTTTAACGTGGAGGTTGACCGATATATTAGCCAAAGTCTGGGAACTAAACTCCATCCCATCTGACTGGTCTCGATAGCTGATTGTTCCAGTCTACAAAAAGGGACAGAAATCCTCTTGTGATAACCACAGAGGAATCAGTTTGACTAATATAGTATCTAAAATATTAGCCACTATAATCATCCGACGTTTAACTAACACTAGGGAACAACAGACTCGAGAAAACCAGGCTGGTTTCAGACCTGGCCGAGGTTGCATTGATCACATATTCACCCTGCGCCAGGTCCTCGAACACAGACATATGTACTAACGCCCAACTATAGTTGTATTTCTTGACTTAAAAGCAGCGTTCGACTCTGTTGGCCGTGAAGTCTTGTGGCAATGTTTATCATTAAAAGGCGTACCTCAAAAATACATTAACCTCATAAAGGCTCTCTACTCGGTCACCACTGGTCGAGTCAGAGCATATGGCGAATTGTCACGAGAAATTTCATCCTCAAGTGGAGTCCGTCAGGGTTGCCCCTTATCCCCATTTTTATTTAATTTCATCATAGACGTACTGTTAGATATCTCTCTCACTTCTTTTAAGTCCTCTGGGATTAGTCTCCTTCCAGGAGGCTCTCTTATCGACTTAGAATATGCAGATGATATAGTCATATTTGGTGAAGATGCACACAGCGTTCAAGGTCTCTTGAACACGTTGAGTAACAATGCAGGCATATTTGGGATGCACTTCTCCCCTCCCAAATGCAAAATGTTACTCCAGGACTGGTCTGCTTCTTCCCCCAAATTATTTATAGGGAGTGAAGTAATTGAATGCGTTGATCGCTTCACTTATCTCGGAAGTCTCATTACCCCTGGTCGGTCGGTGTCTGATGAAATCTCAGCGCGGATTCAGAAAGCTCGATTGGCATTTGCCAATCTACGGCACTTGTGGCGCAGACGAGATATCCGTGTCTCAACGAAAGGCCGAGTGTACTGCGCAGCAATCCGCGCCATCTTAACATATGGCTGCGAAACGTGGGCCATGAAAACTCAAGATATGCGTCGTCTCCAGATATTTGACCATAGGAATCTTCGGAACATCGCTCGTATACCATGGAATAACCGGACTAGTAATTGTGAGGTTAGACAAAAGGTTCTTGGGAAGCACGGTAAATCAGTCAAAGAGGTCATTAACCTTCATCGACTGAGATGGCTAGGACATGTATTGCGCATGCCCGACCACCGTCTACCCCGTCGCGCTATGTTAGCTAGGGCTGAAGTAGGATGGAAGAAGGTTAGGGGCGGCCAAACCAAAACATGGCATCAGTCTATGAAGACCTTGACTACTGGTCTAAGCCATGTAGGTAGATGTAGACTACCTGGTTGGGGTCCGCGTGATGATCGCAACAAATGGCTGGAGACACTAGGTGATATGGCTCAGAACCGGTCACAGTGGCGCAAGTGTATTCACTCTTTAACCTCATCTAGATCTTAAATTCTATTTTTATTTTCTGGACATCTTTACTTACTCTTCTCTCTTGTATTCTGTTTATACGTCACCTCAATATTCTCGTAGTGCTATTGTGGTATGGCAACTTGAACCTACAGGCGTTTGTGCTCGGTTCTACGTTGCTGCTGCTGATGATGATGATGACTTTGTTACCCGTTTCAAGACCTTGTATGGTCCTTCGTAAGTCGCGTCAAGACGTCGTCGTAGAGCATCACGACGTACGAAAACGTGTGTACTATATTTTAAAGCGGGTTGGATAAAAGTGTCTGTCGATTGTTGTCGAGTTTGGACTGGCTTAACTGAACGCATAGCATTTGTAAGTCGGTTCACGTAAGAATTAATGTCTAGGTTTGTTGAGGTGGGAGCGGTTTGCACAAACTCACCTGGTAGTCGAAGAGTCGTTCCGTAAACTAATTCAGCCACACTGCACCCGACATCTTCTTTTACAGTGCTTCGAATTCCGAGTGGTCGAATCGAGAGTTGGGAGTTGAGTAAGTGCCAAGAGGACATTTGTTGTGCCGAATTACTTTGTTCTTTTGGCAGGCCACACAGGAGCGTGCCCATTCTTTGATATCATTATTCATCCTTGGCTAGCAGAATCTCTGGTCAATCAGTTTAGACGTAACGCGAACTCCAGGATGAGAGAGGTTGTGCGATGTGTCAAAGATGATTCGTCGATAACTCTTGGGGACGATTGAACGGGGTGTACCTGTAGAAGAATCGCAAATTAAAGTTTTCTTACCCTTTCCAATCGTTTTTTTTGAAGTTTTGGCGTTGTTGTTTATAACTCGTGATGAAGATTATTGTCTTCATTTTGAAGTCGAGCTAGTTCAACGAGGTGAATCGATTGGAAACGATTCAAGGCGTGTATTCGTGATAAGGTGTTAGCAATTACATTGTTAGCTCCAGATATATGTCGTATATCAGTAGAGAACTGGGAAATATAGTCTAGAGGAGGCGACTCTCTCGGAGAATACTTATCTGAAGTTGGATTCATAGAAAACATCACTGCTTTATGGTCAGTGAATATTGTAAATTCCAGGCCTCTGATGGAATGTTGAAAATGTCGTACAGCACAGTACATGGCTAACAGTTCACGTCCAAAAGTGCTGTATCTCGATTCGGTATCGTTTAGTCGTCTTGAGCAGAATGCTAATGGTTGCCAAGTTTGGTCAGTCCATTGTTGCAGAACTGCGCCAATGGCTGAGTCAGATGTGTCAACCGCGATGCTAACAGGAGCTCCGGTATTGTGATGTGCCTGCATAGTCACATTGGCTATTGCTTCTTTGTCTCAGTAAAGGCTTTCTTTGAGTCTGCATCCATTGTGACCACTTTTTTATTTCCACGAAGCTGATCCGTTAGTGGTTTTATGACAGATGCACAGTTCGGTATAAACCGTCTGTAGAAACTTACCAATCCATTGAAAGCTCGCAACTGCTTGATGGTGGTTGGTTCCGGGTACTCCAGACTAACCTCCACCTTGTGTTTTTGGGGTTGTATACCATTCGCATCAATAGTATGCCCCAGGAAGTCCAACGAGGTTGTTCCGATTTGGCATTTCTGTATGTTTATGGTTACTCCATATTGTTGCAGTCTACTAAAGACTGTGTCCAAATGTTTCATATGTGTTACCTCGTCTGGGCTTGGAATCAAGCAGTTGTCGACGTATGCATGGACGTAATCAAGCCCACGAAACATGTCATCGATGAAACGCTGATATGTTTGTTTGTTCTGCATTTCTCAACCCTGAAGGCATTCGAAGGAATTTGTAAAGGCCAAAAGGGGTTACAATGGTGGTTTTGGGTATGTCATTTTCAGACATCGGTATTTGGTTGTACGCCTTTACCAAGTCGATTTTCGAAAATATTGTCATCCCTTTCAGAGTGGCTGTTAAATCGTGGATGTGTGGTAACAGGTAAAGATCGGGCGTAGTTTGGGCGTTGCGACGTCGGTAATCACCGGTGGGATGCCAATCATTGCTATCTTTCTTCGAGAGCATATGTAATGGAGATGACCACGGGCTACAGGATGGGCGTATTATTCCCAGGTCAATCATATGATCGAACTCGTTTTTCGTTATCCTTAGATTTTCGGGTGCGAGTCGGCGTGCTTTGGAGCATACAGGTTGACCTGTAGTCGTAATGTGATGTGTAACATTGCAGGTTACACATGATAATTTCGATGACGCCTTATTCAGATCTGGATACTTGTCAAGTATCGGCTGAAAATAAGGGTTAATTAAATGTTTAAAACGAAGAGGACATAAGCTACAACCTGTAGCAGCGGTTCCACGAACATAGAGATTTGTGTTACTATCCACTAGTCTCTTTTTACTAGGATCCACAAGCAAGTTGTGGTGGCTAAGTAAATCCATGCCTATGATAGGTATTTTCACATCGGCGATAGTGGAAATCCAGTGTATGGGTTTCCGTAAACCCACGTTTAAATAGACATATCGCTTACCATACGTGGCTATGTGATTTCCATCGGCTGCCTGTAGATCGAATGCAACTTCATGGTGGCGATCAGATGGAGCTGCAGGAAGGATGTTAAGTTCTGCACCAGTATCGGCAAGGTAGCGGACCTTCGTTATCACGTCAGTGATAAATAACAGGCGGCTGTTTCCACCGGCTACGGTTGCCGCTAACGCGTGCCGGCGGGATAGTTTCCCGATGCGTCGGCAGTGGGGTCTTGTCTAGGGAAACAACAGGGTTCTACATTTCTTAGTATTTTTTCTATCGTTATTGTAGTACCAACACCGAAATGAGTTTTCCCCTTGTCGAAGTCGAGACGATGATCCTCTCTGTGACGTACTTCGTAGACGAGAATTGTTCAGTCGGTGTCTTTCCTGCAGGTCAAGAAAACGAGAAAGAGCATTACACAATTTCGTCACGTCGTTTTCAGTGGCCTGAGGTTTTTCAGTAATGGAATAAATCTAATTGTCACAAGTTCTTGTGATCTCCAGAATTCGATCAGCAGATGGAGGTAGTTCATCCACTGGGTTGTTATTATACGTTACCAGAACTGCTTGTACTTATTGTGGCAGTTTTGATAAGAAGAGTTGACGGAAAAGACCTTCGTCGAAAGTGCGTTGACCAATCACTTCTCTCATGCGCGACAACATTTACGTCGCTGAACCGCTACCTAGCTCGATGGTGTGAAACAACTTATCAAGACGCTGTCTGTCGGATAAGTCTCCGTGTTTGAGAATCAATCTTTTGAGCTGGTCATAAGGTTCTAGGCAGTCAGGGCTGAAAAAGAAAGGCGTGACGTGCCTGTTCAATTCATGCGGAAGTGACCTTACAATGGCAAGGAATTGAACGCGTGGGCCTGTCACGCAGTGGTCTCGAAACTCGGCTTCTGCGTAGCAGAACCAAGGTTCTATGTTTTCTGTCCAGAACGGAATGAGCTGAAAGTTTGGGGGTGTGGGAGTTTTAATCTTAATGAACTTAGGAGTCTGATCAGTCATTATATATATGGAATATATGAAAATACAAAAATAGATGCAGTGAAATTGTTTAAAAAATGATAATCACACCAAAAATACTGTTAAAAGCTATAAGCAGGAACGAACTCACAGTTATGAACGTGTCCAGAACACGTCGTGCTCACCAATGAAGTGCATCCGATTTATGACCAAGTTACGCTTGCGGTATTACCAGGGCAACTTCTAACGATTGAACCCACTCTTACGAATGAGAATAAATCAGAAGGCACGAAGGATGGAAAAGAAGTTATATTTGGTCGTGAATAGAGCGGCAATGGAAAAGCAACATCTAGGCTGGCAAAGAGAGATGCTTTTCACGGTACGGCGTGACGTGATCTGGTGATGATGCATGACGGAGCGCCTTCAACTAGCAGTGTCTGCTAAGACAAACATAGTAAGCATCAATGTCAAGGACCTATGTAACTATTTATTTTGTGGATTATTTACCGCTACAGCTCACTCCCTCCATAGCGGTTTCGTGAGGACCCCATGACGTACCAGCCGAAGGATAAAACCCAATGCGTTAGACATTGGTAAACGTTCCTTCGATAGCTTGCAATGTTGTGCAGCTTCTGGGCGTCAGTGCCTATGCTAGGGTGTCGTTACATAAAACAATTGTACAAAATATAATCGTTCTCTTCTGTGTTCTTCTGTTCGTTTCCAGACGGCCTGGAAATCCCAAAAAATAAAATTTTTAAATATGTGCATTTCCTATATATATAAACAATTCGTCAGCCAAATGCGGCTATAAAGACGCATAAAAATGTCTACAACGCTAATATCAATACAAAAAGGTCGTTTTTTAAAATATTTTTCAAACATATGAAAATGTGTAAAATGAATACCGTAAAGTTAAAAAAAGGGTAATTTTATTCAATTTTTTAAAAAAGGCCAATAGACCTTGCAATACACATAGCGGAAAATTAGAAAAAAAATTAACAGACGTAATATTCGCTTAAGTGTTCTGGAAATCGTACATTTTTACCAGAACGTGTAGCTTTCGGCATCATGTAACTCTTCGAAATTTCCACTTGCCTGTTGGTTGTTGCTTGAGACGTGGCAACTTCGTTCATGTCAAGTTTCCGTGTCGTGGCGACTTTTACATCTAAAGGCTTACCTTCTAGGTAAGCCGCTTTGAGTCAGTCAATGCCGACGTTTTCCTCGTGGCCATTCTTCTCGATCGTATAGTACTTTGTTACCGCCTGGAGCCCCCACAGGGTTTCTGCCGGTCCCAAGCCCGGATAAAGGAGGAGGGTTGGGCATGGGGTTAGCAACCCCATCCCGTAAAACAACTACCATGCTAAAATACAGCTTACAAATAAAAATCTTTATAACCATTCTAACTCTGCCCTGGAAGTTGGAAGGACTAATATGACGCTTCATGGTGAAAGCCGAGTTCCTTCGGAAGCCATGAGGCCGATGCCCCCCCCTTCCGACAACCGGAGCAACAATTGATGTACCCGACCGACCTCAAACAGCTGTCCCCTGGACACTGCGGTCACACTCTCAGGTCATCACGACCTCTTCTAATCCTCTTTCTCTTTCAGGTTCCTCACTAATGACCCTTCCACGGTGTGGGCAACCGGGAAGTGATAACCGCCCTCATACCTCCAATAGCACTCGAGTTCACCTTGTTCATGATCAAACACGTTCTCCCTCTCTGGTCCCCACTTATAACACTTCTACCACATTTTGTATGCGTGCCACTTGTACTGGTTACCCGAGTTCCCAAATTATCGTACCATGTCTCCTGAAGCCACGCTCTAAACTTCATGTTGGAGCTTTTAATGTGCGTACGCTGTGTCAAATCGGTCAACAGGCTGCCTTAGCTAAAACATTAGAATCTCTTGCAATTGATGTATGCTGTGTCTCCGAAACACGCATACAGGATCCCAGCATGGTCATCCGTTTGACGTCACCTAGTCAATGCAATGGAACAGCACACTTCACTCTTCGTTTATCTGGAGACCATACAGCAAGCTCACGTGGCCTTGCTGGTGTAGGTATAGCACTAAGCTTACGGGCAAAACAGGCTCTTCTCGAGTGGATTCCTGTAGACAGTCGTTTATGTGCTATCCGTCTAAATGTCACAGTACGAACTCGGAAAGATAGGGATACACGCCGATGCCTTTTTGTCGTCTCTGCTTATGCCCCCACTGATTGCAGCACAGATGAAGTGAAAGACGACTTCTATATGAAGTTCTCTAGCCTCCTTCAGAAAGCTAAGCACTCAGACATAGTAATTATTGCAGGAGATTTTAATGCCCAAGTAGGTAGACTAAATCAGGCTGAAAAGCACCTAGGTGGGTTACTCGGCATCCCAGCCCAGAGAACAGACAACGGAGATCGTCTGTTGCAGTTATGTTCAGACCACCGTTTATTCTTAGCCAGCACAAACTTTAAGCATAAGGCGAGACACTGTTTAACCTGGCGACCTCCAACATCTACGCAACGATGGACACAAATTGATCACATCGGCATCAGCTACCGTTGGAGAGGTTGTATAGAGGACTGCCACTCATTCTGGGGCACTTGCCTAGACTCTGACCATGCCCTAGTAAGAGCACGTATCTCTATGCGTTTTACTGGTCGCAGAAAGGTTACATCGGGCAAACCCTTTAGATATCACTCTGAGAGTGAGAACGCTAAGATTGCATTTAGGAATGGTTTGGCTAAGCATTTAGTCGCCCATGACCAACAGGTTTCCCCCGAAGTAGCTGGGAATGATTTTAAAGCAGGTGTATACGCAGCAGCGCTATCAGTATCTAACCCCAATCCAATAGTTATGAAAGACCATTGGATCTCTAGAACTTCTAGGGAACTGATGGAGGCTCGAAAACTCATTCCAGCAGGCTCGGAGTATGATGAAGAGCGACGACAACTGAAACGTAGACTGACAAAGAGTTTGCGTAAGGATCGTGAACAGTGGTGGGCAACAAAAGCAAAAGCGATAGAAGCATCAGCAGCGACAGGCAATAGTAGACAGCTGTTCCGACTTATTAAGGACACCGGTATCAAAAAATCGGCAGTTAGTGAAATCATCTCTGAAAAAGATGGGTCGTTGATCTACTCTCAATCTAGAAGATTAGAACGATGGGCAGAACACTTTCAGGAACAGTTCAACTGGCCCCCAGCCACGCTTAGCTTACCCACAATCTCCAAGCTACCCGAGTGGAAAACTGACACAGGTCCCCCAACTCTCAGTGAAGTTGAAAACGCCATAAGTAAATTGAAACGAGGGAAAGCAGCAGGGCCTGATATGTTGTCTACCGATATCTTCAAGGATGGTGGTATAGTTTTAACGTGGAGGTTGACCGATATATTAGCCAAGTCTGGGAACTAAACCTCCATCCCATCTGACTGTCTCGATAGCTGATTGTTCCAGTCTACAAATACCTATGGTTTGGCTAAGCATTTAGTCGCCCATGACCAACAGGTTTCCCCCGAAGTAGCTGGGAATGATTTTAAAGCAGGTGTATACGCAGCAGCGCTATCAGTATCTAACCCCAATCCAATAGTTATGAAAGACCATTGGATCTCTAGAACTTCTAGGGAACTGATGGAGGCTCGAAAACTCATTCCAGCAGGCTCGGAGTATGATGAAGAGCGACGACAACTGAAACGTAGACTGACAAAGAGTTTGCGTAAGGATCGTGAACAGTGGTGGGCAACAAAAGCAAAAGCGATAGAAGCATCAGCAGCGACAGGCAATAGTAGACAGCTGTTCCGACTTATTAAGGACACCGGTATCAAAAATCGGCAGTTAGTGAAATCATCTCTGAAAAAGATGGGTCGTTGATCTACTCTCAATCTAGAAGATTAGAACGATGGGCAGAACACTTTCAGGAACAGTTCAACTGGCCCCCAGCCACGCTTAGCTTACCCACAATCTCCAAGCTACCCGAGTGGAAAACTGACACAGGTCCCCCAACTCTCAGTGAAGTTGAAAACGCCATAAGTAAATTGAAACGAGGGAAAGCAGCAGGGCCTGATATGTTGTCTACCGATATCTTCAAGGATGGTGGTATAGTTTTAACGTGGAGGTTGACCGATATATTAGCCAAAGTCTGGGAACTAAACTCCATCCCATCTGACTGGTCTCGATAGCTGATTGTTCCAGTCTACAAAAAGGGACAGAAATCCTCTTGTGATAACCACAGAGGAATCAGTTTGACTAATATAGTATCTAAAATATTAGCCACTATAATCATCCGACGTTTAACTAACACTAGGGAACAACAGACTCGAGAAAACCAGGCTGGTTTCAGACCTGGCCGAGGTTGCATTGATCACATATTCACCCTGCGCCAGGTCCTCGAACACAGACATATGTACTAACGCCCAACTATAGTTGTATTTCTTGACTTAAAAGCAGCGTTCGACTCTGTTGACCGTGAAGTCTTGTGGCAATGTTTATCATTAAAAGGCGTACCTCAAAAATACATTAACCTCATAAAGGCTCTCTACTCGGTCATCACTGGTCGAGTCAGAGCATATGGCGAATTGTCACGAGAAATTTCATCCTCAAGTGGAGTCCGTCAGGGTTGCCCCTTATCCCCATTTTTATTTAATTTCATCATAGACGTACTGTTAGATATCTCTCTCACTTCTTTTAAGTCCTCTGGGATTAGTCTCCTTCCAGGAGGCTCTCTTATCGACTTAGAATATGCAGATGATATAGTCATATTTGGTGAAGATGCACACAGCATTCAAGGTCTCTTGAACACGTTGAGTAACAATGCAGGCATATTTGGGATGCACTTCTCCCCTCCCAAATGCAAAATGTTACTCCAGGACTGGTCTGCTTCTTCCCCCAAATTATTTATAGGGAGTGAAGTAATTGAATGCGTTGATCGCTTCACTTATCTCGGAAGTCTCATTACCCCTGGTCGGTCGGTGTCTGATGAAATCTCAGCGCGGATTCAGAAAGCTCGATTGGCATTTGCCAATCTACGGCACTTGTGGCGCAGACGAGATATCCGTGTCTCAACGAAAGGCCGAGTGTACTGCGCAGCAATCCGCGCCATCTTAACATATGGCTGCGAAACGTGGGCCATGAAAACTCAAGATATGCGTCGTCTCCAGATATTTGACCATAGGAATCTTCGGAACATCGCTCGTATACCATGGAATAACCGGACTAGTAATTGTGAGGTTAGACAAAAGGTTCTTGGGAAGCACGGTAAATCAGTCAAAGAGGTCATTAACCTTCATCGACTGAGATGGCTAGGACATGTATTGCGCATGCCCGACCACCGTCTACCCCGTCGCGCTATGTTAGCTAGGGCTGAAGTAGGATGGAAGAAGGTTAGGGGCGGCCAAACCAAAACATGGCATCAGTCTATGAAGACCTTGACTACTGGTCTAAGCCATGTAGGTAGATGTAGACTACCTGGTTGGGGTCCGCGTGATGATCGCAACAAATGGCTGGAGACACTAGGTGATATGGCTCAGAACCGGTCACAGTGGCGCAAGTGTATTCACTCTTTAACCTCATCTAGATCTTAAATTCTATTTTTATTTTCTGGACATCTTTACTTACTCTTCTCTCTTGTATTCTGTTTATACGTCACCTCAATATTCTCGTAGTGCTATTGTGGTATGGCAACTTGAACCTACAGGCGTTTGTGCTCGGTTCTACGTTGCTGCTGCTGATGATGATGATGACTTTGTTACCCGTTTCAAGACCTTGTATGGTCCTTCGTAAGTCGCGTCAAGACGTCGTCGTAGAGCATCACGACGTACGAAAACGTGTGTACTATATTTTAAAGCGGGTTGGATAAAAGTGTCTGTCGATTGTTGTCGAGTTTGGACTGGCTTAACTGAACGCATAGCATTTGTAAGTCGGTTCACGTAAGAATTAATGTCTAGGTTTGTTGAGGTGGGAGCGGTTTGCACAAACTCACCTGGTAGTCGAAGAGTCGTTCCGTAAACTAATTCAGCCACACTGCACCCGACATCTTCTTTTACAGTGCTTCGAATTCCGAGTGGTCGAATCGAGAGTTGGGAGTTGAGTAAGTGCCAAGAGGACATTTGTTGTGCCGAATTACTTTGTTCTTTTGGCAGGCCACACAGGAGCGTGCCCATTCTTTGATATCATTATTCATCCTTGGCTAGCAGAATCTCTGGTCAATCAGTTTAGACGTAACGCGAACTCCAGGATGAGAGAGGTTGTGCGATGTGTCAAAGATGATTCGTCGATAACTCTTGGGGACGATTGAACGGGGTGTACCTGTAGAAGAATCGCAAATTAAAGTTTTCTTACCCTTTCCAATCGTTTTTTTGAAGTTTTGGCGTTGTTGTTTATAACTCGTGATGAAGATTATTGTCTTCATTTTGAAGTCGAGCTAGTTCAACGAGGTGAATCGATTGGAAACGATTCAAGGCGTGTATTCGTGATAAGGTGTTAGCAATTACATTGTTAGCTCCAGATATATGTCGTATATCAGTAGAGAACTGGGAAATATAGTCTAGAGGAGGCGACTCTCTCGGAGAATACTTATCTGAAGTTGAATTCATAGAAAACATCACTGCTTTATGGTCAGTGAATATTGTAAATTCCAGGCCTCTGATGGAATGTTGAAAATGTCGTACAGCACAGTACATGGCTAACAGTTCACGTCCAAAAGTGCTGTATCTCGATTCGGTATCGTTTAGTCGTCTTGAGCAGAATGCTAATGGTTGCCAAGTTTGGTCAGTCCATTGTTGCAGAACTGCGCCAATGGCTGAGTCAGATGTGTCAACCGCGATGCTAACAGGAGCTCCGGTATTGTGATGTGCCTGCATAGTCACATTGGCTATTGCTTCTTTGTCTCAGTAAAGGCTTTCTTTGAGTCTGCATCCATTGTGACCACTTTTTTATTTCCACGAAGCTGATCCGTTAGTGGTTTTATGACAGATGCACAGTTCGGTATAAACCGTCTGTAGAAACTTACCAATCCATTGAAAGCTCGCAACTGCTTGATGGTGGTTGGTTCCGGGTACTCCAGACTAACCTCCACCTTGTGTTTTTGGGGTTGTATACCATTCGCATCAATAGTATGCCCCAGGAAGTCCAACGAGGTTGTTCCGATTTGGCATTTCTGTATGTTTATGGTTACTCCATATTGTTGCAGTCTACTAAAGACTGTGTCCAAATGTTTCATATGTGTTACCTCGTCTGGGCTTGGAATCAAGCAGTTGTCGACGTATGCATGGACGTAATCAAGCCCACGAAACATGTCATCGATGAAACGCTGATATGTTTGTTTGTTCTGCATTTCTCAACCCTGAAGGCATTCGAAGGAATTTGTAAAGGCCAAAAGGGGTTACAATGGTGGTTTTGGGTATGTCATTTTCAGACATCGGTATTTGGTTGTACGCCTTTACCAAGTCGATTTTCGAAAATATTGTCATCCCTTTCAGAGTGGCTGTTAAATCGTGGATGTGTGGTAACAGGTAAAGATCGGGCGTAGTTTGGGCGTTGCGACGTCGGTAATCACCGGTGGGATGCCAATCATTGCTATCTTTCTTCGAGAGCATATGTAATGGAGATGACCACGGGCTACAGGATGGGCGTATTATTCCCAGGTCAATCATATGATCGAACTCGTTTTTCGTTATCCTTAGATTTTCGGGTGCGAGTCGGCGTGCTTTGGAGCATACAGGTTGACCTGTAGTCGTAATGTGATGTGTAACATTGCAGGTTACACATGATAATTTCGATGACGCCTTATTCAGATCTGGATACTTGTCAAGTATCGGCTGAAAATAAGGGTTAATTAAATGTTTAAAACGAAGAGGACATAAGCTACAACCTGTAGCAGCGGTTCCACGAACATAGAGATTTGTGTTACTATCCACTAGTCTCTTTTTACTAGGATCCACAAGCAAGTTGTGGTGGCTAAGTAAATCCATGCCTATGATAGGTATTTTCACATCGGCGATAGTGGAAATCCAGTGTATGGGTTTCCGTAAACCCACGTTTAAATAGACATATCGCTTACCATACGTGGCTATGTGATTTCCATCGGCTGCCTGTAGATCGAATGCAACTTCATGGTGGCGATCAGATGGAGCTGCAGGAAGGATGTTAAGTTCTGCACCAGTATCGGCAAGGTAGCGGACCTTCGTTATCACGTCAGTGATAAATAACAGGCGGCTGTTTCCACCGGCTACGGTTGCCGCTAACGCGTGCCGGCGGGATAGTTTCCCGATGCGTCGGCAGTGGGGTCTTGTCTAGGGAAACAACAGGGTTCTACATTTCTTAGTATTTTTTCTATCGTTATTGTAGTACCAACACCGAAATGAGTTTTCCCCTTGTCGAAGTCGAGACGATGATCCTCTCTGTGACGTACTTCGTAGACGAGAATTGTTCAGTCGGTGTCTTTCCTGCAGGTCAAGAAAACGAGAAAGAGCATTACACAATTTCGTCACGTCGTTTTCAGTGGCCTGAGGTTTTTCAGTAATGGAATAAATCTAATTGTCACAAGTTCTTGTGATCTCCAGAATTCGATCAGCAGATGGAGGTAGTTCATCCACTGGGTTGTTATTATACGTTACCAGAACTGCTTGTACTTATTGTGGCAGTTTTGATAAGAAGAGTTGACGGAAAAGACCTTCGTCGAAAGTGCGTTGACCAATCACTTCTCTCATGCGCGACAACATTTACGTCGCTGAACCGCTACCTAGCTCGATGGTGTGAAACAACTTATCAAGACGCTGTCTGTCGGATAAGTCTCCGTGTTTGAGAATCAATCTTTTGAGCTGGTCATAAGGTTCTAGGCAGTCAGGGCTGAAAAAGAAAGGCGTGACGTGCCTGTTCAATTCATGCGGAAGTGACCTTACAATGGCAAGGAATTGAACGCGTGGGCCTGTCACGCAGTGGTCTCGAAACTCGGCTTCTGCGTAGCAGAACCAAGGTTCTATGTTTTCTGTCCAGAACGGAATGAGCTGAAAGTTTGGGGGTGTGGGAGTTTTAATCTTAATGAACTTAGGAGTCTGATCAGTCATTATATATATGGAATATATGAAAATACAAAAATAGATGCAGTGAAATTGTTTAAAAAATGATAATCACACCAAAAATACTGTTAAAAGCTATAAGCAGGAACGAACTCACAGTTATGAACGTGTCCAGAACACGTCGTGCTCACCAATGAAGTGCATCCGATTTATGACCAAGTTACGCTTGCGGTATTACCAGGGCAACTTCTAACGATTGAACCCACTCTTACGAATGAGAATAAATCAGAAGGCACGAAGGATGGAAAAGAAGTTATATTTGGTCGTGAATAGAGCGGCAATGGAAAAGCAACATCTAGGCTGGCAAAGAGAGATGCTTTTCACGGTACGGCGTGACGTGATCTGGTGATGATGCATGACGGAGCGCCTTCAACTAGCAGTGTCTGCTAAGACAAACATAGTAAGCATCAATGTCAAGGACCTATGTAACTATTTATTTTGTGGATTATTTACCACTACACCCTCAAAGATGTGAGCCGATACAACACTTTAATGAGTGTTCGAATAGATGCCCAGGAATATTTAGGATTTTTAATGTAAATTATTGGATTACCTTTAAGTTGTCAGTATTATAAAGGATATAAGTCCGGAGGTGACTGGTGTGTTTTTTATGGTTTGGACTGAGTCTGTGGCTCTCCATATGATGTGTTCTAGGATTTCCTAGTAATTTTGGAGTGCAAAGAGAGGAAGAACAATATTTTTATCCTTTAAATGAAAACAGTCTGATCTATAAAATTTTTCGGAATGTCCTACTATAGCGCTGGCTGATAATGCGCTTTAGATTTAACGATGTTGGACCGGCCAATAAGATGTCTTTCTTTGCATATTTCCGGCAATGTTGTACGAAACTACGACACCTAAATATTTTCCTAATAGTGACCTACAGAAGTGGGGATCAGTTAATGCATATATAATCTGTCTTATGACTCAGTGAAACAACTATGAACCTTAAGTTTAAAGCTAGCCTATCGTCATGTTTGTGAACTGCTCTCGTACTTTTAGCGCCATTGGTGAGTAGTACTAACTCGAAAATACACGTATACGGAAGTCATTAATGTAGGTTGGAAGGCGAAGAGGCCCTTGAACTAAGCTCGCGGATACTATATATCTTGAACAATTAATTGTCAAGATAAGATCAAAAGGGACCAGTTAGAGGTGGCTTTATACCTAACTGCCTCAGTCTGCAGTAAGCTAGATATGATTAACCCCAATCAAAGTTTTTCAAGAAATCAAGTCATTCTAAATCTACATTACAACTTCTGTGGAAAGTTCAGGTCCGGCTATCTGTCAGAACCGCAGATTTGTAATGTGTTTTCAAACTATAGTGTTGGGGTTCAAAGGAACTAATGAGTGTCAAATGGTGGCGTGAGCCATTGTAGACTAGTAATTTCCTAATCACGGTAAGTGTCGGAATGAGTCATTCCATCATCCTACTTTGAAGACTGGGGTGATGCGAGATGGTTTCCACTAGTTCGAGACCTTAGAACCTTCATTTAATGGGCCACTTAGGAATGGCTTAAATAACTTCCAAATAAACTAATATCTCCGAAAGTTAAAACAGTCAAATTTTCAAAGGTTTGGCGTGTAGTGTAAGTTGTAATATCCTGTGTTTAAGGGAACATGTAGTGGCAAATTCACCAATACAAATAACCAGATACGTGATCTGGCTACTAAATGTGCCACTTCAGTTTAGTTGGTCGATTACACGCAGTTTTTCCACTGACTACATTTTGAATACCTTTTGTTGTCTGTATCTGTTTGTGTATCACACTAAGTTGTAATTCAATTTTATGGACTATATTTAACTGAGATGAGCACTTTTTTTTACAAATTATCATCCAAGTTTAGTCTAATTCAGTTTATTTCCCATCACGTTAACCTTGTCACACTACTTGACTAGTGTCATTACAATCAACAGGCGTCTCTTCAGAACATGGTTACGACTCCTGTAGGTGAATTTAAAAAATGGCTGGACTAACTAACAGACCTGTGTAGCCAAAACCAAAATGCTCTTTCTTACGCTAAAAGTGTACTGGAAAATTGTGAGGGCTTCATATAGCTAAGATGGTTTTTCTTTGGGCCCAGATTGCCTCAGTGCAACATTCCGCTAATGGCTCTTACTGTTATTATATCTCATACAACTCCAAGTAAATATTCGACTTCAACATATGCATCAGAACAACTAACGTTGTTATCTAAGAATTGTAACTTGAGGAAAGTCGATTTTTAGGGTCAGTTACGTTTTCTGATTTCGTTTTTGAAGGCAACTTATACTTATTTATGGATTTACAAGGGTACGTATTATATTTAACATGCCAGTTCTTCTTCCATAATATCCGTAAAACATATGCATCTACAGTGGTGTGTTAGGCTTTTCACCAAATCCCTTTTTTTATCTTAGTGGTGTTTGTTTTCTTCCTTGTATATCATGCTATAATAGCCTGCTCGTACTCAACTTTCTATTACATAACTATCTAACACACCTTCAGAACAGAAGATACTTTAATGATGACTGAGCAGTACAACAACTAATGCATTCATTTACTTCTTTTTGAGTTGTTTTAAATAATAACTGCTTAACAGCCAAAGCCCCGCGTTTTACAATTTTTTGGAAACGTGTAGATCTTGATAACAAAGTGAGGACCTTTTACTTAACTCATGTGAGTCATTTTTAAAAGTCACTTATTGTCTTGGATAGTTTGTGTTATGACTGTTAAGGTTTTTGGGAACCGATTTGTTTTAACCGCATTGAAATTCATGAAAAATGCGACAGGAAAAAAGAGAAAGTAACAAAAATAAAAAGAGACCATCTGAAACTGTCAGAGCTAAAGCTATAGTGTAGTCAGCTAACTGTCAGAAGAAACCGAGGCCCAGACCTGGAACTGAGACACTCAAGATGTGAATTTTAAAGAAATCAGTCATCTTACAATGGCTCGTCATACAAATATCAGATACTGAAGACAAACCTTTTAAAGATTATAAAATTTACTGTTAGATAACCTCACACCAGCTCATCGGCTCTAGCTGGTTTGTTGTGTAGCTTATAACTTTTGTTTTCCGTATCAGAATATAGATTTTGCATTGAAGAATTAGGCAAGTGGAAAGTGTAATAAACCAATTAAAAGAGTTTATGACTTTTGAGTATTTGGATCTAGTTTAGGCTGTGCTAACTGAATTGAAATCATCCTGCATTTATTTACTTTTGCGTAGAAGAGTACGCACCTCTGTACTAAACCCGATGGACGATTTGCGTAGTTTTGTCCGGGGTACATACGTTGTAGTAACGTCGATGTATAACTTACAGAATACCTCCAATGCTCTTTCTATAGAAGATTCCAATGAGATTGTTCAGTCTACAGAATATACTAAGTGTGTAGTTGCCCTCATATGTACTTTTATACGTTTGGTCTTGGCGAGGAAAACGGATAACTAGTGACAGTATATTGCCATTATAGTGTGCAGAATAAAAACTAACAAAATATAATCATTTCTACTTAGCGGTCACATGTACTCAATGCCTAGGACTTCTTTCTCATGATGAGTTTGGATAAAGTCTAACGAAGATGAATCAGAGTCAGGCTAGTATTTTCTTGACTATTTTCGATGTTTCACTAAGGCAAATGCGGTGGACTTGACTTTTACGACAAGACCAATAAGGAACAACCTGGACATTTCAAGGTTACAGCGGCCACCTGAAGACATCATGTAGACTGCAGAGGGTTCTTCAAATCTAATTAGTGATAATTAGCTTGTAATTCGTTTACAAACTATGGAAGTTAAGAAAAGCATTAAATTGTGAATGAGGAAAAGAAATGACAGTTGTTTTGAAAACTCAAGTAACTTGAGTTTGATAATTTTTAGGTGCACTGAATGTTGGTGTAAGAAGTTTGTTAGATTGAATTCCTTTTTTACTCATTCCAAACAAGAATTGAAGCAAATTTTTGTATAAGTCACCGTGTCTAAACTAGTAGAAAAATACATCCTACCTAGAACATTAATATACAGTGACAATTAAAAACCTTAAGAATCACCTTCATATATGATCTAGGTACATAGGGTTACAATAGACGAGAAATATGTAGTTGATTCATCAACGGGAGTTCATACAAATAATACAGAACCAATGTGGAGTTGAGTAAGGTGTCATTTGTAACCGTACTTTGGACGAGTATTTACATAAAATACATCGTGAAATTAAGTCGACCAAATACGAAAATAACTTTAATAAGTTTTTGATGAAGTAAAAATAAACCCTTCATAGATTTCAATTTCAATCATGAACAATTTATTAGAAATTACTGATTACTCATTGCATTTCAAATCATAGTTTCGGGCTTAATATCCTTTGAACATATGCATATTTAATCTTTTACCAAAGATTTCCGTGGAGGGAGACATATCACAATAAGTATTGGCTTAAAGTTCTTTAATAAGCTACTTGAATTTGGGGGGAAAATAGTTGATTCTGATTTAGAGGGTTGTGATTGGTTAATTGGGATTAAGACTTCCATGGTCATTCAACCGTCACTCTAGCTTGGCTGTATAAGTTAAGTATACTGCAAATGTTTACTCCGCATAGACTTGTTTCCGCTCCAACAAATTTTCCGAAAAATTCGCCTTTAGATTATTCCAACCATTGATGAACACGTCAAAGTAATCCATGATTGAGCTTCTGAAACTGTGAGACGCTGTTTTTGACAAATAGTACTTGTCCTTCTTCCTTACGAATATGGATCCTATCAGCCTTCACTAGTGTAACGTTGACTAAGTTTAGCTCACTCTCTTGTGTAGACAAGATCAGCCTTGTTTATCTTACGGTGACATTATCCTACCTACTACAGTCTGTCTGTGCAACTAGCTCCGATGGTTTGTTTGGCGAGTTTTTGGCGTTTATGTGGCAGATGCGAGAACCATATAGATGGCTTTGTGTTGCGCCTAGAGTTGCTTCTGTATCATTCTCTGGAAAATTTACGACATTAAGATATATACATATATATATATATATACAAAGACTAAACAACATCTGGTGTTTGAGAAGCACTAATGTTTATAAATAGAAAATAGTTGATTTGACAATTGTTATTGCTTCATGAAAATAGAACAATATGGACTTTGATGTTATAAATGTATTAAAAATGGGTTGCAATAATCTGCATAAAGTAATGCATTTTAACTGGCTAAAAAGTTTGTGGAGTTTTTTTATAGCAAAATAAAACTGTCGCATATTATTGTAATTGTTGCTTCGAATTAAACCTTCTCAATTTTCCAACTAAATAATTTATGGCGCATCATTTTTACTTGTTCGCAAAGTAAAATTCATAGACAAATCATTGTAGACGCTATGATTGCTAACAACCAGTGTTTCTAGTTTTGGTCTCTTAGAACTCTTCGGAGAAAGTAACTTTACATCAGTTTATGATATGTGACATTGAAATGAGAATATAAATTATCAGACACACGTCATCAAATTGGTATGCACATGTGCAGTTAAGGCTAAAAATAGTTGTAAAAGGTCCAGAGTGCCTTATTAAGCCGGTTTTTATATTAAATATCCTGATTAGACTAAAGTGGAGTTACACTTTTTAAACTTATTTGCAGATATTTAAAAATACTTTACGATCTTTTGTAATTCCATGGAATCCATTAGACTAGATCAGTGAAAGATTTCATCCGTCACTTACTTCTCGTGAGTAATAATTTAAGGTAAGGTTAAAAAGATACGAAAATTAAATATGTTGCAAACTTAGTAACCTAGTTAGCGATTAACAAATATCACAATTTCAAAGTTGGATATATTTACAAGCGTTATACTTATAGTTCCGGTAATTTTCTAATATACAATATGATCATTTACTTACAAATAATGTAGTCCCAAATAAAAGTATACGTGGGATCTAATTACCTCACCACATCAATACAGAGGGATAAAATCGTCAGAATGAACACCAAAGCCGTAGCATTTGTAAAAATATAATACCTAGGGAATAAGATTACGGAAAAATTGACTTGAGGAGTAAGGGTACAAGACATATTTTTAACTCCAAACCTGAAGGTAAACAAATAATTAACTTGTCTGCACCATTTTGGACGATTCTGCTAATGATAAGTCACAGTACATACGAAGACTCGTGCCAGATAGCTTTTACATGCTATTATGGCTGAGATAATTTAATAACCTCATGGAATAATGCCGATTTTTAGTTTGGCATCGTTGAAGTTTTTCGTAAGCTATTTCTATGTCAGCTAACATAGCTAACCTCTAAACGGTGTACGTTAACTTTGTTTGGAAGAAAACAATTATTTAACGCAACATGCAACATGAATATTCAATTGTAAAGAAGATGAATAATTTGTTCATAAAAGGAATACTAACAAACAATTTAACAGGTAAATAGCCTGTTATAAGGTTTTACATATTTGTCATTATTGTATGATACACTTTGGTTATGAATGCAAAAGTTGTAATATTAATCAACGTTTATTTCTCCACCAAAATTGTGCTAGCATATAAATATCGTTACAGTTATCGCCATTTATTTCACAGACATAATTTTGTTGTCTCTCCCAAGGTATCCTGTCGTTAACTTAATTAGAACAGGTTTTATAGTGTCTCTTGAATAAAAATAAACCTTAATATTGTATTCGTTAAGTATTCTCTTGATTTCCCTTGATATTTTTTATAGCATGAAATCACTACAATATTAGTTTACTTTCTTAAAAGATACATTAATTTTCTTGTCTCATCATTTATAACAACTATCATATACCAGTAAGTATATTATACATATCATATCAATTCAAGCTCACATTATCTTATTATTTTTTAGAATGTTTTCTGTTGCAAATAAATAATACTGTAGCTCAATTGGGATGGTTATTTTTGTGGAGATTGGTTATTTATCTGATTGAATATATCACAGATTGATGTTGGCAGGGTACCATTGAAAACCATTAAGCACTGGACAGTTGTTTAGTTCTATTGTGGAACTCCATAGAAGTGCGCACCCCAGATTCTGCACAAGGGGCTTCAGGTTGGCGGCAAACGCTTAGCCATCTGCACCACTGGATCGGCATCCAATGGTAGAATTCCCACTTCCATCAATTTGTGATATATAGAGTGATGATCATCCACTGTCATTATTTATTACTTTGTTTAACAATTCAACCCAATACTAATGATAATGTATTTATCGCTACTGTAGAATACGTTAAAACCTACAGAAAACTTTTCGAAAAATTTCTGCAAAACTGTCGATTCAGAGTCTAGGCCTAACTACAGTCAAAACAAGAAGATTGGTTATTTATTTGATTGAATATATCACAGATTGATGTTGGCAGGGTACAATTGAAAACCAAGGAGCACTAAACAGCTGTTTCGTTCTAGTGTGGAACATCTCAGCAGTGCGCACCCTGGTACTCTTCTAACATCAATCTGTGATATATTCAATCAAATAAAATAACCAATCTCCACAATAATAACCATCTCAATTGTACTATAATAATGAGCTTATTAGTTACTAACTCCAGGATGTTCCTGAAGCTCTAGTGAGAAGTCGTGACTGGTGGAGTTGAGACTTTTCGGGAGTAAGACAGTTATCACCAATGACAATGGATGATCATCGCGCTATATGTATCACAAATTGATGGAGGTAGAAATTCTGCCATTGGATGCCGATCCAGTGGTGCAGATGGCTAAGCGTTCGCCGTCAACATGAAGCCCCCTGTGCGGAATCTGGGGTGCGTACTGCTGAGGAGTTTCACACTAGAACGAAACAGCTGTTCATTGCTCCCTGGTTTCCGATGATGCCCTGCCAACATCAATCTGTGATATATTCAATCAAATAAAATAACCAATCTCCACAAAAATAACTATCTCAACTGAACTAATTAATAGTATTTCTTTTTTTCCTATTTAAATATTTTATTTTTATATTCTATTTTCTAACAGAATAATAGTAAATAAACAAATAATTAAATAAAATTCTATAATTTATTATTCTATTATCTCTATTCATGGATATTGAATCATTGAATATACTTCAAGAAATTTGTACATTGAATGGTATACATTATGATAATTTAATTAATGATAATTTTTATAATGAATCATTAATAATTTTATTTTCTGGTTATAAAAAATGTATTACATTACAAAATTTTCCATTTCTTACTGAATTAATTATTATTTCACAAGAAATTACTCATATTACTAAATTAGAAACATGTCCAAATTTAAAAAAATTATGGTTATGTGAATGTAAATTAATAAAAATTGAAAATCTTACTTCATGTAAACAATTATGTGAATTATATTTATATGAAAATTTTATTAAAAAAATTGAAAATTTATCATCTAATCAACAACTTGAATGTTTATGGCTTAATAATAATCAAATTAGTAGAATTGAAGGATTAACTAATTTAAAATTATTAAAACAATTAAATTTATCTGGTAATCATATTATTAATTTAAATAATAGTTTATTATTTAATCAAAATTTACAAATATTATCAATATCTGGTAATTATTTATGGAATCCTAATGATATTTCTATATTATCAAAACTGCCTTATTTAACTACATTAAATATTAATGAACCAGAATATTTAAAAAATCCATTATGTTATCATTCAAATTTACCATTATTATTAATTTATCAATTACCTCAATTATGTAAAATTGATCAAATCAATATTAATTTAATTGATTTAAAATATACTATTAAATCAATTATACAAAGTAAAAAAAGTTATTATAAAATGAAATGTGAACATTATCAAACAATAATTGAAAAGAAAATTATTACATTAAATGAAAATTTTAATAAATTACAAAAAAAAATTTATGTACATATTAAATTCTTAGATAAAACATTAAGATGTTTACAAATCAAACAAAAAAAACATATAAAATTAATTAATACTTCATCAGATATAATCAATGAAATTAATCAACGAATTAAATATTGGGAAAATATACATAAAAACTATAAATTAAAACATACTAATTTATGTAATCGATTTGAAGAACATTTAAATTTTTGTCAACATTTATATAATTTAGAATTACAAATGTTTGGTTATTTAAAAATTTATGAAATTAATAATAAAGATGATGTATTTATTAATTGTAATGAATTACTTACTACAAGATTATGTAAACATAATGAAATTAGTTCTATTATTAGTTCATTGAAACTTCTTCATTTATATAAAATTAATAATAAATTATTTCAACAATATAATATAAATACTAAAAATAGAAAATATTATAAGCATAATTTAAAGTTATCAATGAATAATCTATCTATTACGCAATCAACATTATCTAATTATTTATTTGTAATTTGTCCTGAAAAAATAGATGAATTAAAAATATACATGGATATAATTTGTTATGGTTTTCGTAATAATCAACAACAATATAAACTAACGAATAGTTTAAATATAGCTGATAATAAAAATTTACAAGTTATACAACAGTGTATTAATGAAGGAAATTATTATCAATATGATTGCACAACACGTTTACTTTTAATTAACGTATCTACTTTAGATAATCAAAATTATGCCATCAATGAAAATAATAGAATTAATGAAGAATATAAAGAAAATGTTATATATTATGAAAAACAATTACAATGTTCTTGTTTATCACATATAAAATCTTCTATTCACTTACAGAATGAATTAATTTATCCAGAATTTATTGTAGAAGTAGAATATATACTAAAAACTAATGAATACAATACAATAATAAATGAATTAAATATAAATTCTAATGATGAAGTGAATAATAATTTTCATGTATTTGATAAAGAAATTCAAGCTGATCAACAATGGATTACAACAACATCTTCACTATCATTAGTCAGTAATGCTGCTGTTGATGATAATGATCAATTCATTGATTTAAATCAAATTTTAAATAATGATTCTAATTTATCACAAAATTCATTCAATTGGTTACATAATGAAACTACTTTAATTTTAAATAATTTAAACATTTTTAAAAATATACAATTTTTAAATTTTTCAAATCTTAATTATTTATGTATAACACATTGTCAATTAATTGAATTACCACAGTTACAATGTGATAATTTATCATATTTAATTATTAATCATAATCAATTAACATCATTACATTCATTAAATTATATGCCTAATCTTAAAGAATTTCATGTAGATTATAATCAATTAACATGTATTATTGAAAATATATCTATTTTACAATTATCTACACCAAAATTACAAATATTATCTGTTATTGGTAATCCATGGATTAATGATAAATTACTTCATATTTATACATTATGTAAATTGCCTCAATTGAAATTATTTAATTTACAATTAATTCATTCTGATGATATTTTATTAGCTAATGAATTGCTTAATTCATCTTTAAATCATATACATAATTATACTACATTATCTAATTATAACAATGAATTTATACAATTCAATAATGAATTTGAGCATAATTTAACAATATTACCTATTGCTTATTATCATTTATTATTGTTAAATAAAACAAATATTAAAATACTTAATAATAATTTACAATTTATTACATCATTATGTTTACATTCAATAAATTTATTAAAAATTGAACATTTAGAAAATTTATCAAATTTAAACTATCTTTCATTAAATCATAATTTTATTGAAAAAATTGAAGGTTTAACTAATTGTTTAAATCTTATTGAATTATCTATAGAATATAATTTAATTCAATGCATAGATAATATTCAACATTTAACAAAACTTCAATGCCTTTTATTAAGTAATAATAAAATTACAATAATTAATGAATTACAATTTAAATCTTTAAATAATCTTCATATATTAAGTTTAAGAAATAATCAACTTGAACAAATTAATGATATTGAATATTGTAAACAATTAACTGAATTATATCTTGGTAATAATCAATTAAAAGATATAAAAATAATTTTAAATTTAAAAAAATTGCCAAATTTGCATATTTTAGAATTAACTGGTAATAATATATTAATTCAATCAATAAATCATTATCGTTATCAAATAATTTATTATCTTAAATCAATAAAATATTTAGATGGTAATGAAATAACAATCAATGAATTAAATCAATCTAATGAATTATTTAATGGACATTTAACATATGAATATTTAATTGAATATTTACAAATTAATAATTTTAATAATCTTGTTAATTTAACTTTATCTAAATGTATGCTAAAATCAATTGATTATATAAATCCATATAATTTAGTTAATTTACGTAGTATAAATCTTGAAAAAAATTTATTAACATCATTTGGTTATTTAGTATTTTTAACAAATTTAAAAGTTATTTGTTTAAATGATAATAATATAGAAAGTTTATTTTCAAAAGAAATTATTACATTATCAATGCATAACAATTTACATAAACTTACAACATATGAATTACAATTAATTAATTTATATCAATCAAAACAATTAATTTATCCAAATTTAAATGTATTACATTTAGCAAAAAATAATTTACATTCATTGCATACATTACAATTATATCGTATGACATCAATTGAAGTATTATTTTTACAAGATAATGAATTAATTCATATACATGAATTAGATAATCTTAATAATTTAAAAGCATTAATAATAGATAATAATAAAATTAAATTAATTAATGAATTATGTTTTTTATATAATTGGACATTACAAGAAATACATTTAGAAAATAATTATTTAACTGAATTAAATTATTTAAATAAATTAGAAAATTTACGTTATTTATATGTTGGCGGGAATAAATTAAATAATTATGTAGATTTAGAAAATTTTGCAAAAAATCAAAAAAATCTTATTGAAATATCACTTATACATAATCCAATTACAATAAAACAAATTCATCGTTTAATTTTAATCTATTTTTCAACAAATATACAAATTATTGATGGTATTCAAGTGACAAATAATGAAAGGTATAATATAAGACAATTTTATGAAGAGAAACAATTCATTGATGTATTACGTAATAATACTAATCTAATTACTACATATAAAGTGAATAATTATAATGATGATTACATTCTACCAGAATTATCTATTAAGAAGTCATTAATGTGTCCTAATATAAAATTTCATAATTCAATGCAATCAACTATGTTACATAATTTGAAAGAATATCAAACATTATTTATTTCAGATAATAATAATTTCAATGATGATCAAATGAATAAAACAAAATTGAATATTTACTCTCGACAGAATTATTTAAATCAATTAGATAATAATAATAATGAGAAAAATGCATTAACTATTAAAAGTATGCATTCTACAAATAATTTAATACATAATAATTATCGTCATTATGTAAAACAACAATATCAATGTTTAATACCAATTAGTAAAAGTCAATTGATGCATTCATATACAAGACCACATAGTCGAATTAGTAAAGTTGGTCAGTTGAAATCATTTAAATCAAATAATAGTAACAATAATAACAATACTACTACTACTACTATTACTACTACTACTACTACTACTACTACTACTACTAATAATAATAATAATAATAATAATAGTCTTACAGCCTCTATCATTACTACCCATGTTAATAATAATAGTGGTCGAAGCAATACTAATAATAGTAAAGTATGCAAATTCAGTGCAATGTCAACAAATCCTCATCGTTGAATAGTTACATTTCAATGGATGATATTTTGTTTCCTATATTATGTATAGTTACAAATAAATAAATAAAGAAACATATTTTTGATATGATAAGTTTACAATGAGAACAGATTGTCTATAGTTGATTTTGTACAACTACACATACTTCTAGATACAACTTTAAGAATGTATTATATACAAAATATTGTAAACAATAGTGTAAATACCATTTAAACATTGTTGTATATATGCATTATGTAAATAAAGTTCTGTTATTGTTAAATTGTTCTAATGTACTGAATCGTAAGTGTCAAAATCAATATACATTATATTCAAATTATTTAACCATAAAGCTATATAACTAAAGGATTATCTATGCATTTATGATATATCTAATTATACATTCATGTACATAAACCTATCGGTTATTCCAGCAATAGATCATTGTTCAATAATCCATTGAATGGAATTCCATAAGTATCAATTAAAATATGTACACATTTAATTTAATTAAGTCTTTTATACCGTTGAGGATATAAAAAAAAACTGGTTTCTGTTCACTATGTGTATTATAGTCAGCTTTCAACAAATTTTTCCGTTTACTAAATAGGTATGAATTAAGTATTAGAATGTGGTTTACACAAAAAATTTCATTCTATGTTCTAATTTTTTTGAAACTAAACCATCATATTAGTTACTATGTAACAGTGGATGGGGTATATTACTTCACTGTTGTTATGCTAAAGTGTTTAATCAATAATACAATATACACATACATATCTAGAGAATTCATCACGTATTAACATTGTTACGTAATCTATTGACCTTTTACTAATAGACATTAATTAGATGTCTTCACATTATCATCTCAAAAATTGTAAGAATTATACTGAATTTGTTATTCATAACCAGCATGAAGCCAGACATAAATAGGTACTTGTCCAAGTTGCCTAATCGTATCATGAATAGCAGTGAGATAGAAATAGTCATGGTAGTAATGATAATAAAGATGGTTGAACAATCAGAATAGGCACATATGAATGTGATAGTGGGACTCAAAACGTAGGAGAATGCTTCTGAGCCAATAGGCCTATTCTAAGCCATATCACTCAATGATTCAAACCATCGCATGAACGCTAACCAGGTAGTCTTCACTTATCTAGGTGGTTCAAACCTGTCAATCAACTGCCTTGTGTTACGATGTGTTTTAACCTCCCAGAGTTTCCTACCAGATTATCGCTAATCCGGCCATGATTTTAGTTTATTCATGATACTTTGATGATGCTTCAATGACACTTGTGATCATCAACCTTTAGTCTATGTATACCTTTCACTTTCATAGTTCATTTCTGACACAAAAAGAGCAATCAATATCGAACTTCTGTAGGCTATATTCACTTTGTATGGAATGTGTATACCTTCGATTCGCTGTGAATATCACGGGAGGAATATAATAACTTAATAAGAACCCTTACTGATAATATAGACATTACAAATGGATTAATAGCTTTTCAAACACAATAGTTCAGTAGACAGCATTTTAGGCATTTGAAGCAGAAGAAGTGACTTTGAATCTGTGTGAACATCATCATTAAAATGTAAGTATACTCAGTTAATGAGTTCCTTGGTTCATTGGATGAAATACACTTTATATACTTCACTGCTTATTACATTTCAGGAGTAATGTATAGTTTACAGTATAGGTGGAGACAAGGAGCGAACATTTTACATAGTATCATTAGTCACTACATCCTTTCAACATGTCACATCCCTTTATTTATTCAGAACATCAGTTGGTCTCTGTATCAAAGATTATATCATACTCTAAAACGTAGTGCTAATTAAGTTATATTAACCGACTTTTGTTATATACTCACTAAGATAAATGAGTCGAATGTAATTTTCTTTCTGTACTAAACGGAGGAAAACATTTCATACAAAGTTCCAAGTAACTTATCTTTCGTGCTTATTAGCTCTTGTCAAGAAGGTATATATACAATCACGGGGATAGAACTGGTATTGCTTATTTTAAGACCTACAGTTGAGCTATTCTCATATCTACCTAGATTCAGCTATTTTATTATAAACAAGGTCGACTGATGATGAATCTTTCAGATTAGTTGTTACATTTTAATCTTCACCAATACAACTAGGCAACGTAATATTAATTATTAATAAATGATCAGTTATTATAGGCATTTCAGTCCTCATTGAAATTAGTTGCATTTTGTATAGACTAATATTTACATATTTGAATCCATGACTGTGTGCTATGTCTAAGAATCTACAAGGCACTACCACGAAATCTAAATCATTTATCTAACATAATAAATTGTAATCAGGTTCATTAAGCATACAAATTGAGTAAATAAGAGAGTTGTTGATATAAACCATAGTATAATATATTTAAAGCAGAATAAAGACTAGCACATATGTGATTTATTGTAGATAGATCACGTGTATACCTTTGTCTACATAAATTTTATGTTACTTAAGAAATGACTTCATTTATTGTGATAAAGTTCTAGGAAAACAAGTTCATAAAAATTGTACTGTTTTTAGAAATGCGTCCTTATATCCTATAGCAACAAGAATTAACTTATAGATGAAAGTAAAGTACACAAATCTCTTTATCTTGGTTATGTTATATCTTCTTGACGAATAGTTAAATTACAAAATCTTTAAATGTTATCGTTTTATCAGAGATAACTTCATGTAGAAGTGAACTGTTTAGTTATTCTTTAGGTATTAAATCAGTTTGTTCATATGAACTTATCAATAATTGTTTAATTCCAGAGGCTTTCTCAGCCATGTTAACCTTTGTATTCTTATCAAGTGTTTTATTTAGTAGACCTCTAGAATCCTGATTAGTTGACTATTTCTATACAGTTTGGTAAATAGTATCCATGTTGATACGTCTATTGACTGAAGATGGACTTCTATCCGGATTTCAAACGTCTTTTCAATCAGGTCCGTTTCCATGATAGTCTGCATAATTTGGAATGAGGAAAATTATACTGTGGATTTTCCCTATTAGTCTGTGTTTATGTAAACGTGGATGATGAGATACATTCACAATATGCAATTTTGGTGATTCTCGTGGTTGATAATTTATTTATTTTACGGATGTTACATTCAACTTGTTCTACATTCCTGCATGAAGTAAGTACTAATGATGTTGTTCAGAAGGACATTGATGACTTTAACTTAACACTATTTACTTCACGGCACTAAACGCACAAGATGACTGCGTGTTTGACTGATATAGTTTGGGAATAGTATCGTTTCATATATGATTAGTGGAGCATAGCATTATGATAAATTTAAAGATGTTTAGTTTTTGTTACCTTTATATGATCATCTGAATTAATGATGTTTTTTAGTCTAACTGTTTAATTAAAATGACAACTACCCGTTTTATTAATCAGTATCTTGATACCGTTGAATTCCGATTTGATGTCACCGGTTGACTCGAGTTAGAACACGATTGAAAACTAGGAAAGAACAGGATAGCTACGTCTTCTTAATATGGAACTCTCGATTAGTGCAGATTTCTGTCCTCACCAAACTTTATGTTTCTCAGTTAAAGCCTTACACTTAGCCAGCATCCAGCGTTAATCATTTAGCCACATATTGTGCGATCTCATCTATTGCTATTAATAGATAACTACCACACTTCTGTTATGGTTGAACCCAAGTGGTTACATCTTCTCATTGAAACTACAGGAATTACCTCTTAAAGTTAGTTACTTGTAGGGGCTCCGATGAAGACATAAGTATACAATGCAAGGGTTTATCATACTAGGACGAAACAGTTGTCTAGTGTCTATGGTTGCCAATGGCCGTTTAACCTAGGTCAGTTTGCGATATCAAATTTAAATAGTTAGATTTTGAAGGCTTCTTGAATAAATACATCCATGTTTATTGAATACCAACTCGTGGTAGATGATGATTTCTCTATGTTAACCTATTTAGTGAAGGACAGTAAGAGAAAGTTAGAATCTGAGTGGTAGATATATTACGGAAACGGTAATGGAGTTCTTAATACCACCACATACAATGAAAATGACCAGTCTGTTAATCAGTCAAACTTACTGTCAGTCAAATTTAGACATGAAACTACTTAATTGTAACTAGATATACTATATTTGAGATTTCCATTTTGTTTTAAAGCCTGTTATCTGAAACTTTGTTAGCACTACACTTGAGTTGTTCAGACAGCACCTAGTTATGAAACAAACCGACAAAGACCATAAAAGTTGTAAACTGCCCTCTAAAGTTTCAGCATAGGCAACTAAATATAAAGTTATCAGAAGAGTTAGATTTTTCCAGGATAGGTCTTTTAAACTTTGATCACTTCCTATGTACTGAAGGCCTTCACCTAAACCCACTATTTTCTTCCAATTTTGCTTTGTGAATAACCTTTCACTTTAATTACTAGCCCAATAAAGACTTATGACATTGGCGAAAATTTGCAGAAACCGCATGTTACTGCACACTAAGCTGAAGTTTATCCTGATTTTATATAGAATATTAAACTATTGATGAACCTTCCAGGTGATAAATGGTTGTCTAATTCAGATCAATACGTGATATCAAAATGTACAACCTTTTATGAATTTATTTTAGCATATGAGACATACTACTTATCTAATATGAGTAGCTTATATCATTTGAAGAATATTTCACTACCGTTTCTGGGATACATTTTAATTGTAGACTTTTCAGATTGTTTTCATTTACTAAATATACAAGAAAATTTATGAAAGAACTCACTCTGAAATTAGTCACAGCATACTCCAGACGTTACTCTTTTTAATTGTTTTAGTGAAATGATTTGAATTGTTCAAGTTTTAATAGTTTGAATAATTAAAAGTAAGAAATATATGAGAGAACAACTGCTGTTCGTCATCAGACTCTTACAGTTAACAGTTTATGAAAATCCCATCACGATGGCCAAAATGAGGCGTGTATATATTAATATGTTGAACAGACTACATAGTTAGACAATGATGCGTGTTAGAATGGTGAACTTTAACATCGAATGCTGTTTAATTGTACCCATAATGTGTCCATTGTAAATTTGAAAGGTCATTGAAAAATAGGGATGCGAGAAAACAACAATTACCATAAGGAATTAAATTATCTTCGACAATGCAATAAACAGGTCAAATCATGTGCAAATACACTATTGTAATCAGAGAGATCTCGGTGCGAACATCAACAATCGAATGCAGGCACATGTATCCGACGTGTCCCAAATGAGATGAAACATGTGTCCCGGATCCCACCTGCCAGTCACAATTCAACTTAAACAAGACAGATAGCCTATTGGGTTGGTTGTGGTGGTGATTATAATAAAATAATATTAAGTAATATGTGAAATGAGAGTTATTGTTAAGTTAATTATGAGGTTAGTTCTAAGTAGTTCATGTGAATTAAGTGAGATATTGTCCAGTTGATAATGATGATAAGAAAGTTAGTGTGAATTGGGAAAGACCAATGTGTAATTGAGAGAGAGACAACTTAGTGATAAATAGGAAAATTGTTTGTGGAATGGAAGTTTACTATAGCCAGCTTATGTATGAATAATACAGTCGTAGGTCATGGTGGACCCAGTTTTCAAATAACCTATCAAATTTACAATGGACACATTATGGGTACAATTAAACAGCATTCGATGTTAAAGTTCACCATTCTAACACACATCATTGTCTAAATATGTAGTCTGTCCAACATATTAATACATACACGCTTCATTTTGGCCATCTTGATGGGATTTTCATAGACTGATAACTGTAAGAGTCTAATGACGAAGTTGTAGAAAACAACAGTTGTTCGCTCAAAGATTTCTGATTAATTGTTAAAGCTTTTATCATTTATAAACTAACAGGATCTGTAGATTTATTGAGAAGTGATATGCTGGGTACCTAAAGAAGATTGGTTATCTTCCAGAACTGTTTCTGTATATTTTATTTCATTATTTTTGGTTGTATACAAAGTAGACATTTTGTTTCTATTATTATTCAGTTCCCTTGTTCTATCTTCCCGTTTAGCGCATTAACTGTCAGTGCATAACTTCACATTTTTGAACTACGGTTAATTGATTGTGTATACATTGCTCCAGATCATAGTCACTATTACTCTTTGTTAACACGAAACAGTCCTAATCGAAGCATGCTTAAAACATACCCACGAAGCTGCGTTATGATTAGTTCATTTTTAGCCAATCAGAGCCACAGAACAATCTGGAGTTTCTGGAATATTCTATACTGATGTTTATATAAACTCTAGTATAGTTATTTGCTTTCCTTGTGTCTCTTGCCTTCTGCTCTTATTTCCTCAATACATTTGCTACCTTTTCTACTCTTGTTCTGGTTTAGGATCAACTCGCTGTCGTTGTCGAACTGTAGAGTACTAAACGGGATTAATACATAATGTTGTGGGGGCAATAGGGACAACTCAACTCAACACCCTTATTTCGTATTAATGTTAGCTTTCTAATTGGTTGACTGAGTGGTCAGGTTTTATGTATATATATAAAGGAATGTTTGAAATATTATTGGATCCTGTCTGGTTGGTTCATCAATCTTGTGTTCTTTTATTTCTGGCTTGGGATAAATATGCATCGGGCGGGCATGCAGTGACCAGCTAAGAACTCTCATTGGTGGTCGCTATTGTAGATTCGTGAGTGCAAGGTAGCATCAGCCACTTGGTAATATGTATCAATCATAACAGCCCTTTTCTAAAGGCATAACATAACATTTCGTTGAGGGGGGGGATGTTTTGTTCAGCTCCGGTGCTTCCGATCAGTGTGCTCCCAAGACTTCTGTTAAGACTGAATAAAAGGCCTTCAGATCTCTTGGTTAACAAAGTTGAATCAGCTAGTCAAATGTCAGTTATTATCGATTAAAGTATACGTGGCTTCATTTTCAGTATGCAGTGTATCTTACAATAGAGTGTTTGAATTAATGTGTTAAGCCTTTGTGAAATGAATTCATAATGATAACATACAAAACTTTCAACAAAATCATATTACTGAACATTAATTGTTATATTAGTAATCAGGGAGTTATTGTAACAATCCTTCATTTATAGTGGGTTTAGTATATCCCTAACCTCATGATTTTCGTTAGTTGTTTACTCTAAATTAATATATCAAACCGATGAATATTAATTCCAAATATTAAAACACTAGTTTACATGAAGCAAAATGTTGAAAACAAGTAATTTAGTACACTCAATTAACATTTGATTCGAAACAGAATGACGATAAAGGGTACAGTTGCTACTTTAAATTGGTAAACGGTATTTTGTGTAGGAATATTACGTATTTTGTTGTGAATGTGAGGATGAATAACTTGAAAAAGACCTTCGTCAAACATTTATAAATGTATATTGACTGGATGCTTAATAGTAGACGATACTATGTCTACATGATTCTTGGTACTAATCACATTTTACTGACTAGATTACATTGAAGCGGCTAGTTAATGTGTCGTGAAACTATGTTCTTATTGTAAGTAGATGGAGGTAGCTTAATTGAATCAGATTTTTAAGTAGGATTTATGCTTACGTATGTAGTATTTGCATTATTTATTTTAATGTTTGCAACAGTCTAAATTCATAAACTTATGTCTATAATTAGAAATATCAATCAATGGATGACAGCTGCTTTAGTTATCTAACGATTAGGCGTTCTTCACGAAATCAGAAGTTCCTGTACTCGATTCCCAGTTGGGGTAGTGGATATGCATAGGTGGAGTCCCATACTAGGATAAAACAGGTGTCCAATGTTTCGTTGTTGTTTCAGGGCAACTCAAGATATTGAATTTATATCTGTCTATTGAAGTAAGGCACATTCACTATTATTAGAATGAACCTGTATATTCCCGTTGATTTTTGTTATGGACTGAAGCTGTCCAGTCTCTGTTGCTATATGTGCATCCTTACACGAATCGGACTAAGTTAGAATCTCACTGTGAACATCAACATTGGGATGCAGGTACATCCAGCCGACGAGTCGCAAACAGGACGAAACGTGAGTCCTGGATTCAACTTGCCAGTCACAATCTAACTTAAATAACACTCACCATTATTTGGAAATATGGATATTCTCTTTCGCAGTTATAGTCAAGATTTTCAGCAACGTTCTAATTGTTCACTAAGTTGTACCAAGAAGTTTTGGTCACTGTTCCATTTCTTTAGTGAGTAAGCATTGGTTAAGAGAACATTAAAGATTTTATTGTAAGCGTGTAAAGTTAACCACAACTCTCTTTTATGAATATGTTTGGTATGGCTCTGACTAAAATACAGAAAGCAAGACAAAAATATGATAGAAACTAAAGCCTGAAATGAAATCTTTAATAAACATTACATGTAAATATATGGTACTCCTTCACTCAATTAAAATGATGAGGAGAATTATCGAAAGTGATGAGATAGATAACATACTTGGTAAACATTTCAGACTCTGCGAATACTCTCAGTATCAAAGAAAGATAGTTCACAACTATTCAACATACTTAAATCTACATTCCAAATTCCAGCGATAGCTAGATCAAGAAGAGATGGAAGAAATAACAAGTAAAAAATCTTGGAACTATGGGTGGAGGGTGTGTAGGTTGTACGTTTCATCTTCACTTATTTCATGTATGAGACAGTGATTTATTTCTCTACTTCATTGTCTTCCCATTTGTGTCATAAGCTTATTTCTATCTTTTGATCAAAGTGTTAGACGTATAGTTTTAGTTCATTAGAAATATTTCAACGAAAAAATCGTTATTTGGTTCTTCCCAAAATTCACTAATATTAAAATTTTCACCGAGAACTATTCAACTGAAAACAGAGACTTTGATCTACAGAATGCACCACTGTATTTTATAGTTAGTCACTGATGAAAATGTAGCTGACAATACAGTCCACTATTTAGTGAGTAAACTGCTTGGTAATATAATTAAATAAGGGTGGATTTGTGGAGATAGGTATTAAGTTTAGTTCCTTGCATACACCACAAATTGATGTTGGTTGAGTAATACTGGATACCATCACGGAGCACTGGACAGCTGTCTCATTTCGGTGTGGAATTTTTCAATAGTGTGTATCCTTGATTTTGACAGGGAATTAAACCCAGGGCCTACAGGTCTGACATTGGATGCTTAACCCACTGTTCCAATGGACCGACGTCCTACTGTAAAATTTTTTACCTCTACCAATTTGCAATAAAGCGTAAAGATCATCCACTGTCAATAGTGATAACTTTTTAACTCCCGACAGGTCTGAACTTCACCAGCCACGAATTCTCACTAGAAATTCAGAAACGGCTCGTAGCTAATCTCTAAGGAGAGGTATATTGTAACTGGATTAAGGCGGATTTTTACCAACCTGAAGGCCGTCAGTTTGACTTCCTGATAAGATCAAGTGTGCAAACTACTCAGGTGTCCTAAAATCGAATTAAACAGCTGTCCAGTGCTTCCCGGTTTTCAGTGGTACTCAACCATTATCCATCAGTGAAGAATACAAACAACTATAAGTGGTAATGTCTTTGACGCCACTAACAGTGTCTTCATTCATTAAACTGGTTTAGAGAATTCACACAATGTCTAGGTTACTAAAGTTCTCACATCACCAATTAACGGAAAGCCATTTGATATAGTAGTAAGTAAATCTAATTATTCTAATCCATTGCTCAGAACACAGCATGCCACGGTCCAAATAACCTCAATGAGTGAGTAGACAAGAGAAAATTTCGACAAAACAGTAAAAAATATATCACTTACTTAGGATGATCGAAGAAGATAGTAATTTGGAAAAGACACAAACCTACTTCCTTCTAGTTTGGGGTCACTCAGCAGTGGTCATTCACAATTCCAATATAGTTCAAATCTAAGATATTCAGATAGTGAACTTTAGACTACTAAATTGATAACTAGTGGTTTTTCTTACTGATTTCCATCAATTAATGATATTATACAACAAATATCATTCAATGCCTTTTGATGAATAACTGTTTTATTACTTATACAATTCACTTTCATTGGTTAAGGCTTTTCTCTAGAACTCAAAGAATTACTTACTTACTTACTTATGCCCGTTACTCCTCACTAAGGAGCATAGGCCGCCCACCTGGATTCTCCATTCAACTCTGTCCTGAGCGATCCTTTCCAGCTGTTTCCAGTTGCTATTCATCCTTTTAATATCTGCTTCCAATTCTCCACGAAGTGTGTTTTTTCGCCTTCCTCTTTTCCGTTTCCAAACAGGATTCCATGTTAATGCTTGTCTCGTGATGCACTCTGATGGTTTCCATAATGTATGTCCTATCCATTTCCAACGTCTTTTCCTAATTTCCTCTTCGGCTGGAAGTTGGTTTGTTCTCTCCCATAGTAAGCTGTTGCTGATGATTTCCGGCCAACGGACATTCAGTATCTTTCGTAGGCAGTTGTTTATAAATACTTGTATCCGTCTGATGATGTTTGCAGTAATTCTCCACGTTTCAGCTCCATACAGCAGGACTGTCTTGACGTTCAAAATGAAGAGTTTGGCGCTATCCAGATTAAACAAGCTAAACCAAAGGATTACCTTCGAAAATTAGTTAGTTGTAAGGAATCGATTGTTATTATTAATGTGGTGGTGGGGGGTTATAGAAATTACTGAATGTTATAGTTTACAACACGAATTATTTTTTTTTTTGTTTTGAACTCTTTTAAAGTAAGCAACTATAACTCTATCACCAATCAAAACTAACACATATTCTATAATGAATGATATACCCCTAAGCCACTTCAATATAAACTGAAGCAAGAAATTTAATGTGTAGAAAAGAAGCATATGCATGCTAAAGAACACCTAACAACATCTCATACTTTTCTTTTACTTCATCTTGATGCTTCTAATTTTACTTAGTTAACAGTAATTGATTACTGGTTGGTATCTTCTTCATTGAATTTCATGATACTCTTTTATGTAATAATTTGTATTTGTCTATTTGTTTTACTCAATTCACGTATATCTTTTATTATTATGCATAGCCTAGATACAACTAATAAATGGCTCAGATATTCTTGTTAGTAACAATTTATAATCATTCAGTAATTATCTCTCCGTATTTCATATCTTTCCTTTAGATTACTTGTTTATATTCTTACGTCATAAGTTGTAATATACGAATGATGTAATATAACTTATTTAAAACATTAAAGAAAACAACTTAAATTACCGCCATTATTATGAAATTTAAATGGATTTACTATGTTTGTTTGCAACTGAAAATAATGTGAACATTCGTTCTTCATTGTGAATATGTTGTTTCATTAAAACTAACATGATTTGAACCTGATACTCAAAGCCTAATAAATCTGTTTATCTTGTGACATTATTTACAACAATGTTATCAACACATTTCTCTTTATTGAATATTATCTCTGTTGATTGTTGAGAATATTTCATTCATTTTGTATGGCGTTGACTAACTTATATGAAGGTATGCAAAGTTTCTTAGACAGTTTAATTAAATCGTAGAAGAAAAAGCATGAGATGATAGAGATTTATAGTTCAGGAGGAGGAGGAGGATTTTGGAAGTATCCTTTTCTAGGATCTGAGCTACCACCTTCTTTACCAAATATAACAAAAAGTTACTATTTTGTTTTGTTTTAACTGCTCAATCATGTTCCAAAATAGCATTGTGTACTCACGTGCCTTTATAAAATGCTTACAACTTAACATGAGTAATTCAATCAGATCTAAACAAAGACATAATGGTGGCTGGCAACATGCCTTAAAAGGGATCAATACTCATCACACGTCTACTTCCGAAATTTTTAGTCTTAACTACAGATTTCTTATTGGAAAATTGGACTACCTACAATGTCTTCTTAGTCTTAACATATACCATAACTGTGGTTTAATCACAGTTCAAGAATCTTGGCTGCATGACCTATTTTTTGTCAGGATTGTTCTGTTATCAAGTAAAAGTTTAATCGTGATGTTACTACTTTCGTGAACATCAACTGGTGTAAATCCCACAGTATGTGTACACGGTAAAAGAGTAACTTATTGAGACACTGTACTAGACATACTATTGAATGAAGCTATTATTATTATTATTATTAATTATCGAGCTTATATTTACCATCTAGACAACAGTAGCATTTATTTTAAAATAAAGTGAACCAATAAAATTTCCCTCCATATGTTTAACAGTTTGTTCTGTTAATATGAAATCCTATTGTACATTGTCCAATGATATAGGTGTTATTATTTACACATTTATCTTGATTATCTTTTCTTCTGGTCTGTTCGGTAACGTTTCAGTTGCCTATCCTATTTCTTATTGGATGATTAGGTCGATTTTGTTGTCTATTGATTAATGAGTGACCTGAATACCAGGCTTCTAAAACGTTTCTGGCTTTTTAACGTTTTTTCCAGTCAAATATATGTCTATAATTGTCTATATTAATTGATATAAGCGAAGTTGTGGCGTGGCGTGTTAGAAATAGCTGGTGATGCTCACATAAATATATACTAAGAATGCAACCAATTTGTTCGGTATAATCCTTCTCTTAGTTACCAGAAATCCTTTTTGGATGTTATCTGCTTATGTCTTCTTTTGTTATTGTGTTTTTGATTAGCACAATAGTCATTATAAGGATTTTGTGGTTTCGTGCACTAAATCTATCATTAGTGACCTTAATAATTTGATTGGGATTTTGATGCTCTCCATGCAGGATGGGATAATCAGTTACTTGGTTTAGTACTCAATACTTAAATAGCCAATTTCCCAAAATATACTCGCACGATACTTCGTTCAATTTTTTAGTGTAGTTGCTGTGCTAAAATGCATTTTTCTTCTTTTTGTGTAGCGTTTGTACGTAGTCTATACGAGTCATTTGATTGTCGCTGTTGTTGATTGAGTTAGCTTTGAATAAACATGAGAACGTAACACCTCTGCAAAAGAGCGATTATCATAAAAATGTATGAACTGAATGCTTATATCTTTTCGATGTGGTCTGATTCAATAACTCACTAGGGAACTAGTAATAGATACTACAATATAAATTCGGTTTATGGGTTTCTTTAAATTTAGCTGAAGCTTGTTTCCATCGTGAGTTAATATTAGCTGGAGAGCCATTACAAAGAAGGAAGTGCTGAACAACTGTTTCATTCTAAACTAATCTCCTGTTATGTTGGACGATTCAAGAGAGGTAACTAACTATCAGAACTATGTTTTAGAAGACAATTTCAGTTATTTTATTTGTCTAAAGTTAATATTTTGTTCTCCATCATTATTATGTACCTTGTACTCTATCATTTCGTTTATCAAACTTACTGTTATTTTAGCACTTCTCAATTATGAACTACAGTTGACTGTGTACACGTTACCTCAATGCATTACCAATTTCTCCTTTGTTTTGTATTAGTGTAAATTCCCTAATTGGCTGATTGTGTGGTCTAGTTTATGTATATATCAAGGAATGCTTGAAATATAATGCGGTTCTGTCTAGTTGAATTATCTCCTGTTTTTTTCTATTATTGGCTTGGGAATGAGTGAACATCGGTTAGAAATACAGGAACCAACTAGGAACATTCATTGGCGTTAATTACTATAACTTTATGCACATAGGTTAATACCAACTAATCGGACATAAACAACGTCATAACAGCTTTCTAATGTCATACCGTAAACCTTGATAGTGAGTCATCGGTTAAATCAAATGTGAGCACTACCACAGCGTTTCATTCTATAATCCCATAGTTACCTAATTTTACCACATTTTTATCTAAATGTCAACTGATTTCACACGACGATTTAAATAACTTCTTTTTTTCTAACGAACTGCCTTACATAAGTGTTCATAATATCATATATGATGACAATGGCAAACATCCATGACACAAGTAGTTTTGTATTCGGTCACACTTAGAGCATTATTCTTTCGACAGAGGATGATGTGTAAAACTCCTACGACTCACCTTGGCTCCAGTTTAAGTTTGCATGCTAATGGTTCTAGGTGATCGTGCTAGGATTTTGCTTATGATTGTTTTATCCTATTTTCAATTATATAGAATCCTCACTTCTGGCCAAAAGATCTTTTTCTTCAGTTACCGACCAAATATGTATGAACAACATTAAACCTGCCATTCTACACTATTGAGTCAAAGCTGTTTGAAAACGCCAATTATAAAAAATAAAAACACTTTGCTGAACTATACTCACTCATTCTTCAGTGGTACAATTGGTCGTTTTCATTATTTCAAGAAGACTGCTCACTTGAGGTCAATTGGTTATCTATGACCTATGGGGTGATTACAAATGCCTGCCAAGAACAATGCAACAACAGTAGTACAAAATCATGAAATAACTGGTTGGCTTAAGGAACCAATTCAAGTAGAAAAATTTTATAACTTTATAACTCGAGGAAGAATTAATCGATACGCATAAATCCGAAGAGAAAATGATGCGAACTAAAACAATTACTCAGTGTTCTACTCTCTTTTAATTCCTGATGGAAAATGTCATCTAGTCGAACGGCATTTTACCAATCTTCCTATTATTGGGTTGTTTAGCAAATAATTTGGATGTGAAAGTATGCAATATGATATAATGCTTGGTAATATTCAAGCCTGTAGCTCTCCTAGGGTTACTGCCGGTCACAAGCCCTGATAAAGGAGGAGGGTTGGGCATGGGGTTAGCAGCCCCATCCCGTAAAACAACATCCTTGGTAAAAAAACACTAAAGAGTAAAAACCTTTATAACCATTTTTACTCCGCCCTGGGAGTTAGAAGGTGTATTATGACGCCTCATGAGGAAAGCCGAAATTCTTCGGAAGTCATTAGACCGATGCCCCCCTTCTAACAACCAGAGCAAATATTTTTATAGGCACATGGAATGTTCGAACAATGTGGGAGAGCGGGAAGACAAATCAAATAGCTGCAGAATTGAAGAGATACAACTTGACAATACTCGGAATCAGCGAAACTCATTGGACTCAAGCTGGACAGAAAACATTGGCTTCGGGAGAGATGTTACTATACTCCGGCCACGAAGAGGAAAATGCTCCCCACACTCAAGGAGTTGCTCTGATGCTGTCCAAGGAGGCACGTAATGCACTTGTGGGATGGGAACCACATGGACCCAGGATCATCAAAGCAACTTTCAAAATAATGAAGAAAGGGATCACAATAAATATTATCCAATGCTATGCACCAACTAACAACAGCAACGACGAGAACAAAGATCAGTTTTACGATAGACTGCAATCAATTATAGCAAAGTGTCGAGGAAAGGATCTGACAATCCAGATGGGGGACCTAAACACCAAAGTCGGAATGGACAACACTGGATATGAAGAAATCATGGGACGACAGGGACTGGGAGAAAGAAATAACAATGGTGAAAGACTTACAAATTTATGTGCCTTCAACAAATTGGTTATAGGTGGTACAATATTCGCCCACAAACGCACACACACGGCCACATGGGTCTCACCGGACCATATTACAGAGAATCAAATCGATTATTTATGTATCAATAAAAAAATTAGACGATCAATGGGAGATGTAAGAACCAAGAGAGAGGCTGACATAGCTTCAGACCACCACCTGGTGGTTGCTAAAATGAAACTGAAGCCAACGAAGCAGTGGACAACTGGAGTAACAACAGTACAACGATTCAATACATGCTGTCTCCGAGACACTGACAAACTCAAGGAATTCAAAATATCTCTCAACAACAGGTTCCAAGCCTCACAAGATCTACCGAAAGAAGAAACCACTATGGAGGATAACTGGTAGGGAATCAAAGAAGCACTAACCTCAACGTGTCAGGAGGTTCTGGGCCGCAAGAAGCACCATTATAAGTGATATGCCGGGCACCTAATGAAGATTTGGCTATCTTCGGGAACTGTGATTTAGAACATTATTTCATTTATTATAACTGTGGACAGTGTTGTTATTTTATTTCTATGACCGTTACGTTCCCCTTGCCCGGTTCTCTCATTTAGTGTATTGATTCTTTATGTAATGTTTATTATTACGGACTACGTCTACCTATTTGTGTACAAGTTCTCCCCATTCACTACCACTATTTCTTTTGTTCTGTATCAATGTTAGATTTCCGATTGGCTTACTGTGTGGTCTGATTTTATGTATATATAAATGCATGACTAAAATATAATACGACCTTAGACCTTGGACCTTGCTCTCTCAGTCTTCCTGTTCTCAATTCTGGTTGTATTATTGTCGGCCTAGGGAGGTGAATGGGCTTAGGTCAATCGTGCATTCTCAACTAGGCACACATCGCATTGGTATTCGCGTCCACCAATCAACTTCATCACCCTCCTCCTCCTTTTTCATTCACGTCATAACAATAAGGAATGGATCTCCACTGAGATATTGAGCAAAATTCAACAAAGGAGGAACAAGAAGATAGAAATCAACAACAGACGAACAAGAGCAGAGAAAATCAAGGCACAAGCTGAATACACGGAAGAAATAAGCAGGTGAAGAAGAGCATTAGAGTCGACAAACGGAGATACATCGAAGGCCTTGCAACGACAGCGGAGAAAGCTACAAGAGAAGGAAATATGAAACAGCTATACGATACAACGAAGAAACTGGCAGATAAACATGGTAAACCAGAGCGACCGATCAAGAACAAAGAAGGCAAGACACTCACTGAGATTGAAGAACAAAAGAATAGGTGGGTAGAGCACTTTGAGGAACTTCTAAATAGGCCAGCTCCACTGAACCCACCGGATATTGAAGCAGCACCTACAGATCTCCCGATAGATGTCACTCCACCAACGATGGAAGAAATCAAGATGGCCATCAGACAAATCAGAAGTGGGAAAGCAGCAGGACCGGACAATATACCAGCTGAAGCACTGAAGTCAGATATCGACCTAACAGCAAGGATACTGGTAAGAAGAACATCTTATCAAGATACCAAAGAAAGGAGATTTGAGCAAATGCGACAACTACAAGGGGTTCACGCTACTGTCGATACCAGGGAAAGTCTTTAACAGAGTATTGTTGAACAGAATGAAAGATTTAGTGGATACTCAACTTGGAGATCAACAAGCTGGTTTCCGTAAGGATCGGTTGTGCACAGACCAAATCGCAACACTACGGATCATCGTTGAACAATCGATTGAATGGAACTCGCCACTGTACATCAACTTCATTGATTATGAGAAAGCGTTTGACAGTGTAGATAGGAGAACACTATGGAAACTTCTTCGACACTACGGTGTAGCAGAGAAACTCGTCAACATTATCCAGAACTTTTACTATGGAACACAGTGCAAAATTGTGCATGGAGAGCAGCTGATACGTGCTTTCCCAGTGAAGACTGAAGTCAGACAGGGCTGCCTACTCTAGCCATTACTCTTCCTCCTAGTGGTTGACTGGATCATGACGACCTTCACATCTGACGGGATGCACGGAATTCAATGGACAAGTAGGATGCAACTCAATGATTTGGACTTCGCAGATGATCTAGCTCTTTTAGCACATACACACCAACAAATGCAAGAGAAGACAACCAGTGTAGCAACAACTTCAGCATCAGTAGGCCTGAACATACATAAGGGAAAGAGTAAGATTCTCAAATGCAACAAGGGAGCACCAACCCAATTGATCTTGACGGAATAACTCTGGTAGAGGTGGATACTTTCACATATCTGGGACGCATCATCGATGAACAAGGAGGGTCCGATGCAGATGTAAAGACAAGGATTGGCGAAGCCGGGGCAGCATTCCTACAGTTGAAAAACATATGGGACTCAAAACAAATATCAACTAACCTCAAAGTCAGACTCTTCAATTCGAACGTGAAGACAGTCCTGCTGTATGGAGCTAAAACTTGGGGAATTACTGGAAACATCATCAGACAGATACAAGTATTTATAAACAACTGCCTACGAAAGATACTGAATGTCCGTTGACCGGAAACCATCAACAACAGCTTACTATGGGAGATGACAAATCAATTTCCAGCCGAAGAGGAAATTAGGAAAAGACGTTGGAAATGGATAGGACATACATTATGGAAACCATCAGAGTGCATAACGAGACAAGAATTAACATGGAATCCTGTTGGGAAACGGAAAGGTTGAAGGCCAAGGAACACACTTCATCGAGAATTGGAAGCAGATATTAAAAAGATGAATAGCAACTGTAAACAGCTTGGAAGTATTGCTGAGGACAGAATGCAGGTGAGCGGCCTATGCTCCTCAGTGAGGGTTAATAGGCGTAAGATAGTAAATAAGTAAGTAATATTCAAGCCAATTTGTATACCGATGAACCAGTTATACAAGACTGATGAGAAGGTTTTCCAAGATATTTTATAACTGTTTTTAACGTTAAAATCTTAGTAAAGTTAGATGACCAACTGTGACTTGAAATTCAACTCTTTGTGTAGATTACTAACAAGTTTAACTGTAAATGATCATATCAATAAAACAATTTATTAGCTTAAAATTTATTTGTCGAGTATTTCTGTACTCAGCTGTTTTACCAAATGCGTTCAGCTGACAAACCATGAAAGGGACGAAAAGTGTATACTAGATTTGATTATAATTCAAAAATATATGAAAATCTTGTATCCATATCAAGAAATCCGCTTTGAATGCAAGCATTAGCTAATAAAATTCACTCCTAATTAGCAACAACAGGATTATGCAAACCAAAATGAAAAACAATTTGTTTTGAATTATTCCAAGAGTAGTGACCTATTTTGTGTTTATCGTGTTCTTTCGGTGATGATTGTAGTGACTTACCAACGCTAACACTATGTTTTGATGTTAGTTAATCGGAGATTGGAAGCTTTACTCCCTTCAAGATTATATATACATCTTGTCTATGAGTACCATTCATTACAAACCTAGGTTAAGTAGGGTTTCCTGTAGACTACATTCAATCAATTAACATTAGATTATTTTATATCAAAATATACACTGTTATGATGTTATTCGTTACCATAAAATAAACCTAGTTACTATGTATGTGAACGCCTATTGTTTACCTAATGATAATTAATACGATACTTGTAATTTGTGTAATACTACGAAGAAAATCTGTATAATCTAAAAATAAAAACACATTTTTCGTATTCATCAGTTGATTGTCACCGGTTTCATGAATTCTTCTTACCAACTGCTGTCACTAACACATGTCAATATACATTTATAATTCTATACTTATTACATACAAAGCATATTATCAATTTGCACTAATTTGTGCTAAATTAAATGTAAAATTCTAATATGTATTATCTGAATTAATAGGAATGTACAAATACTACAATGTGATAAATAACAACATTTTAGTGTTTACCATGGATACGTATAATCCAGGTAACCTCTTATTCCTTACAAAATTTAATCTGATATCACGAATTGGTCTAAGTTAGCCAACCACTGACTACGAGGAAGCAGTGGATAACTATTTCGTCCTGGAATGGGACTCCAACTGTGCGCATCCACGACCGAACCCAGGACCATCTGGCCTCGCGGTAAACGCATGACTGTTAGACCACTGAGCGGGCTCTCAACGGCTGATAAGCCTAACTCAGTCAAATATCGATATATTTGAGCTATCTCATCCATTTTCCTTGGTGGGTAAGTGCCTCCAACCCGATTAGAGTGAATTCCACTGGCCACCGATTTCAATAGATGAGGTAGCGCAAATATATTGCAAATTGACTGAGTTAGAAATATCAGTCATTAAAAGCGGGCTCAGTGGTCTAACGATAAGGCGTTCGCTGCAGAGGCTGGAAGGTTCTGGGTCCGATCCATGTTAGGGTCGTGGATGAGCACTGCTGAAGTGTCCCGTACTAAAAGGGAGAGATTTTCCGCTGTCTAATTCCGACCAATTAATGATAATAAACTTTTATTCAACAATCTTCACATCACTTACTTACAAACCTATTGATCAACGAGCCACTACACGGACGAAACTGATCAGATTCTCATCTAATTATGTTAATGAGTCTGTTGTACGGTAATAAAAGGAACCATTCTCGTTGGCTATCTAAATGCCGAATTGTATGTTTTATGCAAATGTCATAGGTAAATGCTCAGATAAGTGTAAGTACAATTGATCTAAATAGTGAAATTATTGATAAACAGCTACACATTATTGAATTTTAGCATATATATGCATTGCCATTTATATGATCGATAATTCTTAATTAAGCCTATTGTTGAATGGGTCCAAGGAGTGTAGTTGCGTTATTATTGAGTGCTAGACTACGAGACAATAACTTAAACCTTAGAAATATATATACATTCTAGAATTCAGTACCGTGTTGTCTTACGACTTAATCTACTATCACTAAAACAATATTTTCTTATGTTTAGTTTCTCTGTTACGGAAGTTGGTCTACAGGTTTTTGTCACTGTTGAAAGTTGTAATTTAAGAACCATTGAAGCTTATAATTTGATGTTGTGAAGATGATTGAATTTGAATTTGATATCATGATTTGGTCTCACTTAAGTAACCGCCGAAAATCAGAAATCACTGAACGTCTGTTCAGTCCTAGTGTAAGGTCCTTCAACAGTGCGCATCCAAGCCCCCACTAAGGGACGGAAATATATATACATATATATCAAATCACAAAGTTGTGTAAAGATTTGTAGCACAGACATTTTGTATATAAGTAAACACAAGGACGGTTCAGTGGTAAGTGGGTTTGAATTTCGGACTCTGATCCAACTACTTCAATTTGGACAACTTAGTGGTATCACTACTCTTTACAGTCAGAGTGTAGTTAGAAATCAGGTGCAGGATTTAAACTTCGTAGACGAGCATACAATAAATTGTTTTGAATAGAAGCTATTTTCTGAAGGTTTTAAATATTTATTGATAGCTCGTTAATACGAGTATAGTTTGAAAGGTGGTATAAAGGTAGTAAAGAGAAATCACTGAACCTAGATTGCGTGATGCTTGGTACTCGTCTGAGAGCCACACATATATTCTTGTGGGGACTGTTACTGTGTAGTGGGTCATGAACTCAAGTTATCCATTTTTACGCTTGTTAATGAACTTTTAGGGACATAACTGACTCCCTTTAGGATTGAGATGTATCCAGTAATTTATCGCCAAGTGATTTTATCTATAGAATTCAGTCATCTTTATAGAAGCATAACATTGGTCACTACTCAGTAATCAGTCAATATACCAGAATAATTTAGCTGTACGAGTTGAGTTTGGTGGCCAATTAGTATACAAAATCATTATATTATAACGTCAAATAAAGTTAAATGTTGGTAAACAACAGATGACCAAATAATGAAGTTTTGTAATGTAGTTAAACGAAATTAATAGGAACGTTGCGTAATCAGTGATTAACTCTCTAGACAGTGTTAGAAAAAAGGTTGACTCTACCAAAGTAATCTAAAACGAAACTGTACATATTGATTGATACATTAATTACCTGTTTCATTTATAAGTTGACATAGTTCTCATTTATTCATACTTACATTTTTGCATGATACTTACAATTCATTTGAAGAAATCACAAACCGATTCGAAACAAGTACTTACAATATGAAGTAAACATTGATAATAATATCTAGAACTACATCGTAAACTTCTCAGTTAGATTATTGATTTTAAATAGTATAGAAAAATCAAATATATCGACAGAGAGCCACAAAATATCTCCATCCACAGTTCAATATTTAGTGTACTAAAAGAAATAACTTCACCTCACAGGAAATTCCCTATTACTTGATATCAAATTACAATTAAATACTGGATGTTCCTGAAGGTCACTTACAAACTTGACCTTAAGATTGTAAGCATTAAATTGATTTGTGTTTTTCTTGCCTTATGTCATAGGTCATATTTTCAGTAATGGAAGGTAACAACCAGTCAAGCATGGTACAATTAAGCTGGTTTCTTAGTAGTATCTATAGTCAACTGGATTATACAAACGTTTAGTTAGTCATTTATTCAGTATATTTTGGTTTTAGGTAGATGGAAATAGTCTGAGGGAGAGCCTACTTTGCTTTGATTTTATGTTAGTTGGCAATCATTACTAGGACGAATCAACAATCTTATGGTCAGCGATACTTTAAGCTTGTTTTCGCAGTCTATTATGTTACCACTAAACTTTTTGGGCCGCGACTAATTTCCTATGGGACCGAGGTAATTATGAGGACTATTAAATGAATAGTGACCAATATTATATATTGGCTTTTCCCATAAGACTGGTGACATTCTGTTGAGTAAACTACCATACAGTTGCTATTCTAAGTGACCTGATTATGATCTTTAAACTATCAATTAGTATCCCCACAATAATGGCTTCACAGAATAAACAAAACCAAATAAAATTTCACCGCAATGTCGTTTGACAGGAATGGATCGGATCCTAGTGCCGGTGTGAATAACAACACTCAGATGCAAGTACATCCAGAAGATAAGTCCAAAATAGGAAGGAATGCTCATCCTGGACTCCACTTACCGGCCACATTATAACTGTAACCAAGATATACAAAATTCTTCATCTGACAATTCGTATGACAGATAATTGTTTCTTTATTAATAGCTCATCTATTAACAACCATATTTTTTTAGTAGCCATTCATTCACTAGGCAGTTTATTTACCTTTGCTTTTCTTCTTTCCGTGTGTTAATTCACTTGACAAACCTAGAAAATATATGCGGTGCATCCATCTAAACATTAAGAAAGAATAAGTGGTTTACAAAAATGTTTACTTTTAGCAAATTAATTATTAAAATTGTAAAGTAGCACAATAATCATTAATAATATCAAAATGATATGGAAGATATGTAGCTCAAATGAATGATGTTGAAGTTATCAAGTTCTTTAAGTTAGATCTCTTTACTATAGAGTGTTGATTGTCTTTCTGGATAACTTAATCATCGCTTATTTCATTTAAAGTTCATGTTAATGTTTATTAATGACAATCATTTCTAATATAGTAATAAAATAACAGTTCTAATTATATAATAAAGGTTTTATTGATGCTAAGAAGACAGAAGTTTACAGTCTTTGACAGATTTCAATTTATCTTTTAAATAACTTTGAACTTTGATTCACTTTTGAATGGATAACTCGTGTGCACAAGATTCTCGGTTAAGAAGTTGCCTAAGAGTTTAATCACATCTCTTTTCAACCATTTAAGATAGCCTTCTTGAAAGTAGATCAAACATGGAGAAGACGGTAAGCTTGTAGAAAACATCCATCTAGAAGCTAGTTCTTGAAAAAAAAAAGATTTTTACGTTTCAAAATTGCTAATAAGTGAATTTAGAAGTGTCATAAGGTTGGATTAATAATACTTCAACTGACGGTAAAATAAAAATGTGAAACTTAACTTTATTTCTAACCAATCTAAATTTAAGTGATCTAAGTGAAAAATGTATTATAGTAAACCGAAATCAAAGAGTTTAGAGTTGATTTTTAAATTGATGATTATAATGTACTACAGACTACGACAGACTCCACAAACACTCGTCGGTATGACACGAATCATACTCAACATGTATTTACCGTTTCACATAAATTCTTTATCCGGAGTGGAGGTTTCTTATAACCTACATTTCACATCATATCAAATTCACTATATACTTGCAAAACATATATATTTATCAATTTTATTCATCTAAAGAAATAAATATGGTAAAGTTGTATTTAGATGTTCATTACTGACTGTAGTTCGTATAGAAGTCAAAGTGTTGGTATCTTGAATCTAAATTATGGTTTACTCATATACATTACTAAAATACAGTTAGTTTTAGCTGATTGAATTTGTCACAAAATGATGTTGGTAGAGTGTCATTAAAAACCAGGGAACATTGGACAGCTATCTTGTCCTAGTACGGGACTCCTCAACAGTACTCACCCTACATTCCACCTCAGGGACTTTAGGTTGACAAACACCTAGCCCTCTGCACCACTGGGCCGGCATCGAATAGTAGACTTCCCACTTCAATTAATTTGTAATATAGCGTGATGATCATCCATTGTCAGTGGTGATAACTGTTTCAATCCTGACAAGTCTGAACCTCACCTTTCACTATTTCTCGCTGGAGCTCCAATCAACTAGAACCACTCTCCATAAGCCGCGTCGATTCAATTACAATTAGATTTGTTTAAACTACTATGTAGATATGGTTTAGCCATTACACTTGATAATTTTATCAGTAGTATAACTTACATAATCACATCCTCACAAATTTATATTCCTATGTTAGACTGATACACTTACAGTACTTTACAGTTTTTCAACAATGAAAAATTATTTGAATTCAACTTCATACGTCATAAATATATATATATATATATATATATATATATATATATATATAAGAAGTTGACAGACGAATGTCAATCAAGAATTCCTCCCTCCCCCCCGCTGAAAGTGTAATTTTGCATCACTTTTTAGCTTTAACTACCGGAAAGACTAATTGAAATCACCATGGTGATAATAATGTTGGCAAGAGAATCTAAGTGAATGAAGGAATATATAAAACTAATGTCACCCTTTAAGTTAATGTATTGGCATAGAGATTTCTTTCTGTTTCCAAGGGAAAATATTTGATAGGTTAATATACTAATAGTACAGCTAGAATGGTGATTTAAGTATAAGAACAGAAATTTCTAGAGTTTAGGGAAGTAACTTTTATAGATTTAGTTAGTTAGTTTTTAGTTAGAATTTGCTATCATGAATTAACCTAATTTAGACAACTACAAAAAATTAAGAAGCACTAAACATGTGTTTCGTCCTATTGTGAGACTTCTCAATAGTACATATTCATGACTGTAATAAGGAATCGATCCAGAACCTTCAGGTTTTACGGCAAACGTTTAACCATTAGCTGTGGATTCCTATTCTAGGATGAAACAGCTGCCCAGTGCTTTATGGTTTACGAAAGTTGTTTAACTAACGTTGATTTCTGATGTCAATTTAAAATCCAGCAATCTCTACACTACTCAGCAATAGAACATCTTAATTAATTTTAGTAACGTAATTATGTCAACTAGAGAAAATATGTCGTAACTTGAGATGTACTGGTAATCATTTCATTCCAGTCGTTCCATACGGAAAGAAACTACATGGCATCAATTCCAGGCAGCAAAGATTCGAATTAATATCCGTTCCTTATAATTAATCTAACTTAAGTCAATTACTGATTCAATAAGATTACTATTAAATTATAGTCCCAATATTGGCTTAGTTGATTAACTCCGCTAACTGTTATTTCCTGTCAGAGACTTTAAATTGTTCATCTAAAAGCTGGTGGACATGACTTTCATCCACTAAGTTGCTGTTTAGACATGGTAGTATAATTCAAAGATGATTTTCACATTATACAAATTTCATTTCCAACCCAGTGATCTGTATACGAACTTATACCCACAGGAATTCAATAGACAACTGTCAATCAAATAATTTTCTAAAAACAATGTTATATTTCTCAAGATCAACATTCTAATTATTAGTAAAAGGTATAATAAATCACCTTGGTGATAACAGTGTTGACTAGAAAATCAACCTGAATAAATTTAAATGAATTTTTGTAATAAACAATTAGCCTGAAATCCTGTTACATGCAAGTATAAAGCGATTAAGTAGTTCACGCACGCAGTGTTAAACAGGATAGTGCTGGAGCTTTCTAATTTCCTCTATCTATCTATCTATCTATCTATCTATCTATCTATCTATCTATTTATCTATCTATCTATCCATCTATCTATCTATCTATCCTTGATCATTATATCTGTCTATCTATTTAAATTATCAACTCTATTAGGAATTAGCTATATTTTCACATTCTTCTAGATCACGATAGAAAACTTTTTCTATTCTTATTATAATTAATAATGTAATTTTTACACTAATAGTCATAATGATTGCTATTCCACTATTATCATGTGAATTTTTTACTCTACTTATATACAATATATGCTTGACGATTAACGAATAATGTTGTTATTGATAAAATATTGCGATCTATCTAATGAATAGACACAGAGTTTTTAGATTTGTAAAACTTCATAACGAACATATCTAATCTAACATGTTACTTGATTGATCTAATGAATATTTTACTATATAATTGTGATTACGTAAAGTATACTTTATGCATAATACTTATAACCTACATCAATATCTTATGTAATTAGGATAAGCTTGTAAGTATGACCGTCCGGACGCAGTAGCCTAGTAGTGAACGCGGTGGCGTTCGACACGAAACGGACTGAGTTCGAATCCCAGTGTGAACATCAACACTGGGATGCAGGTACATCCTGCCGATGAGTCCCAAATAGGACAAAACGCGCATCCTGGATTCCACTTGACAGTCACAATCCAACTTAAATCAATATCTTACTTCATAATTTAGTCTGTTCAGTGTTATTATTATTATAAAATCATTAATTTGTTAGGATATCATTTTAATATCTAATGACAATCAATTTGATTCACCGAATATCTACTTCATGACAAAAGTTAATGAGATAATTGATCTTAAAGTAAATTCAACGCTAGAAATACATCTTTCAATGAAATCTGAACAATAAATCAGTCTTTGCTTAATTTATTATCTTTATCGCATATCTGGTAAGCGTTTTATTTTTAGCTGAAAAAACATTTGGAACTTATATCAACTGGCAGCTAACATTAAAGTTAAAATTTCCAATTCAAATGTAAAGACAGTTCTGTTGTATGGAACTGAAACTTATACGGGGAACTACGAAAACAATCATTCATAAGATACAAGTGTTTATAAACAACAGTCTGGGTAAGATACTTCTGATCATTTGGCCGTCAACACCAACCTTTTTATGGCAGAGAACAAACCAACCTCTATCCAGTCGAGGAAGGAATTAGGAAAAGATACTGGATGTAGATAGGACATGTTGAGGAAATCATGAAACTTCTTCACAAGACAAGCACTAACTTGGGTTCCTGTGAGCTAAAGGAAAAGAAAGTGACCCAGGAACACATTCCGTTGGAAGTTGGAGACAGACATGAGGAAAATGAACTGTACTTGAGAAGAGATGGAGAGGAAAGTCCAAGACAGAGTTGGTTGGGGAATGCTGGTCGATGGCCTATGCTCCATATAGGGTAACAGGCATTGATTGATCAACCAAGTTTATCGCATATCCTGTTTGTTTGTGTAGATTATTTTACTAACTTAGACTTTCTATCTCTAGTCTCTGTGACAATATATCAGTTGGAGTTGATATATTTTAATTTACATTTCAATGTTGTAATACTTTTAGTTAGTCTTCTAATTAGATATAATTTTAAATATAATTGTTCTCAATTAATTCTTTGGGCATTAACATTGCCAAGCCACAGTGATTAAAAATGCTAACGTCGAAGGTAATGTATTTTACACGTACTTCAGCAGACTGAACTAAACAAATAGCGTAAATTAAAAATGTACATAAAAAGTTTGGATGCAGATGAACAATGCCTAAATTCTGTAGTTTTTAAGAATGCAACGAAATGTTCATAGGTAAGTAAAATGAGTCATATATTTCTACCATAATTTTTCGTGAAAGATATGCAAATCGTCAGACTGGTAAAATCATAGATAAATCATGAGATCCCTGTGTTGATCCATCTTTTATTTAAATGTATCTACAGGTAAAGGGGTAGAGAGTTCTATTTGCTGACTATTCATTAAATAGCTGGTAGTCAGCAGGTAAATATTTTGTTTTAGGCTTGTGAACATTTTTCAGTGTCTTCATAAATTGCCTACTTCAAAAGGCAAGAAAAAGCAGGGTATTTCATGCAGAAATCTCACATTAGGTAATAAGAAAACCATGATTAGATACTCTATGGTTTGTGTAACATATATAGCAGTCTGATGCAAAGAGCTTTTTCAAGAGCCATAGCAAGTTAACACAGGTCTTGCATCACAAAGTATCAGCTTTCTCGAGCTGGTGATAAGTCTTTAAGAAGCGAATAGCCTATTCTAAGACAGCCCTACTTTTCTGAGTGTCAGGTCATCATTCGGATACATAGATAGTTCTTTTCAGGCAATCCCCATAGTTTTGATAACGATAATAATTCAACCTATCAGCCGATATGTCTCAAATTTATGCTGCCTGTTCTAAAAACGGGACCTAAAATAATACATTTCCTGTAGCATGTAGCCTACTTTAAAATACAGATAGATTAACGCATATAATAAGAGGGTTTCAAATGGAAGTTATTAGTTGTTTTAGTAGTCTAAGATGTACTTCGATTATTTCTGTGGTTTTAATACATTAAGTTCCTGTATGATATTGGTTTTAAGATTTAAATATTACTGTGAAAAGGTGTCTCTAATGTGCATGCGTCGCTAAAGTTGTCAGATAGTAATTCGGCTTTATCTTAACCTTTCTTAAGCCGTCCACGAAATATAATAACTTTAGCCAAACTGCGATGATCTCGAAAATCCGAATTAAGTTAGCCAGAGATCACTTATTGTAATATACAAGTCTGACGCCCAGAAAGTATAAAATCCTTCCGAAAAACCCATTTCTGATATTACAGAGTAAAAATAATGGTGCTGAACGTGTTAAAAACTAAATTATTACTTAACATGTTACAAATAGCAAACAATTCAACAATACACCTAAACGACATTCCCTAACCCAAACTATCCGTAAATTTGTCTATCTCACACCCCTATCCTAAAACCTAGCATATACGTACCCATTCATACCAACCAGAATCAGTTATAAGGTGCATAGAAGATTATGAGTTCATTAAATGGTTTAAGAATGTGGGTGTTATTTTGATATGTGGACGAGTGAGGGTAAGATGATATAGAAGATTTATAACTCAGGAGTATCGTTTTGATAAAACTACATTCTTTGAGCTTCTGTCAGAAGTATGCGCCTATAAAGTCGTCTGGAATGATGATAGAAACTCCGCAATTAAATCATCGACTTCAGAGAACGCAGTATAACCGTTGAATCTTAATTTACAATCTAACAGTCTATAGAAAATTTAAATAGTTATATTAACTTTGAACAATCTTATTACCAAGTCTAATATTATACAAATTTTGGCTAAAATATTTATATGTAATCGCTGTCACATGACTGGATAATACTGGCTATAAAACCTTGAATCTGGTTGGTTAATTTATTTAAACTCAAATCTCTAAACGTTGATTGGTTAAAATGATTATTTATAGAGAATATTTTAAAAATTACTCACTTTCGTCCCTACATCATATTCAAGTGTTCAAGTTTCATTTTAGAAACCATACTTTTATATCATGCTCCAAAATATGACTTATTTCATTTAGTTTAATTGTGATGGTTATTTTTGTGGAGTTTAGTTATTTAGTTGATTGAATATGTCACAGATTAGTGTTGGCAGGGTACCATTGTAAACTAGAGAGCACTAGACAGATGTTTTGTTCTAATGTGGAACTCTACACCAGTACGTACCTCAGATTCATATACCTTATCGGAATAAATAATGAAATGATACGTAAGATAAAGAATAAATAGACGACAGAATGAATCATATGATTAATTAGTATAAATTTCACTAGAAATATTTTACAGAATCTAGAAAAAGAATAACAGGCAACAACTAAAAATTATTATCGGCTAACTGTTATAAATATTTTTTTAGTTACTTTTTTCATCATGTAAATGTGTTTAAGTATGAAATAATGTTGTTACTATGTTGTTTTCATATTTTGCAAAAAATTTAAATAATTTACACGTAACATAATCAGATTATTTGTTTTAAGTAGTATAGTGTTGAACATGCATTTTCATGATTACAATAATAAGAAAAGGTGAAGAAAATCACTATAAAATGGTACTACGTTAATGAATCTTACTTTCAAATATCCATGTTACTTATACAGCAGTAAATAATGGTCGAAATGAATAACTAAATATAACTTGAAGTTATATTTAGTATTATATTGTGATATTTTGAAAACTGTTGTTTAGATATTTGAGAAGTTTTATACTCTATTTGTTGCATAGTCATCTAGTTGTATTCTTATTTCTGTTTTTTATAAAGTGAAGAGTTCCACTTATCTATTAACAGAAGTTGAGGTATCTTAATGTGTACTTCATTCCACTCCGATATTTCTTTTTTTTCTAACTCTCTTCAACGAAAAACACCTTTGTTAAGTAGGTAGATGATCTTACTATTTGTATGCTTGTTCTTTTTTCCTACGTTTTACTGAAATGAAAGATACATTATTTTAATTTACACTTAATCTTAAATCAAACGTCTTTGTGAATTCGCATGGTGGTAGTACCAATGAAGTTTTCATAATTAATGATACGTTGAATGTCACTCATCTTGGGTTAGCGTATGCTTCTGATCTATCATGTTATTTGCATGTTTTGTTAATATCAAAAAATATTTTTCGCTTGATTTATTATGTAGAGAGACATTGGCGTTTTCATACACTTACTTAATTTGTTAATTCTCGACTATTGACTATTATTTTATAGTGTTCCCAATTGTCTTTCTCTTACTTTCAAGAACAGACTATGTAGTTTAATATTTGAGTTGGATTGTGACTGGCAAGTGGAATCCAGGACGCGCGTTTCGGCAACAGAGACTGACCAGTTTCAGTCAATTAAAAAATTCAACGGAAAATACAAGCTTATCTTAATTAGACTATGTAGTGTTGTAAAGAGTAATATAGACCGTTTGGTGAGGATTGTGATGTTACTTTGAAAACCGTTGTAGACAGATATTTTAAGTTCTGTAAACAACTATCTAGCATTATTCTATCCTATACAAACCACCTATTTCATTTACATCTTTTAACTTATATACCTTCTAGCAAAACCAGATGCAACTATATTAGAATTTGTGCATACTATGCTATTAAAAAGATCGGTGTGATTAGAAATCTCCACTCCTGAAAGTAGAGCTTGTTACAAATTTTAAAGATTCAAAATTTTTGTGAAACTTCTATCTAAACTTTACATAAGTACAAACAATTATCCTCAAACTTAGTTTCGTTTACATCATTGCATATATGTATATGTATTGCTTGAGACGTGCATATAGAAAAAGTGTAACTCGTTGAAACACTGATTGGGATAAATTCATATTGTACTAAACATAATATTAGATACATCAGAAATTATTATTGTCAATATTGTTATTATAAACACAATCCGAACAAGAAACTAATCAGTATTAGTTATAATGTTACTAGTATTAATGATAACAATAGTAATATTGGTAGTAGTATTATTAGTGATAGCTGGAGTAGTAATGATAATAATATTATAAGTAAATTAGCAATCATACAATCAACGATTCACTCATTGTGGCAGCAAGTTAGTATTTATCAATCAAGTGTTTCTCAAAAGTTCATCATTAGTAATGTGAGTAAATAATTAGTAAATCAATACGATTTGGATGATACATTTAGCCTAAGTTGTTTGAGTTTCCTCACAGATTGACGTTGGTTAGGTATTATCAGAAACCACGGGACACTGGACAAATTACTTTCCCTAGTATAGGACTCCAAAGGCATTTTGTACTCTTGATTCCATCAGAGACCCAACCAACGTTAATCTATGAAGAACACAAACAACTAAAGTTGATGACCATTTCCACTAATCCACCGTGATCGAATTCATTTAACTAACAAATAGTTTACTTACTATTATGTGAATTAATGATATGAATATGTTTATCCCAAAATTTCACTAAACTGACGTTATCATTATGAATTTGTGAATTTCCGTGTAATCAGGTTTCCTTGAAATCATGTTATCATTACTAGCTGTAAACGCATTCTATCTAGTTTATGGATTTATCATTTTGCGTTATTTTCTCTACCAGATTCTGTATATAACACCCTCATATACACTCCTTTAAAAATATGATACTTCAGAATTAGACGTGTTTGAATGTTACATCTGTAACACATTCGTTATAACACAAACACACACGTACATTGAGATGTATTACATAATTGTGTTATTGTAAGTTTTCTTCTTAAACGAGTGAATAGAAAGATGAAATACTGGAGTGATTATAATGATGTTAAGACGAAGACGAATATATAGGGATAAACTTGACAACCATACTTTCAGGAGATTAATAGTTATACATTTAAACATTTATTATACACTATATTTATGAGATTTTCTATTGCTTTCATTGTACACGTTCATTTGACTTAATAAAGGTAGTTTCATTATATTCTGTCTTTAAGATATTGTTTATTAAATTTTAGTTTGATTGAATTTGTCACAGGTTGATATTAGTAGGGTACGACTAAAAACCTGGGAGTACTGGACAGCCGCTTCTAGCTAGTATATGACTCCTCAGCAAAATGTACACTCTAGATTCCGCTCAGATTGGCAAACGTCTAACACTCTGTCCCACTGTTTACTAAGTAGAAACCTGCTATTCAGGTTATCGTATTGATAATATACCAGTTTTGTGTAGTTAGTGATTTATATGGTGTCCATGGTTTTGTATTTAAATTTTAAAGAACTAACGTATGCATTAATAATGATCCGACTGTCTTTATTCGCATGTTCTTATTGAACAAGAAAAATAAAATGAAATGTGAAGATCAATAGGCGGTAATCTAGCCTGGTCAGATCAAGAACATGACAGGTAGAAATGAAACCAAACCCTGATTTTCAATCGAATATATTCTTGAAGACAGAAACATTAGCTAAATGATGAAGCATCTGAATACATATTAAAGCTTTTATTTGCATCCAAATCATTTAATCAAGATTTTTAACAGTCTAGTTTCCAGATGAATAATCACAGATGAAATATACGAATCACAAAACGATCAACAATCGTACACTACTTTTCGTCGTCATATCAGTATGTTTTTGAAGCTCACTGAAAACTATTAAAATGTAATCATATGATCCACTTAGATAATTTAGTCTCCTATAGAATCCTTTTCCTATATAAATCAGCCATTACAAAAATTAAACAAGGCTAAGGAGTAGATAGACATGGCGTTGGTTACTGTCCAGTGACTAACGAATGTAAATATAAGTCGTTGTTCAAATGGCCGAACGCTTTCAGATTTTTAATTTGGTTGATATAAATTTAAATTGTACAGGGGAAACAGTTCAATCAATATTCAGTATGTTTCTTGTTATCAAGATAGCTCAAAATTCAGGTCAAGCAGAGTTTTCCCATCGACTACCTCCAACATTCCAACGCTTATGTTCATGATTTATAAAATGCAGCATAAACATTACTTTTCTCGGTGGAATGAACCCATTCACCTGATAGCAGTGAATATTCAATCTGATTGTATGAATGATCAATAAATGTAATTCATTGGTTGAAATTTCTTCTCATTTGTCTTATTATTGTTATTGACCACGCCCAGAGTTAATTGAATCATATAAAAGAGGGGAATTAACCCGAAAACAAGAACAACAACGTGAATTATATTCAATAATCGAAAGAGGTGAAAAGTCATGTGCCTTGTGCTAGTGTACTGTTTTTACTGCTGCTATATAATAGGTTACGCCTAAGATTTAAATGAAAGATAGTACCTATCAATCTAGATGAAACAAAGTAAAATGAAATTTGGGTAAGTTTGGATATCAGACGCTTAATTTAATGGGTTATATGTCATTTCATAGAGTCAGTCAAACATGATCAACTAAAAGGAAAGAACAGAGCAAAACCTGTCAGTAGAATTTTCATGAAACAAGATTTTTAAAAGTAACGGTTTTTAAACATGTGAAGGAACTCTAGAAACGTGAAATACTATGAAATATTAGTTACGTCGTGTGTAAAACATAATGACACAATTAGGATAAACTTGTATATTCCCGTTGATTTGTTATAGACTGAAGCTGGTCAGTCATTGTTGCTATATGTGCATCCTGAGCAGATTGCCTCGATATAGCGAATTTTTCACAAGTATTATATAAGTTGGATTGTGACTAGCAAGTGAAATCCAGGATGCACGTTTCGTCTTATTTGGGACTCATCGGTTGGATGGATACGAAACGGACTGAGTTCGAATCCCAGTGTGAACATCAACATTGGGATGCAGGTACATCCAGCCGATGAGTCCCAAATAAGACGAAACGTGCATCCTGGATTCCGCTTGCCAGTCACAATCCAACTTATATAATACTTGTGAAAAATTCGCTATATCGAGGCAATCTGCTCAGGATGCACATATAGCAACAATGACTGACCAGCTTCAGTCTATAACAAATCAACGGGAATATACAAGTTTATCCTAATACCAATGTGCCCGTTGCACAAGTATGACTGTCTGGACTCAGTAGTCTAGTGGTGAATGCGGTGGCGTTCGACACGAAACGGACTGAGTTCGAATCCCAGTGTGAACATCAGCACGGGGATGCAGGTACATCCAGCCGATGAGTCCCGAATAAGACGAAACGTGCGTCCTGGATTCCACTTGCAGTCACAATGCAACTTATATAATGACACAATGTTAAACTAAGAAATTTATGAACTATGTATACCAGCCAACAAGCTGAGACTTCTGAAGAGGTTATTGTCTTTAATCTTACAATATGACGAAAATTCTAAGACGGAAAAATAACACTATGCTGTCATCAAGCTTAGAGTAACGTCTTACTCATTTTCTGCTGTGGTTATGAGTAGAAGAAAAGTTTTCTCATTCATTGACCTCATTGTGCAACTATCAATCACTTTGACATTCATAAATCAATATATATATATAGGCTGTAGAAAGGAGTTTAGTTCTCAATAGTTTTATTTTTGGGATAGCAGGTTTTATGTTAGAATTCTGAAATGGATACGTTGAGAGAGTTGACGGCAAGCTTACATATTCACTCTTTGAATCTCATTAAAATAGGCAACAGAAGATAAAATGATTAGACTTGATCAAAATTATCTTTCATACATAAAATATCTAACCAAGTTAGTGTTAGATTCATCGATAATTCTTCAGTGAATTCTACAGAAACTAGGTAGAATACCTAAAATAATATCAACTAATCAACGACTTATGAAAACATCCAAGAAATGTGTTGGATATAATTTTGCGCACTTTTTAAATCTGTTTAAACTATTATTAAGCTTGTTATCAGTTGTAATATAACTCTATTGTTGTTCTTAATCTTATTAGTAAATACTCTTAGGTACTTTGTAATAGTTAAGATTTGAGATACAGCATTTTTCATATTTACTGCTTTTTCTATTCACGATTCAAGTATAGTAAATAGTGTTGGAGTATGAAAAGTGACAGTGTCTTAAGCGTTCCTTATAAAATAAGTATGAAATAGTATGAGTTATGATATTGTAAATGAATACTCATGTAATCCGTTTTCTCAGCTGTTTGATTTAATTGTCGAGCCTTCATTATCATTTTTAGAAGTCTTCGTCGGGATGAAGTTCTGACAGAAGTAAGCTGTAAGATCTACTCTATAGGTGACTATTAGCTCGTCCTGTCGACTATGAATTTGACTGGTTGTTGTATAAATATTGTAACTCCGTTTCATCTTGACTTTATTCATAGTATGGTAGTTGTTTATTAGTTTTCTAATTAATTGATTAATTGCATTTATATCAATGCATTTATTGATGGCTGATTAACATGAGTGCCAAGCTTTTAAAAATTCTCTGATTTTCTTCATGCTTCGTCTGTCTAAAATAACAGAGTTTTCTTAGTCAGACGTGTATCCATAATTGTCATTATGTAATTATATAAGAAAAGATGAAAGCCCCACAATTAAACCGTCTTCCTAAGCTACAAATCCTTATCATCTCAGTACTCATGTATGTCAACCGTCGTAATGAATGAATTTTATGGTAGAATAAAGACTAATTGGTAAATGCAGTTCATTTTTGATTCAGAAATCAACCCAAAAGGAGTAGCAGTAACCTCTATCCAGTTATTGATAAAAATATAGTAGATTAGACAAGTTATAGAACGCATATCAGAGTTTTGAAACGTTGTTGGGTTTAGCACTCCTCAAATTCAGTAAGAAAACTTAGATGTTACATACGGAATTTTTCTTATATAGTGAACATGTACTTACTTTTACATAACTAGGACAAAACAGATGTAGAGTTCTCCCTGGTTCTGAGTGGTACTCAACCGACATTAATCTGTGATGAATACAAACAACCAAATAACTTAACAGTTTAGAAGAATCTCATCTACCTTGAAAGTTTTATTCAGTTACTTCGTTTAAAATGTACTTATTCGTTTATCCGTAAGGTTTTATATTATACAGTTGTTAATATTCACGAAATAACCTTGAACAGTCACCGTTGTTATAAACGCTAACCAGTAGGTACTATGTTTAGACAATAGTACAGACACCAACACTGAAATGAAAAGCACATCTAGCAAAATAACCCATAATAGAACGAAACGTATGCCCTGCATTCAGATGTCAATAAAATCAGTAACTAGAACAGATTGTTGAAGCAGTCTGCAAAAGACGCATATACTTCACATATATTACGCATGGCTCTTAAAACGCTTTGTAATAAATCATCCTGTTTATAAAACTCAGCTTCACCGAAAGAATTTATCTGAGCTACAAACCATCTTTATCTGTACAGGTTTCAGTTACGACAACTGACAGAGTTCATAATGAATTTAAAAAATGAATTCTTGATATCCAAAAAAGCAGTGGTTGATCAATCAGATATGACAAATGTAGTATTTGTATAGTCCTTAGTCCTGAACATATTCTATAGATTAAGTTGGTCGTTAATGCGACTTGATATCAAATGAACTATGTTTCGATGTTCAATGGCTTAAGATATCCTGTAGTAATCATTAGGATCTAGGTATACCGCTTGCTGACACTTGACAGCTGGGCTTCTCTAAGATTTTAATGAAATTGATTTACCCTGTTGGATATTAACTTGAGTTTTCCAGTGTGAAATACTCCCACTAAGCTGATCTCCAATAAAATTGAGATATTAACATAGATTGATGTCATGTTGGTCTAATCCGATAAAGTTAACTGATTCCTATTTAGTCACTATAATGATTGCTTTTACAAAATTCATATTCATAAGCAGTTAAATAAGTAGTGCACAAGTCAACGAAATGTACAATTCGCAGACTTCAACGATTTTAAAAATTGAATTCAGGTGGTTTGTGAAGATTGATATTAAGTTCTAGTTAATTGAATTCGTCACAGATTAATGTTAGTAGGGTACCAACCTGAAGCCCCTGAGGTGGAATCTATGGTGCACCCTGCTGAGAAGTTCAATACAAAGATGAAACAGCTATCCAGTACCCCTTGGTTTTCAGCGGTACCCTACCAACATCAATTTGTGACCAATTCAATCAACATAGATATTAAAAATTCTTTGATAAACACAAAAATTACCAAAAATCAATCAATCAATCGATCGATCAATCGATCGACAAACAAACAGTTAGTGAGTGCGTTTCATAATATAAAAATGTCAATGTGAACTAAAGTCAATTAGAAAGCCAAAAACAACAATAATGTCTAGGCATTAATTTTCATCTTCTAGTATTGTTCACATGTTTATAACTTCAACAGGAACAAACAAACAAACAATCAATAAAAAAGATCATTGCCAATAAATGTTTCTTATGTATGAAAGCAATAGAGCCTGTGCTTACAATTTGCTAATTATATGTAGTAAACTATTTATTGGATTTCTTTTTTTCAAGATGATATGATTTTTGCTTAGTTTAAGCAAACTACACACTATATCTTACATAATGAATCATAGTTTTTTCAGTAGAATTAACTGGATTTTGATCGATTGGATACGTTACCGATTAATGTTGGGGTATTAGACAACTGTTTGGTTTTAGTATGGGATTTCTACGAGGTGCATACCCAAGATTCCGCCCCGGGGGATTCACGTTCCTACCCTATCAACATCAGTATGTGACGTATTCAATCAATTATAAATACCAATCTCCGTAAACCATCTTAATTAAATTTCAGTCATATAATCGGACGTTTAAAACATATCCCACCTACTTTGAGAAGTTTGAATATATTATTACTTTTCAAGAAATCAACTGATCTATATAAATCTATGCATTGTAAAGGAGATGAAGGGTTCTGGTGAATGTTGTTGCTGAGCTTTTCGGGTGTATATGCAAATATTGGCTAAAGGTGATACGACAAGAATATGTTATCACTGAAATTAATGTTTGTAAACCATAAGGATGAACTCGTCTCAAAAAACGTAGAAACTGTGAATTGAGGAGATTCTAAGGATATCAGTGAACTTCAAAAGGTATCGCGTTCAAATCAATCAACAATCAATCTACACATAGACATAGGTCAGACTTATCAGTCTATATAGAAAAGATAAATCAACTGCATGGATAAAAGGTAAACTAATAAGACGATCATCAAGAGATACATGGACGGATAAAAATAATCGGTCACAAACAAAGACCGCATAGTGAACTGACTTAACACTCGTCGAACATTTCATTCAGTTTTTCCTACTGATTAATTTCAATAAAGAAAGAACAATAATAGTTACACAATATGACGAATTTATTTATTTCATGGTTACTCTGCAATTGCTATTTACAACCTAATAACAATTATATTAATCGTAAGAAACAAAACAAGTGAAAATATTTTATAAGAAAAAAGTCTGAAAAAATTACTGGAGTTGATATAAACATAGAATAATAGGAGATAGTAACTGCAGAAAGATTAAAATTCATATAAACAATCGCTTATTAGCAGTTTCAATGTATGAATATTCTAGCAGAAAAAATTGAGGAAGCATTGGCTACAGAAGACCAAACTAAAATAACAACACTTTTTCAGCAGTACAATTGCTCATGATTTGCTTAACAGAAGATGTAATGTGGACAAGTCGAAATCCTTCGAAATTGTCAACAAGTAGAAGACTGAGAATTCATTATGTTTTTTGCAGAGGTAGTGGGTACTAAACTACTTAAACCAACTTAATGTGTTAAACGAGACAGTTATAAATCTGCCGGGGTGACCTCAATTGAGAATCTCGTTATGCAACTAATTTCCTTTATTTTATGATCTTAACAATTAGGCAGTTTGTTTACATATCGCAGTTATTATTGGCTATTCAATTATTTTAATTATTACATAACCTAAGACACCTTTCCTATTTCTTAAAATCTTGTAACCATGGTCTCTTCGTGAATTCTCTTATTTACGCCATAGTTGTTGTCACTTATTATTCTACGTTCAGGTCAGCTCCAGACCTACTCATAGCTATTCACCTTATTGTGTTAATATCTTTGTTCCTCCTTTATTTAAACGTGTGGAACAACTGAAACACTTGCTTCTACAGAAAGTTGTGCAAAAAAAATTTCATGTTTTCCCCGATTTCTTCTGGATGTCATTTAGATATAGTTAGTTGTTTGTTATTAACAGAATCATTTGAACGAATTGTTGATAGTCAATAAACGAACATGGCTGAAAATTAACATGTGATTCATTGTGTATTATTTTCGGCGCCTATGTGTTTTATACTCATCTGGATACTTGATAACCAGTATTTCAAATTTGTAATGAGTTGTGGGAGTACATTTTTGAAAAATTCCATAATAGGACAAAACACCTGTCCAGTATCCTATGGTTATAACTGCTTAACTTAAATAACATTACATTGAATCTACCTAATTCGATGACTTTCTAACATGGCTCTACCTAACCAGGTAACTAAACTAACTCGTTGCTTTATTGTAAACTAAAAAAAGTAACAATCAAGTCAGTATTGATTGGTCAACTTCATTTACATGTTTATGTTGTGGATGAAAATATCTATTTGTACATGATTCAAATCCATCTATCTGTTATCTTTAATAGTGTAGTCATTAAAGTGTCAATCTGTATAGACTAGAGGTCTCATACGAATATTATAGACTAGACCACATGACACTGGTTACTATTCATTGATTATTTATTATTATTATAAATATAATCTCCTAGTTGGTTGGTATAAACTTCAAATAAAAACTGGTTATGTTAATTGTTTGTTTTGTTTAATGAATGACGTCAACAGAAGTACACTTTAGCGGTAAATGACAGTTTTAAATCAATCTTCTTCAAATATGTAGTCAGATAATCAATGAAACGTTTTTTATTCCTAAAGCCTCATAATCAATAGTAATCAGTAACCTGAAAGAATTTTGTTGTTAGACAATTCGATAAGATTATCAACTTTCAATTCTGGTAAAAATGAATTAAATGTGAACATTGAACTTATTAACAGTTGGTTCTATCAATAAAATTAAAGTTGATTTGAGATAGCTATTTTTGTGAAGATTGGTATCTATAGTTGATTGAATAAGTCACAGATTGATGTTCGTAGTAAACCATTGAGAACCAAGGAGCAATGGACAGCTGTTTTGTTTTCGTTTGGAACTCCTCAATAGTGAGCACTTCAGATTCCGCACCAGAAGCTTCAGGTTTGTGAACACCTAATCGCCTGCACCAGTGAGCCGGCATCCAGTGGTGGAATTCCTACTCTCATCGATTTGTGATATATGGTGCGACGATATCTATTGTTATTGATGATGACTATCTCACCCCGGAACAAGTCTGAACTCCACTCGTTATGACTTCTCATTGGAATTTCAGGGATATTCTGAGGTTAGTCACTAGTGGGCTGATTATTATATTTGAATTGAGATGGTTATTATTGTGGATATTGGTATTTATTATTGATTGAATACGCCATAGATTAATGTTCGTAGTAAACCGTTGAAAACCAGGGAGCAATGGATAGCTGTTTCGTTTTCGTTTGGAACTCCTCAACAGTGAGCACTTCATATTCCGCACCAGAGGATTCAGGTTGTAAATTGTTTACTTATCAGATTAAAATTAGGTTGAGATCTAGTTAGGTTATTTGGATAATGTTGACTCAAATCTGTTTTTTATATACTACAAAGTAATTTCAAGTAGTAAAAATTAAGATATTTGTTATTGTTGGGGGTGGGGAGGAGACACTAGAACCATAGCAACAATCAAATGGTAGACTTTGCATTGATTATTGAACAATGTTCATTACAATTAACTGAATATAGAGTAATGATTTTAGTTGTAGTTAGTGTATCAATTTGATGTAATTTTTTGCACAATAATTATTCATAACAATTTCATTATATTTACGCATACATTTAATAAACTTAGAGGGATAGAATAAACATTTGAGCAGAATAACATGAATTCATCTTATTTCGTCCAATCCTTATCAGCTAGCTTACAGCTTATTATTTAGAAATAATTATGTATGCAACATCATCATGATGAATATAAGATGCAAGTAAAGTATGTTGAACTGTATAGTAATTGTTGTAATTAAAGTGAGTTAAAGTTTCAGAATAACGGGAGAAATACAAACAATTATAAAGTAACAGATTTTAATTGATTGCATAATGAAAAAAATGGTTAGATACAAGTAAACTGAGAGTTGAGATCAGTTAATTTCAAGAGGTGGGATTATGAAGTTGGAAGAATTTAAAGATAATGCAATTGAAGAAGTGAAAAAATGTAAATGATGAAATCAAATAGTGATAATATGACTCTTGTTATAATATTATTATTATATTGTTTCTGAGTAACAGGTATGTTAAACTTCAGTTTTATAATTTTGAAATATTCCCACTTGTAAGCAGTTGATGAGAACCTGACAAGACGGAATAAATTCATCTTATTCTCCCAGATATTTACTCAACTAGCGATTTTCCTAATAATTCACTACAATTTTAATGAAACATATACGCATGAATAACGTGCCGTGAATTACACTTTTCTACTCACACTAGAGTTTTCTCTCTAGTCAACTGGATCGAGACACTGACGTTAGAAATAGACACTTTTTATGTCATTGGTACGTGTATGCAATTAGCTGGTAATCGAGTTATTATTATCACTCAAGTATGAGACACTTCGATTGTATAGAGTAATCGTAGCTTACTTGAGCTGTTAGGCAACTAGCTTTTCTTTAAAGTGCATAAATCTTCTTGTATTCGATTTGCACCAATTAATTATATATGTCAATAGAGCACCTTTACGCTACTTCATAAAATATTTCTAACGTAACACAATGTTAATCGCTGAGAAACTCAAGAAGTATATACATCTTTGGTAATTCGTATATATTTATTCTTTTCTATCAGTTGGAGAAAAGGTGTGAACTACTATTGGATTCATAGTCCACACGGTCGACGTTAATTAATCGAATAAAACTGATCGTAATCAATTTCGAATGCATGAGAAAGGCACTTAATCACAGTTTGAAAACTACATCTATTTTGAAAATTTACAGGTTCGATCCATAAAAGTGAGGATGTTGCTGTAATTGAGAATATTTCCTTGTGAAAATTGTTTTCTGCAGTCCAACATACATTACTAGATAAATCAAGTAGTAATGTCATTATTACTGTGTTAAGGAGGTTATTAAATATGAATTTGATACCACGAATTGACCTGAGTTTATCGTTAATGATTGTAAGGCACCCGGCAGCCGTTTCATACTGGTATTAAACTTCACAGGTTTTGTAGAGAATACTTAGCCCTTATATTATTGAGCTGGCATCCGCTGGTTGAAGTTTTTAATTCCAGTCAATTCGCGACACATCGCATGATGTCATCCATATCACTAGAGGGCAAATACCACACTCCATATATGGTTGAATTTCACTGGTTGCGTCATCGAAAATATTTCAGCATTACCCAGCTAGTGGCGAACTTTAGAAGGCAATTCTAGAGCTCTATTAAGATATGACTCCTGGAGTTCAACCATCGAGAATAAACTGAAGTCACAAGTACCATTTGGGATCAGTATTCTAAAGGCTGATTGTCTACAGTGGAGTCTACGACTCCTGGGTTCAATTACTAATAAAGCAGGGGGCGGGGAGTCGTAGGTGCTAAATGCTTGGATAAAACGGCTATCGAAAGCTCCCTGCTTTTCAGTGGTATCCGAATGAGATCAATCTAAGGCGAGTTTAGAACAACAAAAGTATACATGTACATACGTATTTAAAGCACATGCTTCTCTATGTTCAATTTTCCATTCATTTTTTTGAATATTATAAATGTAATTCATTTCTAGTTTTCTTTTGAATTCGTTTAACACATTGTTTTAATATCACATGTAGTTTAAGTTCATTGTTGAAGCATGATTATTTAAACAAGTTTTAGCAGGTAGTTACAAATAAATTTCTGTTGTTAAATTTTAGTAGGTAATCTTTGAATGAATGCATTTATTCATTTATTTGTTAGATAATAAAGAACAATGATAAGTTTTAGATATAGAATGTTAATAAGTTTTCAGAAATCTTCCACTACACAACATCAAGTAATATAAATGAATATTACTTTATAAAGTATGCAGCTGAATACTTCATCGGCAACGTTGTAGTAGTCGTAATCACATCTAAACATATAGAGCAACTTTTAGTATTGTACATTTACATTCTGTGTTATACTTATCTAATTATTGAATGGGTACCTTGCACAACTGTATACGGACATCTTCTGCTGACTTTGTATGGTTTAAATGAGGTTTAATTGAAATGAATCATAATGCTAACCGTCTTCTAGATTTAATGTTAATCTCATCAAGTATCGTTGGTAAGGATGCTTAAGTCAACTGTATAGGTAAGGTAGTTTAGTTGATAATTAACATTTTAATATACAACGATCATTCTACCAAAACTAAAAGTTAGGACTATTCCCACCAGTCATCAAAGACGTCTCAGATTATGGAGTTGGATGAACTGGTTTAAAATACCACAGGTTCATCAATTCCTTCAAGATTTACGAGTTTCTTAAATCTTCTAGGTATATTAAACAGAAAAACTGTTATTATCATATAATCAGGTTGTTTACAATTATTTATCATACAGTATAATCACAACCATTATGACTGTAATTGATAAAAGTTAATTATAAAGATAATGAACCTACGGCTTGAGAACTAACCGAAACAAAATTGCAAACGCATAATTTGTTTCAGGAGTATAAACAGAGCAAGAACAATTCGAGCAGAATAAACTTTCCATTCATTGTACTAAACTAGATTCACTTATTTATCTGAGTTGGATTATGACTGGAAAGCGGAATCTAGGACTAGTGTTTTGTCCTATTTGGGACAAGAGAAGATCCAAATACATTCTAACTATAGATTTTCATTATCAGCAACTAAAACCTGTAATGGACTGAAACTGGTCAGTCTCTGTTGCCATATGTGCATCCTGAGCGGATTGCCTCTATATAGCGTTATTACACAAGTTATCCTAATTACATATATATGCCCGTTGCACAAGTATGATTGTCTGGACACAGTAGCCTAGTGGTGAATGCGGTGGCGTTTGGCACGAAGCGGACTGAGTTTGAATCCCAATGTGAACATCAACATTAGGATGCAGGTACATCCAGCCGATGAGTCCCAAATAGGACGAAACGCGCGTCTTGGATTCCGCTTTCCAGTCACAATCCAACTTAAATATACAACTTATGTAATAACGCTATATCGAGGCAATCCGCTCAGGATGCACATATAGCAACAGAGACTGACCAGTTTCAGTCCATTACAAATCAACGGGAAAATACAAACTTATCCTAATTACATATAAAACCTGTAATATTTCGAAGTCAAACTTTATAATATAGATTAAAACACTCTTAAATATGTGTAGAAATTGCTTACGAAAAACTTCAGATTTTATGAACATATTCCTAAAAATATTTCCTTAGAAGAGTGGGAACCTTCAGGATCCCCTACTTAGACTTTCATACATAACCATACCATTAAAGTTAATGTGGTTTTCTTACTTTCAAGTGAATAGACTGTCTAATATTTGAAATATTTTGTCGTTCTTAAGACATAACAATCACTGGTAAAAGTTACTTTTCATAAGAAAAAGTCATCTAATCAGTTACAGTCAACATAACCGTGTGCTGGTCAAAATGCTGAACCTTCAGCTTTTATCACGACGAGGTACAAGATAAAATGCAAAATAGCTGAAAACAGTAATGTTAATTAAAGTGATAGCTCATATGGTACAAATTACTTGTTATTCACCAATACTAGTGTAAAACAACTAAATGAGCGAAAGTTTTTCAAAAGATGAACAGGTATAAAGAAGTTCGTGAAAAAGAACATTTAACATTAAAGTAATTTCGGAAATGAATCCATATGGAGCAGAAAGTCAGTGATTAACTTATCTATTCAAATCGTAATCATTGGCACATACTTATCATATCGGGAGACATAGATATTTATAGAAATGTTGAAGGATTTCAAAATAAGGCTGAATTATTGCTAGTAGCAGACTTCACAATGACGCTCCACTCTGTCTTGGGGAGCATAAGTTTTACAATATGACTCGAATCCAATATATTTTTTGCTTTAAACATCTATGAGTTATCCATTGAGCTAGTGAATCTAGATAACTACTAACACTTTTCCGCCGATATGTTATACTTATGTAAGTGTTTGAATATTCCAGTTGTTGCTAATGGTAGCTAATCAAATTTAGTACCTAACGCCAAGAAAAAGAAAACTAATATACTACTACGAAATGTTTGACGAAATGTTTCTTCAATCTTGAAATGTTCATATAGTAACTATATCGAAACAATCTAAGATTTCAGGTTATTGTATACATAATAATAAACTATTGTGTAACTGAAAAATAAAGACAAGAAAATATGCATGAATATACAGGGAGAAGTTATTACATACCTAATTATGAATGCAATTGGTTACTATAGGAATCAGTGAATGAAAAAGGTAACCAGTCTACACACACGCGCATACAACTGAACAAATATGTAAATACTTAGAAGTATACCATCATTCAACAATAGGAGATAATCTATTATTACTACAGTTGATGAAAGGGGAAAGAAGACTGCTAAATACAGTCTAGTTCTGCCCATCTGTTACCAATGATATATATATTCCCAGATGATCGTCTGTAAATAGAAGGAAAAGTGTGGAAACAGTACTCAAAAATTTATCAACAATATCAAATTGATATTTGAACATATGTATAATTGGTAACTTTCAAACTGTTATTCAGTGTGAACGTCATCACTACGATACAACATCCAAATAACTTCATGAGCTGATGATATGTTCTGATTTGGCCTCCCCTAGCCTTTTGCCATTCTATTCCTACGCCAGTCAGAATCGCGCTACTAGGGGTGGTCGGGCTTACGTAATACATGTCGCGATCACCTCAGTTGGTGGTGATTTACGATTTTTTCTACTGGTTTGGCATGTTTTCCTAGTACTCTTTGTTTAGCATCAATATTGTTTATTCCCTCATTCCATGATATGTGGGTTGTACTATGGAGGTTTCTGTGATCAAAGACCTAGAGCCTAAGCATATCTTCTGTTTTTATTAGCCATGTTTTACATCCATATGATAAATCAGAGTTGACTGCTGCGCGGTACACTCGACCTTTAGCTGAAAGTGATAAGTAACGTAGGTTTGTAAAAGCCAAGCGAACTTTCTGAATCCGTACTGAGATTTTATTAGACACTGACCCACCAGAGGTTACGAGGCTTCAGAGATAAGTGAAGTGGTCAACGCACTCTACTAATTTATTCCCTGTGACAAGTCTAGGCGATGATGCAGACTAGTCCTGGAGTAACAATGTGGATTTCGATGGAGAGAAACATATCCAGATTATGTTGAGATTTTACTCGAGGTATTTAGGGGACTCTATATATTGTTAATGTTTTCACCAAGTAGAACTATATCGTCTCCATAAACTAAATCTTTGAGTTGGTTTTCTGAAAGGACATTAATTCGTGAAGAGCTGGATAAAGAAAGTCAAACTTCTAGGTAACTATCTGTAACAAAGTTAAGTAAGAAGCGAAATAAGGAAGCCCTGACGAACACTATCTGGAGTTGACAATCCTCGCGACAGTTTACCATAAGCTCTAACTCAACCAGTAGTATTCGAGTAGAGAGCCTCTATAAGGTCCATATACCTTTGAGGTACACATTTTAATGGCAAACTTTATCACAAAACTTCTTGATTTACGTAGACGAAAGCTGCCTTTAAGTCAAGGAATACCACTGTTAATGGCTTAAACACTATGTTAGTCAAACCGATTCCTCTGTTTATTAATTTCAAGAGAGCAAGAACAAATATTTGTGCAGAATAAGATGAATTTTATTTTATTTCGTTGGTTTCTCATCAGCTGTATACAACCTTGAATAAAATTAATATTTGGAACAAAGTTTAACGTACTCATGTGAATGTTCGAACTTGGTTGAAATCGAACATGTTAGACATGTGAACATAACTAAAATGTTGAAGAAAATGCTGTAAATATACATCGAATACAAAAGAAGGTACCAGAAGGCAAAATAGAGATCAGAGTTCAAATGCTTACATAATAAGAGGTGGTTAGAAATATATGATAATCATGTGAATTAAGCTCAGTTGTTAAACTTAAAATGACCTAATTAAACACAAAAGTTGAACTCAACCATCTAAAAAAATGGTGATGTAACGAAAAATGTGATCCAATAAAGAAGTAATAAATGAACTAGGCGATGAAAATGACGACACATAAGTCAGGTTACCAGGGTAAAGAAAGGCTAATAACAATTTTTTTTTGGACACATAAATTTGGTTTCATTCGTTTAATGGCGATCGCTCTTTCGTGGTTACCACAAGAAGATTTCTGTCCTTTTTTGTAAAATGGAACGATCAGCGATCGTGACCGGTTAGTTGGGATTACGTTCAGTTCCCAGACTCTGGCTAATACAGCAGTCAACCTACCACCTAAAAATACACCATATTTTTTAAAGATATCTGGAGTCAGTCTAACAGGTTTTGCTACTTTCCTCTCGTCAAATTACTTATAGCCTTTTCAAATTTACTTAGAGTTTGGGGGGTGGGAGAGGAGTGTCAGTTGTCCACTCAGACAATTAGTGGATAGTTGGTAAGCAGAGTGAAGCTGGGAGCTACGTGGGCTACTGCTGAAAGTGCTCCACCTATCAGTCCAGTCTTCCAAACTGAGAATGGACCATAGACCAATCGTTCTCGTAAATAGTCTCACAACCGACCTAATACTGGTTCCTTGACGAGTCGGAACAGTTGTCTAGTATTACCAAGTGTTGCCGCCGCTTCCATAGCTTTTACTTTTGGTGCCCACCACTGCTCACGGTTCTCGCACAAACTCTTTATTAGTTTACGTTTTAGTTGTCGTCGTTCCTGATCATTCACAGAGCCTGCCGGAATGAGCTTTTGAGTCTAGAAGTTTAAGTGATCAATGAGTTTTCATAAGCCTTTGGTTTAAGGCCATATGCATATACCGCTGTTACATTTAATGCTGCTTATTCAGGATGAATTTGCTGTAAATAAACAAAGAACCTCTTTTGAATGCATTATTAGTTTGTACAGTCTCGAAGTAACATCTAAAGGGTTTGCCTGCTGTGACCTTTCTAAGTTCAGTAAAAATCATGGAAATACATGTTCTTACTATGGCGTGGTTAGAATCCAGAATGAGCAGTAGTCCTCTACGATACCACCTCAACGACAGATGATGCCAATGTGGTCTATTTGTGTCCTTCATTGTGTTGGTGCTGGAGGCCGTCACGTCAAACAATATCTCTCCTTATGCTTAAAATTTTGTGGTATCTAAAAATAAGCTGTAGTCTGAGCATAGTTGCATAAGATGGTCTGCATTATCCGTTCGTTGGGCTAAGATGCTGAGTGAGGCACCTGAGTGTTTTTCAGCCTGATATAGTCTCCCAACCCAGGCTTTAAAATCACCTGCTATGTCTAAGTACTTAGCTTTCTGAAGAAGGCTAAAGAATCTCATGTAGAACTCGTCTTTCAATCCATGTGTTGCGGTCAGCAAGAAGGGCATAAGCAGAAACAACAGGAAGACATAGGGGTATTCCAGAGTTCGTACCTCACCATTTAGACGAACAGCACATAAACGACTATCTTCAGGAATCCACTCGAGAAATGTCTGTTCTACCCACAGACTTAGTGCTATGCCTACACCATTAAGGCTATGAGAGTTTGTTATCGAAGCTTGTTGACAGTTTGACACAATGTTTACACATTAAAAGCTCCAATATGAAGTTCAGAGCTCGGTTTCAGAAAACCTAGGATAGCATTTCGAGAGCCTTTTTAACCCCATCCTCCCTTTGTGGGAGGGTGGGAACACTGTTATGCTAGTTGCACGGGGGAAACACCTTACCCCCGCCATACCTTAGCACAGCCAGTAATACGACTTTGCCGTCGAACTATAGGTTTACTACTTTTAGTCTGATCGCTCCTTGGTCGAACTGTCTGGCATGGTAGGACCTGAAGGAACAGTTGTTCCAATTAGTATAGCTCGACTGACCCATCATGATTGGCAAGCTCAACCACCACGTGGAGGTAGCAGCAACAGTCTGGAGCTAAGCAGTGTGAATTTGTAGAACTCTAAGTAGTGTACGTGAAAGTATGAGGCAAACATATTTACACAAATAAGTATTGTTTTCAAACTGATAAGATTGATTTAATTCAGATTTTTTTGGAAAATATACTTCATATGATTGGACAAACAGCGAATCACAATTATTGTGGTGTCATGCCCAGTGAGTTAAATTCCTTGGCTGAGAAAATTTTACTATTGTTCTGAACATTATAGTATCAAAGTGAACCTTCTAGTTTCTTCACAGTCGTTAAACTAGCTCATTCTAGTGTGCTGATTACGTATTGTAGTCTTCATTGGTTTTGATCAATAAAAGAACGACATTGGTAGCGGAATAAAACTAATAGGCCACAAATTAATTGTATTCATTTTATTTTGCTACTTCTTTTTCTCTTAGTGTATTTAAATTTGTGTATAGGAAAAGTTGTGTATAATTCGTTGGATATGCTGTACTCATGTTGATTGTTATATGTGACTAGTTAACCTATTCCATACGGTTTAAAGATTGGGTTCATGTTGATGTGTTTATTATCAGTTACAACATTATCTAAAAGCAAGTTTCGCCGACTACAACTATCATTTGATTGAGTAGTGTGGACGCTTCACTTACGTACGCATACACAAACGCAGATCACCACTGAAATATCATGTTATGCTATGATCACTATCAATGTTCATTGACAGCTATTGACACGAGATTGATTGTAAAAACGTTAGGATTACGGGTCAGTAAAATAGTAAGAATGCCAGAGGGATTCTAGAGGCACCGTATTCAGGTCAATCAGCAATCAATAGGCATATTAACATAGAATCAATCTATTGACCCATATGGAAAAGGTCAACCCATCGTGTATTAAGAAGTCTGCTAAAAAAGATAGTCTACAAGAGCGCAATAACAATTGAAGACATTAATACCTAGTAAAACAACTAAGTTCAACCGAATGAATTGATTTGACGACTTATGGGATAACTAAAATGCTTACCTCCACATAAATTAAGCGTTGATACCATCAAAAGAAGGCAATAAAATCTCCTCAATTAAATCATCTATCTAGGTTGCAGAACACAGTACCATCAAAACTCATTCATAGAACTTCAAATTTTCATCACTTCAAAATTACAGTTAATTAGAATATACTACTTTATACAAAATAAACTATGTATTTGAATAAATCATTTAACATAACTAACAAAACATTCCAATGATATGATTTCTATCATTAGTTTTATTATTCAATGTAATATCTGATTAAATTTAAATGCCCTACATTCTTCATGAGGACAGCGACAAGAATATAAACATTTTACTTAAAACAAAAGACATATTTAGCTATAAAATAACAGCGAAGAGATCATTATGTATATGTAACATGTTAAGAAAATGTATCTACGCTTGCAGAAGAATACGGCTTACAAAAATGTTCTTTATAAAAAAAAAGTGTATTCACAGCCATCAAAAAGAAATATTTCGTCATAACAGATGAATGCGAAATATGATTTATTTTAAAAAGAGACGTAAGGTTTCTGCGAAATGATATCACGTATAGATAGAGCATTGAAGCAATAGATGTTGCATTACATCGACTGATAAGGTAATTCGAATTTTGGTGAGAGCCAGAATAAACTCTCCATGTCAATGTTGTGGTTATTACTGTAAGATGTATGGATACATATCAGAAATAACTAATACTAAAGTTAATTTAAACATGTATAATAATAAATGGGGGGGGGGCGGGAATATAAAATAGTACGAGGTGAAGATGTCACTATTTTGTATGTTCTCTTCATGAGAATACAAAACTTTAAATAGGTAAAAGCACAAAACAGAAAACCATGTGAATGAACTGTTTGTTATATAAATTAGTTAGTTAACGATTAAGTGTATGTGTAAATCGAAAGTTAGAAGAATAACTTCATATCATAACTCAACATATTGTTTCATTGAATTGCTTATATTATCAATATAAGAAAAAAAAGAGCTGATAAAGTTACTATTCAAAACAATAAAATATGAGCAAAAATAAATAACAAAACTAACCATAAATGTGCAAGTCTATGAAGAAGTATGTCATGTAAGATAATAATGACAATATCATCATTAAAACTGACAAATGAGGTTACCTATCGTCTTCTCTCCTTAATACAACATTACTTGGGGAAATAAGAAGAAGACTAATGGGAATGATGTAAACATACTACTCTTCACTTATCTTCTAATTATTATCAGTCAATAATCCATGAAATTATGTAGTAAATGATAAAACATTATAAATGACATAAAAATAGCAAATATTTAAGAAACGTCAGTATGTATCTAATCTAGCTAACAATAACAACAAAAACATGTATTTTAGAGAAATACGAAAGAAAAGGAAAAGAACTGAGCGAAATGTGTTGTACACAAGATTTGCAGCAAGTTAATTAATAGCCTTTACTGTTTCTACATTCCTTCTGTGTACCTTTATGTGATTATCACGTTGACTCAAAAAAGAGAATAATAATGAGAGACAAGACTTTCGAAGAAACATTAAGATGGAGCAAAATAGTTCAAGAATGATGGCTATGTTTGTCTCGTGTTTCGTGATAGAACAGTTTACCTTTCACTTCACCTGTAAATAAAGTTTGTGTAGTAGCATTATTCGTGGATTTTTTTGCATGTTCAGTAGACAATAAACATTGGCAGGGACAACCTGGTTTATGAATAGGCATTTGTTGCGAATTACAAATATAGTGATCACTACTATTATGACTATTATCTGTTTCATGCTCAGTAAAGCTTAAAGGTGGTTCCAATTGTATGCCAGACACAATACTAGGTATTTCAGATAAAGTATTCACATCGGACAGCGATTCATTACTAGCTGATAAACTACAACCAATATCTGTTGGATTAAATTGTGATGACAGTGATAGACGATGATGAGTGTGGTAATCACTGGTATGATTACGCTGATAACTTCTGTTATTATCACGGTTATTCACAACGATATTATTATTATTATTGGGCACATCTTCTGGATTTGTACATTTTATTCGGTTTGTAAAATTTTCAATATCCCAGACATCGGCCATACGTACATTAGCAAATTGCTTAATAACAAATTCATACTCTGATGACATATCATCTTCATCAAATAAAGATTTGACTGATTGGTCTCTTTTTGAAGGATCATTCATTTTTTTCTGATGATCTATTAATTCATCAGAATTATCTAAACCTGAGTCAGGATCATCATTTAGCTGTTGTTGTTGATGATGTTCATTATCGTTAGAATAACTGATTTTGGCTAACTGATTAATTAATTGATCTGTTTCTTTCCAAACACATGTAGCACGCCATTTTGCACGTGAATCTTTTGGTGCCAAAACAGCGTTGAAATAAACTACTTCTTTAACCTATGGAATAAAAAAAAGCAAAAAATGGAACTTTATTTGAAAAGTAAGATATTTATTGGTACATTTGGCATGTGGTGGAATCACAGATGCGCATTTCGTTCTATCTGGGATTTATTAGATGGATGCACGTGCATCTCAGTGTTAATGGTAACAATGAGACTCAAACCTTTCGGCTTCAAACCCTATCACACCTTACACTAGAAGTCTAGATGGCTACTGATTTGTTACGTAGATATGACTGTATTTGTGAGGGTTTGTGATTTATTGATGGTAAGTTTCAGGAATGAAGTCGACCTGTCATTATTACAACATATGTATTCTCAGTTTTTGACTAAAGGTTATATTAAAAATTCCCGTAGTGTTGTTCAAGAAATCGGAATTTACAACTTAGGATCTGATATGATGCAGTTATCAATGTCAGTTTTTAATCAAATTTATTCCATAATCAGGTAATTAATAAGCTCTACCCGTATGTTAATCATGACGTAGTAGGTTAACAGTTGAAACACGTGACCTTGAAACACTAGGAACTGAAGAAAAAGAGCATATTTATGGTAAACAAGATAGTGATAATGATACCAGTAATAGAGAAACAAATATAGAAAATAAGTTATGTAGAACTGAATTATGAGATGAAAATGTTTGACTGTGGTTTATTTAAGATCATATTAACGTCAATCAATTTATGCTATAGCAGATTCTGACTAGAACATTTAATGCTGTTAGTAATGATTCTGGATTATCGTGTGATTTTCCTGGTACTTTATTTATTCTAACCTTGAGTGGTATTACTATACTCAGTGAATAAATGTCAATTTATGCACATAACATTTAAATTACTGCTTGTTGCTAGCCTAATAGATCAAATAATGTGCACGTAGTACATTTATTTCAATTATTATCATTTAGTTTCTAGTTTAGATTAATTACATATTCATAATTCTGAAGCCTTAAAATTTTATTCACAAATGTAACGCTAAAAGTACCAGCCTTTTGCTCAGGTCTATTTGATAGGACGAGCGAGAGCTATTACCAATTGTTTCTTTTAACCTGATTATAAATAAATGTGAATGAGGTGTCTGGATAAACTGGGTTGTAGTTTAATTTTCCATTACATAACAAGTGGCATCTCGACTTTAGGCACATGAACCTAAGAGGTAACTTGTTAATAAATGAAGATGAGGCTAAATGTCTCGAGCTACACAATCTGGAAACATCTTCCGGAAGAAAATAGGTTAAATTATCTTACAAAAAATCATCATGTGTAGATATTTTAGCCAAATTCCAATTATGATGTATACCTGTTTTTAGTAAATTATAACTGGCAGTCAACAACTCGAACGCCCTACCTAAACAAGTAGCATCAGCCACACTATCCAACATTTACATAAGAACCTATATGCTACTTAATCTATTTTGGACGGCCTGATTATATCTTTAAATTTTCCACAAAATATATGAATTGGGGTCAAGTATAAGAATGTATTGTGCTGTGAAATGCATGGAGGGTTGTGCCATATAGTTTACTGAGAAGTTTTGACTGACAAAATCAGGAAAGAAGCTGAATATCAACGACGTTTGACTAAAGTATGACAGCCAGAAAAGATAGTCATCAGCTTTTCTAATAAGACTACGGCCTTTCTCCAAGTATCAATTCGGTCTAAGGATAACTCAACACAAAGAAAGTTGAATTATGCGATTTTATGTAGCATACTTTAATTGACAACCTATTGATTTCTGAATTTTAATGCTGTCCTCCGAAACTTCCTTATTTTAAACCAGTCTATTTATAAGGTAAAATCTACTCATTATTCATCTACCATTAGTTCATTTGAACACCTTATTATTCACATTGCATTCCAATGAAGTGAAAACACTGATAACTACAAAATAACCTCCTCAAATTCTTAGCTTTTTCAGAAGAATACAGATTTGAGTATTTGGATCATTAAGATATCAAATCTAATAATTTTAATGGAGCTTGGCTACAAAGTCCAAGAAATACACTTCATCCTCTTCTAGACTCGTCAGCTTGACATGCGCGCACCCGACACCTAATGTTTACATAACCAGTTAACGAACGAGTTACCGAGTTTAGTTTACCACTTACTTATTCAACGTGTATGCATTTTTATACATGCACTGATTTCAGTTTATTTGTATGTGATGTTAGGATGCTTATTCAGTGTCTATCATACAAAAACGTATTAATATTCTCGTTTTGTATGATTAAGTATAATTGGATTTTGGCTAACAATGAAGAACTCAAGCCACTGCATAAACAATAATAATTTTACTGTCCTGACAAACTGAAAAAAAAACTTATGGAAAAAGTGTCATGTCATAATTGTGAAAGATTTGTGTTGCAAACTATTAACACGTGATATATTCAAACCAAAAATAAAATATTACATATCAATGACAAGTTTTTCGTATATTCGATTTATATTCTGCAGTCGATTTATATTATGGATCCATGTAATTAGTAGAGTGAAAAATGTATTAAATTTAGGTTACACGATCTCAAAATGAGTGTCTTTAAATCGGGCTATATATCTCAGTGGAAAATTATTACAATAATCGTATGTAAGAAACATCGGTTTCGCCTACAAGATACTAAATACCACTAATGAAAATCTTTGTAAGTTATGAACTTCAGTCAGAGATATAGTATGAAGCACACAACCTGGCGTTATTCTCTGTGGCTAATGTAGAAACATAGGATAACATGAAAATTGTGAAACACTATATAATTAATTAGTACATCACGTACGGTGATTAAATGGGATTAATAAGTCATACACAGTGTATTTAAAGAAAAATATTTTACAGGAAACATGAGAGAAACGTTTGAGATGGAACGGTTCGTATTAAGGAAATGGGAAACGCAGAGATGTATCTAGTGAGACACATTCAATTTTATTACTGTACTGTTCAGACTACTAATATACGATGTGGTCTGTTTTCCAGCCAAAACTTTTGGTGCTTACTCGCTAATGCTCAAAACCAATCACTTGAATTAAAGAAAAAACGATTTACAGAGGAGCGAATAAGAGTAGAAAGCTATCCTGCACACTATACCGTATTATATTTACAACCTGTTTGTGCTGCAGATTAGCAATCGTGATAGCTTGTTTAAGGTATGCTGGATAAAATACATGCTCTTTAAAGTGATATCATGCTAAGCAAGTCGGTTAAAAACTTATGTGGCCAGAAGTTGTAAAGTTCAAGTCTCAGAGTAAAATTATGCGTTGTCATCATGTGGCTGACATTTTGAATGACAATATAATTCAACAAATGAGTGAAAAGGTTAGCCAATGTATGTCATAAGGACGGCGGACCCCATTGAACCACAATTTCTCAATTTCAGCAATAAGGTTTGAAAAGCACACAACCAATACCATAAAGTAAGAACTGATTACTCAAAAAGAGCATGTATTGTAGACCAAAGGTAGTTGTTCGTAAATCCTGTGACCGCCGATACCCCTTCTGACAACCGGCGCAACAATTAATACAGGTGACCGACCTCAAACAGTTGTTTCCTGGGCACTGAGATCACACGCTCGGGTCATCAGGAACTCCTCTAATCCACTTTCTTTTTCAGGCACCTCAAAAACAACCCTTCCACAATATGGGAAACTGCTCTCAAACTTCTAGCGGCACTCGAGATCACTTTGTTCACGATCAAACACGTTTTCTTTCTCTTGTTCCAACTATTTGCACCTCTTCCACTAAATCTTCAATGTGTACCACGTACTGGTTTCTCGAGTTCCTGAAGTGCTGTACCAGGTCTCCTGAAGCCACGCTCTAAACTTCATGTTGGAGCTTTTAACGTGCGTACGCTGTGTCAAATCGGTCAACAAGCTGCCTTAGCTAAAACATTAGAATCGCTTGCAATTAATGTATGCTGTGTCTCCGAAACACGCATACAGGATCCCAGCATGGTCATCCGTTTGACCTCACCTGGTCAATGCAACGGAACAGCACACTTCACTCTTCGTTTATCTGGAGACCATACAGCAAGCTTACGTGGCCTTGCTGGTGTAGGAATAGCACTAAGCTTGCTGGCAGAACAGGCACTTTTCGAGTGGATCCCTGTAGACAGTCGTCTATGTGCTGTCCGTCTAAATGTCACAGTACGAACTCGGAAAGATAGGGACACACGCCGATGCCTTTTTGTCGTCTCTGCTTATGCCCCCACTGATTGCAGCACAGATGAAGTGAAAGACGACTTCTATATGAAGTTCTCTAGCCTCCTTCAGAAAGCTAAGCACTCAGACATAGTAATTATAGCAGGAGATTTTAATGCCCAAGTAGGTAGACTAAATCAAGCTGAAAAGCACTTAGGTGGGTTACTCGGCATTCCAGCCCAGATAACAGACAACGGAGATCGTCTGTTGCAGTTATGTTCAGACTACCGTTTATTCTTAGCTAGCACAAACTTTAAGCATAAGGTGAGACATTATTTAACCTGGCGACCCCCAACATCTACACAACGATGGACACAAATTGATCACATCGGCATCAGCTACCGCTGGAGACGCTGTATAGAGGACTGCCACTCTTTCTGGGGCACGTGCCTAGACTCTGACCATGCCCTAGTGAGAGCACGTATCTCTATGCGTTTTGCTGGTCGCAGAAAGGTTACATCGGGTAAACCCATTAGATATCACTTTGAGACTGAGAATGCTAAAATTGCATTTGGGAATGGTTTGGCTAAGCATTTAGTCGCCCACGACCAACAGGTTCATCCCGAAGTAGCTTAGAATGATTTTAAAGCAGGTGTAAACGCAGTAGCGTTATCTGCAGCTAATTCCAATCCAATAGTTATGAAAGACCGTTGGATCTCTAGAACTTCTAGTGAACTAATGGAGGCTCGAAAAATCGTTCCAGCAGGCTCGGAGTATGATGAAGAGCGACGACAATTGAAACGTAGACTGATAAAGAGTCTGAGTAAGGACCGTGAACAGTGGTGGGCAACAAAAGCAAAAGCGATAGAATCATCGGCAGCGACAGGCAACAGTAGACAGCTGTTCCGACTTATTAAGGACACCGGTATCAAGAAATCGGCAGTTAGTGAGATTATCTCTGAAAAAGATGGGTCGATGATTTACTCTCAATCTAGAAGATTAGAACGATGGGCAGAACACTTTCAAGAACAGTTCAACTGGCCCCCAGCCACTCTTAGCTTACCCACAATCTCCAAGCTACCCGAATGGAAAACTGACACAGGTCCCCCAACTCTCAGTGAAGTTGAAAACGCCATAAGTAAATTGAAACGAGGAAAAGCAGCAGGACCTGATATGTTGTCTACCGATATCTTTAAGGATGGTGGTCTAGTTTTAGCCTGCAGGTTGACTGATACATTAGCCAAAGTCTGGGAACTCAACACCATCCCACCTGATTGGTCTCGATCGCTGATCGTTCCAATCTACAAAAAGGAACAGAAATCCTCTTGTGATAACCACAGAGGAATCACTTTGACTAACATAGTATCTAAAATATTAGCCTCTATAATCATCTGACGTTTAACCAACACTAGGGAACAGCAGACTCGAAAAAATCAGGCTGGTTTCAGACCTGGCCGGGGTTGCATTGATCACATATTCACCCTGCGCCAGATTCTCGAATATAGATATATGTACTAACGTCCGACTATATTTGTATTTCTTGACTTGAAAGCAGCTTTCGACTCTGTAGACCGTAAAGTCTTGTGGCAATGTTTGTCATTAAAAGGCGTACCTCAAAAGTACATTAACCTTATAAAGGCCCTCTACTCGGTCACCACTGGTCGAGTTAGAGCATATGGCGAACTGTCACGAGAAATTTCATCCTTAAGTGGAGTCCGTCAGGGTTGCCCCTTATCCCCTTTTTTATTTAATTTCATCATAGATGTACTCTTATAAATCTCACTCACTTCTTTTAACTCCTCAGGAATTAATCTCCTTCCAGGAGGTGGTTCTCTTGTCGACTTAGAATATGCAGATGATATAGTCATATTTGGTGAAGACGCGCACAGCATTCAGGGTCTCTTGAACACCTTGAGTATCAATGCAGGCATATTTGGGATGCGCTTCTCCCCTCCCAAATGCAAAATGTTACTCCAGGACTGGCATGCTTCTCCTCCTAAATTAGTTATAGGGAGTGAAGTAATTGAATGCGTTGATCGCTTCACTTATCTCGGAAGTCTCATCACCCCTGGTGGGTCGGTGTCTGACGAAATCTCAGCGCGGATTCAGAAAGCTCGATTGGCATTTGCCAATCTACGGCACTTGTGGCGCAGACAAGATATCCGTGTCTGAATGAAAGACCAGGTGTAATGCGAAACGTAGGCCATGAAAACTCAAGATATGCGTCGACTCCAGATATTTGACCATAGGAATCTTCGTAGCACCGCTCGTATATCACGGAACAGTCGAGTAAGTAATATTGAGGTTAGACAAAAGGTTCTTGCGAGATAGGGTAAATCAGTCAAAGAGGTCATTAACCTTTATCGACTGAGATGGTTGGAACAGGTATTGCGCATGCTCGACCACTGCCTACCTCGTCGCGCGATGTTGGCTAGGGTTAAGATAGGATAGAAAAAGGATAGGGGCGGACAAACCAAAACCTGGCATCAATCCATGAAGTCTTTGACTGTTGGTTTAAGCCATGTTGGTAGATGTAGATTACCTGGTCGGGGATCGCGTGATGACCGCAACAAATGGTTGGAGATACTAGGCGATATGGCTCAGAATCAGTCACAGTGGCGCAAGTGTATTCACTGTTTACCTTCATCTGGATTTTAAATTCAATTATTCTTTCCTGCACACCTTTACTTTACTCTTTCCTCTCGTATTCTGTTGTTATGTTACCTCTGTAAATTTAATCTCGTAGAGTTAATGTGGTATGGCAACTTGAAATTATAGGCATATGTGCGCGGTTCTACGTTTTTGATGAATAAATGAATGTATCTAGTAGTAACGACCAAAGATTACTAAGTGGTAATGCTCTTTGATAATGTCCTTCAAACTATTAACTGAAGTTCTCATTATTTTAATCATATCAAACTAAACAGTAATCTTAGATAGTCATGATTTCGGCATCTTATATTGTAGGTTGACGCAATTCCTGAAATTTACATAAAGAATCTAATTGTGGTTATTTACGTGATCTCAAAAATCAGTACAAGAAAGCACCATAACTTATACTCCCAACATCTTCAAATGCAACCATTTTTCGTCAATAAGATGCTGCACGACGTTAAGCTAAAGCAGAAAGCTAGCACTCTAGACTACATTCAAAAATTACCTGTTCATTGCTCAGTTAAATACCAATATAAGGACTCAAAGGAACCGAGATGTCCACCGACACTTGTGAGCAGTTTCTATCTACCATCTACCCAAATTTAATTCCATTTGCTAATTATACCACATTTTGCCATTATCTTACAGACTCTAGCAATAGCATAAGACGTGAGTATTAAATAAGAATGCACATACCTAAACAACTTCAAAAGATGGTATGAAGAGGCATATGGGGGCTGACATTCCTCATTTAGCCCTCTAATAAAAACCATTACCAGCAACTTGGTGGCTCTACAACTCGAGATGTACTTCGTAATTAAGGGCCTTTATCAGACATAAGTCACTCTAAAACTATGTGGGGAACAGTAGAAACTCAGTAAAAATAGTTGTTTTGGAACAAAACAATGAAACTTCAAGCACAATAACAAACAAATTAAAAGAAACATTTAACACTTAGACTAATATAACCTATGATATCAACGATTAGTTTGGGCATAATTAAAAGACTAAGGAAATCGCCATCTGTTTATCCTTAGTCTAAAGGTGTATCAAGGGGCGAAATCATATTTTTAGGTTTATCATACTGAAACCAGTAACTTATTTGCCAAATATTATGCTGGAAGATAAACATGATCCCAAATCAACGTTTGCATGAATTCGAAAACTCGGGTTTGGAGAAACACGAAATCAAAATCCTTGTAGTGTAACAAATTTTCGTTAATATATTAAAGGGGATTTAAGTCTGTACCACACTGCACTTCAACTATCTATATCGTTGTTTTAATCCACTTTACTGTTTTGATGATTTAGTCCGTGTAAAGTAGAATACTTTGAATCAAAAAGTAATTGGAAATTCTTACCTTGAAATGTTTAGTAAGGTCTGTAACATTCTTGAATAGTGATCTGTCAAAAAATACATGTTCATGGAATCCAAGGTCAATTATTCCCCACAATCTGTTGACACAAAAGATGCAACCCTTCTGAGAAACTATTAGGCCACATGAAGAATCATTCACATGCTTATTGGCAATAAAGAGGTTAAGTTTGTTTGTGTAGTGTAATTCTACTACACCGGTAAGCTCATCAATATTAAATATCCTGTCATATTTTTTCATGAACTCCAAAAGTTCAATCTGAGTCCAACCAATACAGTTTCTCACCAAATCAGGGGCACGTGAAAGCTCTGCAAGTAATCTTGAAATCACAACTTCATCTTTTAAATTATTTTTAATGACGTACATAAGCCAGAAAATAGCTTTGATGTCGTCTAAACATACAACAATAGTATCTCCACTTCGCGTCTTAAAAGGCAATTCGTCAGGACCAGGTGGGTGAAGGCTGAAATAATTATTGTCCATGTGGGTACTGGGAACATTTGCACGATATACATCCTCGGGAAAATGTGAAGATAAAGGCCTTACAACTTTTTTCTTATTGTTAAGTGGTGGACCTGTGCAACAAACTGCCTTGGCTTTGCTTCTTAATCCAACTAGATCACCCTGAACATCAAAGATGAGTGAGTGTCTCATCAAAAATCCGACGAATTCTGATTGCGGTCCAACACTTAGTCTAATGTGAGGAGATGCTTGTGACAGATGTCCTGCTAAATTCCTTATCGGCACCCATCTCTCGGGTTTTCTCAGCAACTGCTCTTGAAAATAACGGACAGCGGAGGCTTCCGATTCTATAGTATACTTGCTACGTGTATTTCTTGGGTTGGTAGCAGAGTTATTATTGCAACGGGCAGAATATTGATATGAACAATCCTTTTCACCAGCCAAAGGATTGTTAATGTCAGTTAGGCAAACACTGTTACCAACGATACTAAATATTGTGGGGTTGGATGATAAAAACCTTTCGAAATTATGATGGCTTTTTCCAATGCCAAGTTTAAAGTCCGAAACTTGGTGAAATTTATTACACATATGCACCCATAAGTCATTAATAGTTTGAGTTCCCCCATATTGAATTAAAAATTCGAGAGCAGCTAAAATATATCCTTCTGACATGATCTGACGAAAAGTCTGACGAATATGCCCCCTTAAGCGTAAATGTAAGAAATATTTGGAAACATAAGCAACCTTGAATTGGTTTACATCAAAGCATTTCAAGAAAGTATGTCATAACACTCGATATCAAAAAACATGGAGGTTATAACAATTTAACTTTTTTTACATGACTGATTTGTTATTTTATACGTTAAGAAGTAGATATAAGTAAGAGGCGACACTTACGTATGCCCGTTACTCCTCGCTGAGGAGCATAGGCCGCTCAACAGGATTCTCCATTTAACTCCGTCCTGAGCAATCCTTTCCTATTGTTTCCAGTTGCTGTTCATCCTTTTAACTTCTGTTTCCAATTATTGACGCAGCGTGTTCTATAGCCTTCCTCTTTTCCGTTTCCCAACAGGATTCCATGTTAATGCTTGTCTCGTGATGCACTCTGATGGTTTGCGTAATGTATGTCCTATCCACTTGATATTTGTTTTGAGTCCCATATGTTTTTCAACTGTAGGAATGCTGCCCTGGCTTTGCCAATCCTTGTCTTTACATCTGCATCGGACCCTCCTTGTTCATCAATGATGCTCCCCAGATATGTGAAAGTATTCACTTCTTCCATAGTTTCTTCATCAAGTTCAATTAGGTTGGTGCTCCCTGTGTTGTATTTGAGAATCTTGCTCTTTCCCTTATGTATGTTCAAGCCTACTGATGCTGAAGTTGCTGCTACACTGGTTGTCTTCGCTTGCATTTGTTGGCGTGTATGTGCTAAGAGAACTAGATTATCCGCAAAGTCCAAATCATCGAGTTGCATCCTACTTGTCCATTGAATTCCGTGCATCCCCTTCAGATGTGGAGGTCTTCATGATCCAGTCAACCACTAGGAGGAAGAGAAAGGGTGAGAGTAGGCAACCTTGTCTGACTCCGGTCCTCACTAAAAATGCATTTGCCAGTTGTCCTCCATGCACGATTTTGCACTGTGTTCCGTCGTAAGAGTTCCGGATGATATTGACGAGTTTCTCTGGTACGCCGTAGTGTCGAAGAAGTTTTCATAGTGTTCTCCTATCTACACTGTCAAACGCTTTCTCTTAATCAATGAAATTGATGTACAGTGACGAGTTCCACTCAATTCATTGTTCAACGATGATCCGTAGTGTTGCGATTTGGTCCGTGCACGACCAATCCTTACGAAAACCAGCTTGTTGATCTCCAAGTTGAGTATCCACTGAATCTTTCATTTTGTTCAACAATACTCTGTTAAAGACTTTCCCTGGTATCGACAGTAGCGTGATCCCTCTGTAGTTCTCACATTTGCCCAAATCTCCTTTCTTTGGTATCTTGATATGATGTCCTTCTTTCCAGTCTGCCGGTACTTGTTCTTCCTCCCAGATCTTTTTGAATAAAACGTGGAGTATCCTTGCTGTTAGGTCGATATCTGACTTGAGTGCCTCAGATGGCATATTATCCGGTCCTGCTCCTTTCCCACTTTTGATTTATCTGATGGCCATCTTGATTTCTTCCATGGTTGGTAGAGTGACATCTATGGGGAGATCTGTAGGTGCTGCTTCGATGTCCGGTGTGTTCAGTGGAGCTGGCCTATTTAGGAGTTCCTCAAAGCGTTCTACCCACCTACTCTTTTGTTCTTGAATTTCAGTGATTGGTTTGTCTTCTTTGTTCTTGATCGGTCGTTCTGGTTTACCATGTTTATCTGCCAGTTTCTTCGTTGTGTCGTATAGCTGTTTCATATTTCTTTCTCTTGTAGCTTTCTCGGTTGTCGTTGCAAGGCCTTCGATGTATTTCAGTTTGTCGGCTCTAACGCTCTTCTTCACCTGCTTATTTCTTCTGTGTATTCAGCTTGTGCCTTGATTTTCTCTGCTCTTGTTCGGCTGTTGTTGATTTCTATCTTCTTGTTCCTCCTTTGTTGAATTTTGCTCAATGTCTCAGTGGAGATCCATTCCTTATAATGGTGCTTCTTGCGGCCTAGAACTTCCTGACACGTTGACGTTAGTGCTTCTTTGATTTCTTTCCAGTTATCCTCCATAGTGGTTTCTTCTTCTTTCGGCAGATCTTGTAAGGCTTAGAACCTGTTGTTAAGAGATATTTTGAATTCGTTGAGTTTGTCAGTGTCTCGGAGACAGCCTGTATTGAACCGTTATACTGCTGACACTCCAGTTGTCCACTGCTTCGTTGGCTTCAGTTTCATTTTAGAAACCACCAGGTGGTGGTCTGAAGCTATGTCAGCTCCTCTCCTTGTTCGCACATCTTCCATTGATCTTCTAAATTTTTTATTGATACATATATGATCGATTTGATTCTCAGTAGTATGATCCGGTGAGACCCATGTAGCCTTGTGTATGCGTTTTTGGGCGAATATTGTACCACCTATAACCAATTTGTTGAAGGCACATCGGTTTGCAAGTCTTTCACCATTATCATTTCTGTCTCCCAATCCTTGTCGTCCCATGATTTCTTCATATCCAGTGTTGTCTATTCCAACTTTGGCGTTTAGGTCCCCCATCAGGATTGTCAGATCCTTTCCTCTACACTTTGCTATAATTGATTGCAGTCTATCGTAAGACTGATCTTTGTCCTCGTCGTTGCCGTCGTTGGTTGGTGCATAGCATTGGATAATATTAATTGTGATCCCTTTCTTCATTGTTTTGAAAGATGCTTTGATGATCCTGGGTCCATGTGGTTCCCATCCCACAAGTGTATTACGTGCTCTTTTGGATAGCATCAGAGCGACTCCTTGGGTGTGAGGAGCATTTTCCTCTTCGTGGCTGGAGTATAGTAGCGTCTCTCCCGAAGCCAATGTTTTCTGTCCAGCTTGAGTTCAATGGGTTTCACTAATTCTGAGCATTGTCAAGTTGTATCTCTTCATTTCTGCAGCTATCTGATTTGTCTTCCTGCTCTCCCACATTGTTCGAACATTCCATGTACCTATAAAAATATTTGCTCTGGTTGTTAGAAGTGGGGGGGGCATCGGCCTCATGACTTCCGAAGAATTTCGGCTTTCCTCATGAGGCGTCATAAACAATCCTTCCACTCCCAGGGCTGAGTTTAAATTCTTTTGCTTGTTTAATCTGGTTTGCGTTTTTTAGCAACCTTGGGTTTTACGGGTTGGGGATGCTAGCCCCATGTCCAACCCTCCTTCTTTACCCGGGCTTGGGACCGGCAGTAACCCTAGGAGAGCTACAGGCGGAGTTAAGAGGCGACACAGTTTCAGCCATTTTCCAAAGAAAATATCTTATCGGTATTTGAAGTAAGCCACTCCAATACCGTTTGTGCTATTATACACTTTAATTTTATATTAAAGACGTTGGTTAGATATGTTATCAACTTTTAATTATGAAACTAGTTCTTCAGCAAATGGACACTATAGGGACTTTTTGGAATACACTTTTAAAACCCTATTTTATTCTATAAATGGTAGATGCTTAAAATTTTATTGCTTATAATTATATAGTGGAAGTCTTATTGCAATGGAATGGGTTACGGTCTATATCGCACGTTATAATCATATTTATACACAAGATTCTGATCTCTGAGGTTGACATATTCTGTGCCCAATTTTTTACTGAACATGGTTCACGCCGAAGTCCAAGAGTTGTTTTGACTCTTACGAATTAGACCCTTTCCAAATAAACAACACTTCTGATGTCAAAAAGACAGCTGTTTTTTGCAAAAATGTTTGTGTACGCAGGGAAATGTCAATGAATAGGCTAGTGACTGGGCTAATAATAATATAATAATATATATTTCTTTAGATACGAAGATCACACCTGCAAACATTAATTAGGCTGATTTCTCGTTCGTGAGTGGTTCGTGGTAAAATCAGTATTGGTGGCACCTAATATGTGGTTGAAATATTTGATAGCCAAATATACCACCAGTTATTTACAACAAAATGTACTACGTTGCTAATGTAGGACCTTTTTCGCAAGTTTTGTGTTCAAAAATCCCTCCATGTAACATTCGTCTGCTGCAAGTTGTTGCTTTATTTTAAAGTGGGTTGTTCTACTAATTCCTTCCAGCTCTACATTATGTTGATCTTTTAACTCCTAATGAGATAGTTACTTTTTAGTTTGATTATAAAATTTATTTTTTTGGTACGTTTCTACCGAGTTTCTATAATTTCAATAGATCGCACCTACTTCGTTTTATCTGGTTTTAGCGGCTACCATATTTATTTATTCTCCACTCTGATTGTGTAGTTTAGATTAGGTAGATCTGTGCATTTTATTTTTGTAAGTTGAAGTACACTTCCAGAACTTGAAACGCAGTGCTGTGACAACGACTTTTGGTACTTTATTTTTAGTTTTGATATTGATTCAAACATTGCCTTTTGAGCAGCGATATATGACCACATAATGTCTACTAGATATGTTTAGCCATCAACTTATCAATTTCTTTATGATATCTAGGTATATCAAAGCACTTAGTATCCATGATATGAAGATAAAAAGCAACATGTTTTAGCGCTTAGGTATATCCCGATCTAATGACAGAAGAAACCAGACTATTTTGGGAATAGGTCTTTATTCAGTAGCGTGGGCAGGAGACAAGGGAGCGCTGTTCTAGTTATTCAAACACACAAAATACTTCTCAACGTTCAATATAAGCTAACAGGAAATATAATCCATATGCAGGATAAGGAAGAAAATGAATACTGGAGCTTGATTCTTTTGTCGTATGCTTGAGGTTTAAAGTGAACTTTTAAATAGTCAAGCTAAGTTGCTACATTAGCTCCCCTCCTAGAAACGACTTCCGTGGGAAGGTCAGTTCGATAAACATACCAAACAAAATCATCTCAATTTGTAGCTGTACCTTAGTTCAGAATTATTAGCTCGTCCAGCGCCTGACACTCAATCCGTGGCAAACAGTCTATCAGTATTTGACAACACTGCGTGGATGAAATTTACTTTTTTGAACTTGCTATCTGATCTTGTAGTATCTACATTCTCCTACAAAGGATGGTGGTATACTTGGTGAACTTGACCATCTAACGGTGACTGGAGCTTGAAAAGTAAGAGGGTAAGAAAATAAAGTAGCAATATCTGGGGAAATAGAGCGAGCGGGCTACTTAACACTATGTTGGTGAGGTACGATTTTTCCATGCTCTGTCTGGCAATCAGGTGTTTACTCACCTGCCTCTTGAGTCGCCCTCAAGTAAAAATTAAACAAGAATCTACCTTAGAACAAAACAAAAACGATGAAACTTAATCACACCTAGAGAATTGCTCCACTGCTTGCATAAAAATTTAAAGTACAACATGTATATATATAATTATAATTGATTAGTGTACGTTTCCACCTAAGTGTTTAGTTTCTGGAACGGCTTGGCCATCTGGGTTCTTTTTGGAATTTATCCTGATTTCTAAGGTTCACTGTGTGATTTATGACATCATCAACTGATAATTAAGAAATCTACTAAGCGCGCGAACTCCGTATACGGTAACGTTTTTGTTGTGACGCGTGGTTTACATCTCTTATCGACCTCAAAGATCTCCGTCGTAAATTGTTACCTGTCTAGGTTGACCGCACGCTTCGGCTCCTAAGCTATGCTTCGACCCCCAGGCTGAGACTACTCGTCAACAGGAACACGAGAGAGAAGACAGGTAATACTGCAAAAAACACTTTGCTGCAGGAGTCCAATTATGTATAGAAAATTAGTATATATATATTATCATAAATGTCCTTCAGGCTTCTAGAGAATTCTGTAACCTTCTAAACACAGTAGTGCTAAGATAATTGACCAATTACAGACATAGCACGCGACTTCTCTCTGTCTAGAAGTCTCGGATAAAAAGCTATCTACGTTCTGATTGGACATAATATTTTCTATTGATCTCTGTCATATTGAGCTTGTTTCTAGTGATTTTCTGAGCCTACCCAACCGTTTTTCCACGCGGCTTGTCTGTTTTGTATATTTTGCGATATCTTACACGTTTTACGTTATATAACACCCTCAGCAGTACTCCCGCAGTATTACTGAACTCCACTCACAACCTTATAGTATCCTAGAATAACGAAATGTCACGCATTAAGGCCAAACGCTCTAAACCTAATACTAGTCTTCCTAAACCGAGCGATATCCCCTCCACTAGTTTTACTCCTCTTAACGCATTAGTAACACAACCCATGTCCCTTCCCCTGCACGTTCTGAAATATCCGCAAACAATGCATTTATCACCAATCAGCAACTAGCTGACGGTCACACACCCCTTGTTAAAGTCATTAACATTGCCGATCAGAACAGTGATATTGCCACCTACAAAATGGAAATTGACACTCGTCAATATGCAGTATGTCTTACAAGAAATAGCCCCGATATCATACCATTTTGGTAAGCATAATCACATCAACGTAGAAAAAGTAAGACAGGCTGAAGTATTCCTCGATTTCATCTCTACTGAAGTTGTAAAGCGCATTAACTCGCCTCATAAAGCCATAGTTTACAATATTCCTGACAATTCCCCTATTAATAAAGTAAAGATAACTCACTTAAAGGCTTCCGGCATGCCCCAAGTGCCTTGTGAATGCAAGAGACTGAGGAGAAAAGACTGGAAAAGTATCTACCCAGTCCTATTTTATTTTAAGTTTACACAGGATTCCATGGAATTTGTCAAGTCAGTGAATCGTGTAAGAACCAGCAGTGAGTACAAGAATGTACTAATAGTTGCTGACAAAACACCACTACAACGCAGAGCTCGTAACAGGTACAACGACACAGCTCCTAATCTAAAGGAACCCAAACATGAACTAATAAACCAGAACAGCTTCAGCAAAGCCAGTCCTACAGTAGACTGTGGAGAAGGCCACATGCCATTGGAACCATCAATCCCGCCGACTAAACTAAAACATGGGGGACCACATAGTCTAAATGGACCGGTTACTTCACTCGGCATAAGCGCACAGACAACATCACTAGCAACAGAAATTGCTACCGACTCTGTAGATTTAGACATCACTTCCCTATTGGGCACGAATGTCTCTCAAACTAATGTGACGCACGAGAAAATGTCATGCACTGCAAGATATTTCCGCACTGTAAAAACTGAAAAGGAACTCAAACATCAGTTTGACGATAGTTATAAATACCTACCCACTAAGAATAGATTATTCCCCTTAACATCAGACAAAGCGCCTTAAACTATCAGTACGAACAAGCCTAAGAACAGTCGTAACCTTAACAGGTTAGACAACAAAATCAACAACAAACCCCGTAAACCTAGGCAGACTAAATCTCAACCACCTAAACTATAAGTTAATACTCAGTGTGGCAGCAAACGATTTCTCTCCTATCCTCACGTTAGTTCTCATGATTACTCTAAAAGTTATATATAAATAATAAATAAATAAAGTTTTTATTCTTATGTATCATTTTATACATGAGGGCATGCCAGTTTACTGGCATGATCAGAATGATATGAGTTTACATTTATGAAGATATTTTGACAGTGTCATAACACAAAATCAGTTGAATTGAAAACCAAACATTTTGCAACAATGTTTACAGTGCTAGGACTCAAAATATATGCATTGTAGCACGGTTCATAAATTACAGAGAGACGCGCGCTCCCTGACCAGAGCGTTACAATTTCAAAAAACGGCTGAGTTTGCGGAATGGATGAGATGCAGGATAAGACTAGGGGTACTCAGTAGCAAGATTCCTGGTTCGGCGGACATCTATCGTGAGGTATTGAAGTCTGCATGGTTGATATTCGGGTAAGAGGGATTTTGATAGTCATTGATGGGGGGGTTCACACCATATTAAGGCATTGATTAATTACAAGACCAACGATATCAAAGTTCGCCAGATTTACGCGTTGTAGTACAGTGCATTTTTTTTACAAACAAACGCGCGCTTTTCTTTTCTTGCGCTGCGGCTTCTAGAGCCGGCTCGGAGTGAGCAGAACGGACCACACAGTATATCCAGATACGGGGTAAGGCGAATAATATTTAGGACAATGGATAAGAACTCCAACCTTGCATAAATATAGGAGGTATTCCTCCGTAGCAATGGAATCTGTGCGGGTTGATATTAAGAGTAGTTTGCTGTAATGGGGACCCATTACTTATGAGATCTGGTCACAAGCTCGGGGAGATGATATGGAGGAACATACAAAATAGAAGAAAAAAACAAATGAAGTTGGCTAGTAGTTGTAGTGCAGTTTTAAAGCAAAATATTCTTTATTTTTTGTTATTTTTCCGACTACAATCTTTATGCTTAGAGTGTTTAAAGGTTGAGAACCCTATGAACCATCACTAATTAACTTGAGGTTGTGGTAAGTCGTGGAGTATTCGGTACCGAACTTTAGTTTTATTGTTTCGTGTATTGCTCATGTTATCTATAGATAATAATTACTATAGTCTACACTCTCGTGTCACACATTAAGAGGACCGAGTATTTCGCAGGTTATGCTAGAGTTTGAATAAATCGGTAGTTTGTTCAGCGTCTTAGAGTCACTACATAGTTGGTTTATTGCTCGTATAAAGTAATCTATGCTATCTAGCGTACGGATTTCTGCTGGTAAATTATTCCATATGGCAGTGAATTTATGCACGAAAAAGTTAGAACGTATTCTAGTCTTACAGTGTCCCACCCACACTGTACCTGTATTGTTTCTGAGACCATAAATAGATGCTTCGATGAATCTTAATATAGGGTCGGGGAGTATGCTAAACGGTGTAAAACTTTGAAATAGAATGTCAGATTGAGCTTAGCTCGTCTTTTCCTGAACCTTTTGTAGACCGAAGGTTTCTGATAGCTTCAGCTATGCATTTAGCACTGAAAGGTATTTTCGACATTGTACTGTCTACAAGCACCTTGAGCATATAGTTTGTAGGTAGTTTGGTCTCAAAGTTGCTAAACAAGTTATTAAAAATTTCGCATCTTGCTCTGGGGTCGTTGTATACCTTGCCGTCTTGGATCAAAAATGGGATGTCTGTTGAGGTGCGTGTACGTTTATTAAGGAGTGCTGTCAGACTATTCATTTTAGTACCTCTTTTAAGCGCAATAAGCTCTTCGTTCCTTTTGCCTCGATCAAGTGACATCCTAGCAGATTCTAAGGTTTCCCAGATTAAGTGTAGATATGAAAAATCATAAGAAGAGAAATAAAAATTTGAAAGCTTTCTGAGTTTCGCTCGGTGTTTACGTGGCAGAAATGATGACTTATTCCTAGAGGGCAGGCATTTTATTTTGGGGGCTATGGTGTCTAAACATGATAGAATTGTCGTGTAAAAGATTGTTAAGGAGTCTTGAAGTGAGTCAGTAGTGAAGAAGTCGTTCCAGTCAGAGTATTTTATGAGTCCCACTAGAAGCTCCCAGTCTGTGTTCCTAAAGCACCGGGTGTCTGTGTCATATTGGTAATGTTTGTGTGCTGTTTTCAGTGAAGGAATTGGCAAAGAACAAAAAACCACTCTGTGGTCGCTAGTAGACCATTCTTCACCGACTTGCATCGTGATGGGTATGATACTGTGGCAAAATATCAGATCCAGGATATTGTTACCGCGTGTAGGTTGTATGATATACTGCTTCCAACCATATAAATCTATGGCAGTAATTATGTCGTCGTGTCGTTGTGGGCCACTGCTTGTCTTCCAGTTGATATGTGGCAGATTAAAATCTCCTGCAATCACTTTATAATCAGCATCTAAGGTTGATGCTCGGGCAAATAGGCTGCACAGTGCTGTGTCTGTTTCTGGACGTAAGCAGGGTGCTCTGTACACACAGCCTACAAGCATCTTATAATTAGTGCCACATACCATGATGAAAAGTGAGTCAGGGACTGTACTTATTGTTAGTTCTACTTTTGTCACCAGGGCTTGACTATGAATGTATATTATGCAACCTCCCCCTCTTTGATTGTCTCGGCTTGTGCGATGCAAGGAGTAACCATCTATATTTATGTCAGCATCCAGTACTGAAGACGAACACCACGTTTCTGTTACCAATATAGCTGATGGTTTAGTGATAAGGACTGTTGTTCTGAGGTCTGACATTTTGTTAAGTACCGAACGAGGATTGATGAGCACAGTCGTAAAAGGTCTGTGTTCACGTAGGTTAAGAAGTCTTTGTTGAAGGGGTTGAGATTATAATTATGGGTATAGCTTGGACTGCATTTCAGGGGTCTCTGGCCATTACTTAGTTGAGATGTTAGTGGATACATACTCAGTGTTTGTTCCGTGAGATCAGTGTTCTGAACGTCTCTGACATCCCTGTGGTAATCACTTAAGACGCTTATGTTAAACGGATATGAGATGGTAGCTACGTTTTTCCTTAGTGGTGATAGAGGTTGGGAGCATTCACGATTGGCATGAGTTGTTGGTTTAGGTAGGGTGGTAGAGGTGGCGGACAAGAGTGAAAAGGGTTGTGTAATGTCATCTGAGAATACGCGAAAAAAGGATATAAGTGAGCATATGTAACATTTGGTCCATATGGATCATAGTAGTTAGGTAATGAGTTTTGGGTTGCAGCCAAGTAGTTGCAGTTACAACTGTTTGCTGTAGGAAAGTATATAGGTTGTAAGTTTCCAAGTCTAGGAGGGTTCTTGTGTTGATAGAACGGGTGACATCCCAAGTTAAAATTATTGCCAGCATCTGTTCTGGACAGAAACGGTATGGGTAGAGGAAGGAGGCTTTTCTTCCTGGAATCGGCCTTCGGGGTCATTCGCACATGGTGCTCTGACGCAGTTGCATGCGTCATTCTATTGCTTTTAAAGTATTTATGCGACGAAAAAGATATAGGGTGATAGGAGAGGAACCACTTGTTGCTGTTCTTAACACTGGCCTTCAAACCTAGTGATTCAGAGATATTGTCCCTAGCGGTTTGGCGTTTGTTACTTATTTTATTACTCTGAATATTAGGGATGGGGTTATGCTGAGCCTTATTGATAGGGAGAGCATTAGGCCTGTTGTAAGGATAAGGTATGAATTCTGTTTCTGTTTTAACGGTAGGGTGGTGGATTAAGTTGTATGGTTTGATCCTGTTCACCTCTTTATTTTGTGAGATAAGTGTACTCCCCTTGGGAGTGATGTCTAAATCTACTAGGTCGCTGCCATTTTCGTTGGTTGTGAGAGGTATTGGGGTATGAGTGTCTATACTAGGTAGAGTTGTGGGTATGGTTGGGCTGGGTGGAGTGCAAAGTTTAGGTGATGGTGTACTACCACTAGAGTGCGTCGTAGACTTTGTTTTGGAAAATTTATTTGGAGTGGTTAATTGTAACCTGGAATCTTCTATGTCTGAAACAACAGCACCGTAACGGTTCAGGGATCTACGTTGTAGAGGCGTTTTATCAGCAACTATTAGTATATTTTTGAAGTCACTGCAGGATCTAATACAGTTTACTGATTTTATAAAACGCTTGCAATCTATGATGGATGCAAAGTGAAATAGAATTGGGCAGCTAGTCTGCCAGTCTTTTTTACGCAGTCTGTTACATTCGCATGGAATATGAGACATGCCACTAGCCTTTAGTAGGGTCGCTCTAACCTTTTTAAGTGGAAAATCCCCTGGAACATTGTAGACGATGGCTTTGTGAAGCGAGGTGAGTTGCTTTACAACTTTTGCTGCAATAAAATCTAGGAACGTTTCAGCTTGCTTTACCATATTTATTTCCATGTCTTCATGCTTTCCAAGCAAGTAGGTTAGCGGGGTTAGGTCACTTAGGATAGATTGCATTTTGGTAAATGCTAATTGTACTTCTTCAACTTTGTTTTTATAGTCAGCAATGTCACTGTTTAGATCAGTCAGGTTGATAGCCTTGACAAGTGGTGTGCGATTGCCTATTATCAGCGGTTCAGTGACAAATAGGTCATTAGAGGAAGATTCAGGGTTTTTGGGAGAACTGCTATCCAGCTTGGACCTTTTAGACTTATTTCGAGCCATTTATAAATAGGAGGGTGAGATTTCAGTATGAAGTATACTTTTATTAGGTAGTGGCAAGTTTGTAACTAAGATTACAGCTATTTGTATGAAAATGTGTTAGCTCGAATGACGTGATATACAATATATATTTAATGCGATATGTTTTATAGTACTATGGATAAGGCGGTTGGCTAATTTTGTTACAAAGATCAAAATATATAAACCACGTGTAAAAAAGTAACAACCTTCGAACAGCGCGCTAATATATATAGGGCGGCACACCCGACTGCATCAGAGTACCAAATACTAATGTCCCAGAAAGACAATCCTGTACGCAGAAGTCACCCTTTACCACTTACACCACCTCTACCCCAACCAAAGAGTAGTACGAATCACTACAACCATGGAGATTATTTCTATCACCAATGTAGATGGCCATATAGACTTGAAAATTTGATACCGAGACAGCTCCCTATATCGAACGTTTCTGCTCATGACTATATGTCTAGAACTCATGACATACTATCCAACTATTGTGAACCAAAAGTCACACATGCTCACTTATATCCTTTTTTAGCGCATCCTCATTCAACACTTGACAACCCTTTTCACTTTCGCTCACTACCTCTACCACCCGTCTTGAACCAACAATTCGTGCCAATCGTGAATGCCCCAAATCACGACCCATATCATCACTAAGGAAAAACGTTGCTACCGTCTCATATCCGGTTAACAAAAGCGTCTTAAGTAATTACCAACATCTAGTTATACGAAACACGAACGACTTAGATAACGATCTTATTCGTTTCTTCACAACTCACTCTTCATTTCTAAACTTTTTAGTAATTAACGCCCACTCACTTCTTAATAAAATATCAACCGTAAGAGCTATAGCTTTATTAGCTAAACCTTTAATATTTATCACAGAAACATGGTGTTCCTCCTCAGTTACTGACTCAGAATTAGCCATTCAGGACTACATGTTATATCGCAGCAATAGAGAATCTAACCGTGGTGGTGGTTGTCTAATATACGTAAGTGTTTGTTTGTCATCTAATAAAATCGATGACGAAATACTCGGTAAGGTACCAGAGTCGGTCTAGATATCAGTCAATACCTGGAACCATAGTTTACTCTTTGGTTGTATATACAGAACTCCTAACACCTCGACTACTGTAGATAACAACATTATTAATGCTTTTATACATACCTCTGCTCTCACTTATAATGCGAAAGTCATTGCAGGAGACTTTAACCTTCCTAGGATAGACTGGAATGTTGGCAGAAGACTGTCATACGATGAAGAAAACCTTCTTGCTACATTAGATATGCACTGCTGGACACAGTGTGTACACACTCCCACTAGATATCATAACATTCTTGACCTAGTTTTCTGTCATGATGTCATTCCTCTGTCACTTCAAGTTAGCAAAGAGCTCGAAAGCAGTGACCACAAAATGGTTCTATGTGCTCTTCCTTTTGATTTTAGTCACTCTAATATTCATAAATTACAAAAATCTAGACAATATCGAAATTATAAAAATGTGGACTGGAATCTTCTGCACGCTTTTCTAAGTTACTCTGACTGGGACATTTTTTTCTTATCTAGTAGTCTTACAGAAGCAATAGATATTTTTTATCAAATTAATAACTCATGTTTAGGTACGATTGCACCTATCAAACTAAGGAATATAATTAAGTCAAATGATTTGTATGTACCACTTCATTACTGTAAGAAGCTAAGACGTCTACAGAAGAGTTATCTTAATTCAAGTGACTTCTCAGCATTTATGGAAATTACCATGACCTTCAATCAACTAAAAGAAGCTCACAGGTTAAAGGCGATTAACAAAGAATTATCAGCAATGCACAGTGGCTCCAAGGTACAAAACTTACTACGGCTGTTCAATAAACCTTCTCGGAATAGTGATATTCCCTGCGTTTTACGAGATGGACTAATGATTACCGACCATAATATCATAACCAACCTGTTCAGTGATTTCTTCGCTAACAGAGGTATACCCCAGGATGACAATGAAGTAGACATTATTAACTCAGCTACAAACCATATGGAATCCGTTACCTTCACTTATGACAATATTTGTAAGTAAACTCACTTAGGACGTCAAGTAGCTATGAAGTAAATGGCATGGCATCCATTCAAACTCGGAGGACCCAATTTACCATTAATCCTATTAAAACTATTTGACCTTTCATTAACAACAGGATCTTACCCTAATCGATGGAAAACCTCATACATATGCCCTCGATTTAAATTAGGTGACAGGACAAACTTGCATAACTATAGGCCCATAAATATCACCCCGGTTGTCTCTAGAATAATGGAAAAAATAGTATGCGATCAAATGTCTGATTATTTACTCTCCGAAAAACTCATCTTTAATTCCCAACATGGTTTCCTCAGAACTAGGTCCTGTATGACTTGTCACTTTGAATTCTTTAATTTAGTCTTTACTAAACGAAGCCTTGGGCACTTAGTATTAGTATTGTACTTAGACATATCTAAAGCCTTCGATATAGTTAACCACAGGCTTCTTGTAGATAAACTCTCCTTTTATGGGATTAGGAATCCATTACTTGCATGGTTAAACTCTTTCCTCAGTAATAGACATCAAATAGTTAAAATTAATTCCACTCTTTCGAAGGCCGAACCGGTTACAAGAGGTGTTATACAAGGAAGTGTCTTAGGCCCATTGCTCTTTATAGCTTACATAAACGATATATGCAAATGCTTCAGCATGAGTAGACCCTTTCTGTACGCAGATGATCTCAAAATAGTGTACTCATTCCTCCCTCACGAATTTGCACATACATTCAGTGGCATCACTGCTGAGCTCAACAAGGTCGCAGTATGGTGTTCAAAATGGAAGTTAGATCTTAATGCTTCTAAGTGTGGTTGGATATGTTTTGGGGATAAGTGCCTCAATTTTGATCTCTCCATAAACGGTAGTAAGTTATCTAGGCTTCAGTCAGTAGTTGACTTAGGACTAAGGTACTCTTATAACTTGTCTTTTACAGAACAGGTCAATATGCAGACATCTAAGTCACATCGACTACTAGGTTGTATACTACGTAACTTTTATAGCAACGATTCTCGTGTTCTGCTATATAAAGTTTGTGTCAGACCTTTGCTAGAATACTGCACCTTTATTCTCAGTAATGTTTCCATTAGGGATAAACTCAGACTAGAGTCTGTACAACGTCGCTTTACTCTTCGTCTCTTTGAGGCTGATCGTACTCTAGATTATAAAACTAGATACACTCAGTTAGGACTAGATACCTTATGGAAGCGACGGCTAAAATTAAACCTAATCTTCTTTTATAAAATATTAAACAAATTAGCGTTCTCATCGCCTGATACAATTCAACTCGAGGGACCCTCTTGCTATAACTTACGCTATTCAACCTCGACAATAAAAATATCGCATTCTAAATCTGCTCTTTATATGAATTATTTTACAAATAAATTCTCGAGAAACTGGAACCATTTGCCTCAAGCCATTCGGGAAACAGATTCACTTCCTTTATTTGTACGGCATGTTAGTAACTTCATCTCTTCTGAAATCTCATTAAAAATGTTCACACCAACTATTGTTTCTTACTCCACTAGCGAAATAATAGGGACTCTGAACGTGTGAGCACCACTCACCTGTCTTGGTCATATGATAGTGTTCTTCCATTTTAATCAGCCTACAAGCATAAGTGGTATGTCGGAAGTATAATTAATAATCCTGCCGTTTAGTTTTGATAACTTCGGAATACCAGTGCTGTTGTTTTGTGTTCTTCCTTCTTTTGTCTTTCCTCTAGTTGTAGAAAATTATGTGCAAGACAAGTATGGAACTTACTGGCACAAAACACCTCAACACCCAAGTTCCAAGTACCCTTGGTCCTATCTTGTGTCTGAACATGCACAGTGATCCAATCTGCTGACCCTCAGCCGTTTTTTGGAACTGTAACGCACTGGTCAAGGAGCGCGCGGTACTTTGTCATATATGCGGCATGCTACAACACATATAATTGGTGTCCTAATACTGTGAAATTTGTTGCAATTGGTTTGGTTCTCAATGCATATCTTTATATTTTATCAAAGTCCTGACATTAACACTTCGTCGAAATATTTGCATGTATGTAGACTTATATCATTCAGATCATGTCTGTAAACTGGCATGCTCTCATGTACACAATGATACTTGAGAATAAAAACTTTATTATTATCCTGGAACTTTGCCGTTGTTGCTGGCAGAGTTTGTATTAAATTTAGAGAAGTGATACGACCTTCTGTACCTTTAGTATATTTCGAAGTTCCTTTTAATGTCAAACGCCGTTTATTAGTGTCAACTAGAAATTCATATTTCTCTAAGAAATCCATTCCTAGTATTGCCAGATCTAAATCGGCTACAGTGAAAACCCAGGGGAATTGTCTTCTAAACCCCAAATTGAGTGTCATTGTTTTCCGCCCAAACGTCGCGATTTTAGTTTTATTAGCAGCTTGAAGTGTGACTAAGGACGTTTCTCGACCCCGCTCGGCTTTGTGTAGCACCAGTATCCACCAAAAAGTTTAAGCCTGAATTCTTATCTCTAACGTAAAACAAGTGACTGTTTAGGCACCCGCGTCAGTCGTTGCTACCTGGGGAGGGGTTATTCGTTTCTCCATATTCTTCAGTGTCTCTTTGGGCCAGGCGCATGGTTGACTGCATTTGGTTGATTGAACACCAAATTCCCAGTGGTACCAATAAAATTGTCCAGATTGTTTGGACTCTTGCGACTTGTTACGTGACTTAAATCCCGATCGTTGTGGTGGCCTACTCTTGTCTCTATGACTCATTTGCATTTTGCTAACTGCCTCTGTGAAACTTTTAACACTCGCAATGAGTTGTGCTATAACTGGATCATTTCCTGATGCTTCTTTCTGAGAATGGTGTATCATACTAGATGCGGTTGGGGGACCTCTTTCCATTATCCTATCTGCAATACGTGCTAAGTGTGATAAGGAGGTGTCTGGATCTTGTGCATCCAAACAATGTTGGACGTAGCATGGAAGAGCTTGTATCCATCCTTGTTTCAGGACTACCTCACCAACTGTGTTATCGACTACTAAGGCTTGGAGATGACCCAAAAACTGTGACGGTGACCTATCACCTACTGTTTCTCCTTGGAAGAGTCCTTGAATTCTTTCTTCATCTGATAGTGATAGACGATTCATTATTTCTCGTCTTAGGATGGTGTAAGGCTGTGGTGTCGGTGGACTTAAAATCAAGTTGCGAGCTACTTTGGCTACTGAAGGGGGTAGGACTGAACATAAGTCTTGATAGCGAACTCCTTCAGATTTAATACTGTGTCTCGTGAAACAATGCTCTAGTTGAGCAAATCACAACTCGGGGTCACTAAGATCGAATTCTGGGATTAGGATATTGATAGTCATAACGGTGTCTATGTCTACCGATGACCTATCCTCTAGGCTTTCCGTTTGGACAGAGTCTGCCATGTTATATGAACAATATGATAACGTAATAAGGACGGAAACATAATGAGCGATAAAAATAAAATACTATGTGTGTAAAAAAATATATACGCAATCTTAATTATTGTAAAACAGAAGGCTTATTTTTACGACTGAATACAAAAAGAAAAAGTGATATGAGCAACAGAAATGAAATATTGTATTCGATACAAGGCTCACCAGTTTAGCGCCTAGGTATATCCCCATCTAGTGACACAAGAAACCAGACTATTTTGGGAGTAGGTGTTTATTCAGTAGTGTGGGCAGGAGACAGGGGAGCGCTGTTCTAGTTATTCAAACACACAAAATACTTCTCAACGTTCAATATAAGCTAACAGGAAATATAATCCATATGCAGGATAAGGAAGAAAATGAATACTGGAGCTTGATTCTTTTGTCGTATGCTTGATGTTTAAAGTGAACTTTTAACTAGTCAAGATAAGTTGCTACAATGTCACTTTTGATCCAAAGTACATCGGATGAAATTATTAAAAGTTTGAGTTTCACAAAAATTAAGCGAGATGATAGTAGCCATACACGTAGCATCCGAAGAGTAGACTCGGATTCATTAGGAACAAAAATCAACAATTTACGTCCTGGCATTAGCGCCATCAGCTTAGTAATGAGGTACAACAGTCTTACTAAGTCTCATACCCAGACGTCTAACGAATTCTATGCCACCCACAACTTTATTCACTCAGTAGAACAAACAGCAAATGGGACACCTCAGGTGCCCCAAAAAATATTGCAGCACTTACAGGAACTAAATAGAGCACACCTGGGAAAACCTGTATATTGCGAAAACAAAACAAAATGAGTTCCATACTGCTAATTAGCTGCTGTAACAGATACAACAGTGTTCTTCGGCCTGCTCCACACATACCTTAGGTCTGTTTGTCCGACCAAAAAATGCACTAGACAAAACCAATTTTTGTTTACCCTCAAGTTCCGCAGCCGGCAAGTGGAACTATACTAGGACTTTTGTCTGGTATAAAAAACCACTCCCACTTCTTACAACTTTCCTACTGCTGCTGACTCAACTGTGATAGACAAGGCATTCCACGGCCCTTCTGCTAAAGCTTTTTCTGAGATCTAACACGAGCAAATTTACTGGTACACTGATTACTTACACCTTTGGAAACCTTTGACACAACACCTGACAGTAGCCCAAAACCACTGATTTCAATTAACGCAACAACATCTGATTTGTTTAAAACAAGTGTGTTCTTGTAGAGCTTCACAAAAATTAACAAATACTTATTATCCAAATAAGTGCTAGGTAGCTCATACACAAAATTAGCTGTCTCGAAACCATTGTCATCATTGCTAGTTACAGAATCGTATTAATCACGGAAACCTAGTGTCAACCAAGCTTACCAGACAGCTCAATAAACAAAGACAATTGTACACTTTCGAACTGATAGGCATAACATAAATGGGGGCAGTACCATAGTTTACACCTACTCCGATCTAAAAGTATGTAAATTTGGTAACGAATGTCTAGATGCAACATGGGGTTCAGTGTGGGTAAACAAGACCTGTGGTAATCAAGGATACCTGCCTGTATTATGTATATATATAGGCTACCCAACGCAGACAACAACCACGACAAAAATTTGAGCAATATATCCCTCTTAGCTACTCATCAGCCTCATAACCATAAAGTAGCTGATGGAGACTTTATTTTGCTAAAACTCGACTGGAAATCTTCACCAACCTTACGACGATTCTCTAACTTAAAATTACAGTAGACCTGAATAGGTGGGCAAAATATGTTCATACCTCAGCAAAGAAATATAATACCCTTGACCTAATCTTTACTATCAAGTTTGGTCCAACCTCAGTACACGTCAGCTCTGAATTCCATACCAGTGAACACAAAGTTGTAGTAGGTGCATTTAATAGTTAGTCAACAAAGAACCACAGTCCTGATGTGCCCAACAATGCAAATATCGGAAGTATAACGACAAAACATGGTGGCACATGGAACCACTTATCCGATGTATCAGGTAGGACTCATATTTCACTACTGAAAATATTGACACTGCCATTTCAGATCTTTGCAACCAACTAATATACTGCTTGGATTGCACAGCTCCATATACCGAAAGTTCTATTTACTCTAATAGCGTACGTTTAAATATCCCCAAAAACCAAATGAGAAATTCAAGACAGCTGAGGTTTTTACATTACGAGCACCATGATTTATCAGCATCATATTATGTACACATAATCGGTGAAAGCTCCATACCGTCTAGTTCAAACACGTAATAACTATAGGGACCAAGGCGTTGAACAATGCCAACTCCATTTCCTTGGTGGCCAGGCTATTAAAACTTCGCTTTCTTCCAAAATATAATACGTTTTTCACATTTTAAATTATAAATAACGCTGTTAGGACTAGAAGCATCTCTCTTTAGTTTGTCAGCCTAGACGTTACTATCCTACTAACGCTCTATTTACAGTCAAATATAACTTCCCTTCCATCTTTCATTTCCTTCTGATTTATTCTGATTCGTAAGAGTAGGTTCAATCGTTAGAAGTTGCTCTGGTAATACCACAAACGTAACTTGGTCATGTACCGGGGGCACTTCACATTTGCAGGCATAGACGGTATGTTGTGTCTTTCAATGACCGTATAAATACTGTTTTTTACCCATTCGTTTCAGAGTACCAGCGCTATTGTTTTGTGTTCCCTCTGCTTTTGTCTTCTTTCTAGTTGTATAGGATAATGTATGGGACAAGTATGGAACCTACATGCACGATACTATTGACTTCTGTTCTACGCTCAATTTCCAAGTACTCTTGGTTTAATCCAGCATCTGGACATGGCACATAGTCCATTCGTCTCACTGTCAGCCGTTATTTGGTTTCATAACACCCGGGTTAAAAAGAGCGAAATTCTTAGTCATATATACACTATGAGACAATGCATGTATTTGGTATCCTAGTAATGTAAGTACTGTAAAGGGAGAACACTGACTATGACAGGTGTATGATGCTCACACACCCAGAGTCCCTATTATTTCGCTAGTGGAGTAAGAAACAACAGCTGGTGTGAACATTTTTTATGTGACATCAGAAGAGATGAAATTACCAACATGTTGTGCTAATAAAGGAAGTGAATCTGTTTACCGAGTGGCTTGGGCAGCAAACTGTTTCAGATTCTCAAAAATTTGATTATAAAATAGTTCACTTGAAGAGTAGATCTAGAATGTGACACTTGTTTTCGAAGCTGAATTGCGTGGGTTATAGCAAGAATGTTCGTCTAGCAGAATCACATTAGGTGATGAAAATGATAATTTGTTCGGTATCCTGTAAAAGCAGACTAGGTTTGACATGTGCCGGCGCCTCCATAGAGTATCTAATCCTAACCTAGTGCACCTAATTTTATAGTGTAGAGTACGATCAGCCTCAAGAATACGAAGTGTAAAGCGACGTTGTACAGACTCCAGTCTGAGTACGGTATTCCAGTAGGTACCGGACACAAACTTTACATAGCAGACTTTTAAATGTATAGTATGTGATTAAAAAAAGATTATGATAATCATTGTCATAAAAGTGACGTAGTATGCAACCCAGTAATCAGTGTAACTTAGATGTCTGCATAATGACCTGTTCTGTAAAAGACAGATTATAAGAATACCTCATTTCTAAATCAAATTGAGGAGCTTATCTTCAAATCACACCCAAACACATTTAGAAGCGTTAAGATCCAACTATAGTTTTGAGCACCATACTGCGACCGACAACAACTGCTTGAAAACTGTTATATGTGACGCTTGCTGCAAGATATGGTAGACATGACTTTTACGGCCGAACTTGAGCGACTATAGAATGACCTTGGAAGACTTAATCGAAATGAACCAATCACAGCCCTCTAAATCAGAACCGATGATTTCCCCTAAATCTTAGTGATTTATTAGAGATTTCTAAACGCAGACTCATTGTAGTGTGCCTCCCCCACGGAAATCTTTGGTAAATTACAAAATGTTTATCCTCTTAGATTAGATGCATATAATATCAGGACTTAATTATAACCCAAAATGCAATGAAAAATCCGTAATTTCTAATAAAATATTTATGATTGAAATTGATAAATTGTGCAGGATATATTGTTTTTCTGTCATCTAAAAGCTTATGTAAGTTATTTCCGAATTTCTTAGACTTAATATCACGATGCATTTTATATAAATATTCATCTAGATGGCTCCATAACATCCTTGCGATCCATAGTACGAATAGGCTTTCCAACTGTCACTATATATTATTGTTCCGGGTAATATGTATTTTTCTACCAGAGGAAGAAGTGTAGAGGTCGCTCTGTCGCGAATCCCCTTACAATGTCCCTTATTTAATGCTCTATCCGATATACCAGAGAGCTAAATATTTCACGGCAATGTTCATACCACTGAGTTGCCGTCTTTTCAGAAACATCCGCAAGTGAAGCGGCTGTCGTTACTTTAATGCCAATTACCCATCTGTTTATTTAAACGAGGATTTGTTTCAATTCTAGCCTGGAACGAGCAAAAAAGAATCCTTTTGGATGGACTTTTTGCACCAGTAATCAGTACAACGACATCAACAGCCATCTCGTGTCCTTTGTTTTTTAGAAAACTGCCATTTCCTTGCCACGCTGACAATTTAATGATTTTCTTAACAGTCCAATAGTTCGCAGACGAAAACCGTGATTTTTATCACTAATAAGATCTCGAACACTGTTGTTAGCATGATTCCTTCAAGTGTCCACAGTGACCTTGAAACGCTTCCTTCATTCCTCATTGGTTCGGCCGTAAAAGTCATGTCTACCCAAGGTATGACCTTGTATAGTGAATGTCGAGCAGCTGACAGATGACGGAAGACTGTTTATGGTAGCATATTAGTATAGTATCTCGACTGCAATTATTATTATTGTTATTATATTCAAGGGTTTTATTAAAGAGTTTCTGTTAGGGAATTCATACTATATGGTATACTATATGTTATAAAAGTCCTGACAGTAACCCAATCTACTAAGAAAGGGGAAATAAAGGGAAAGAAGTGTGACAAAAAAGGGAAAAGGGGAAATAATGGGGAAAAAGGGAAAATAAGGTAGACTACAAAGGGGAAATAAAGCGGAAAATGGGGAAAAAAGTGGGAAGGGGAAAATAAAGGGCAGAAATGCGACATAAGTAGTCTCGAAAGGGGAAATAAGGCGGACAAGGGGGGAAATAAGTGGGAAGCAGAAATAAGAGTCGGGGAAGGTCGAAATGATGTGGATATGTACCCGGTGTTGCGTTACAGCAGTGTTTATTAATTTTTAATAAGAGATTTTGCTAAATTTCAGAGACAATGAGGATAACTGTCTATAATTTTGTGTATCCTAAAAGTATATGAAATTAACAAATTTGTTTGAGTTATCTCATTGGCGCACTACAAACATTATTTTCCTGTTTGCGTGCGTAAGCAATGGAGGTTAGTTCCTATATGTGTTTTTCACATTTCTGTCTTCATATCATTAAGATTACTAACGTAGCTTCAAATATGAAGTCGAAGAGAGTTAGGGCGTCTAGGCTATCAGCCTTAAACATCGGTTGTCATCGGTCTACCTTTTACAGACGTAGCAAAAAGTTGGCTGATTCGATTTTGTCTGCTAACAATATGTTTCCATTGAAATGTGAAGGCACTCAGCCCTCAACTAGCAGTAAGATATTATTAAATTTTATTAGTAGCTCGTGGTTTACATAACACTAATACGGAAAACACTGTCGAACTGATTCCAGCCAACCAACGTATCGTTTATGAGCCGCCATTGGAAACTGGTAATAAAAATTTGTATTAGGATAAATACGTCTCTCGTACAGGTACAAATAAGAGTCCTGTTATGGGTCCTCAAGAGCCTACAACTATGCAACAGCTATACACCAATATAATAATGGAGATGATGTTGACAACCAACTTGACAGCTGCTGATGCTGACAGGATCTTAACCTTATTTCGTCGTGCTTTACCACATTTACCGACAAGCATTGCAGATTTTCTTAGAAATAGTGGCACTTGTAGCAGCCAAACAAAGAAGCGCAAAGGTGACTATCTCTACACATCATCAGAGATAGAAATCGAAGATGTGCAGTCGGATTGCATTCCACCAAATTATCCGAACGTTAACATCTTTGATAGTAGTCCATTATCACCTATTGCTTCGTTTGTACACTTAAGTTGTATTTACTTACTTTTTAGCTCATCGAAACAAACGACAGTGGTTTCACCAACAACAAATACGTTACAAGGATTGCAGTCAGATATGAAGACTGTATTAAAATTGCTTGGCAACATGAACAGTAAGAAGACGTATGCTTTTAAACTCATCTCTAGATGCAATAATTGAGAATACTAAAATGCTTTCTCAAGTTGTATCATTATTGCAAATGCCGGAACGTAGTTATCAGTCGAAAACTATCTCGGCTGACAACTACCAATTTGAATTACCTCGGGCGGCCGAGGATCAGTTAACAATATTTGATGAAGCCTTAAAAGACGGACATTTCAGGGATGTAGTCGTAAGTGCATATTACTACCATACACCTTGTAGTGCTCTAAACTTATGACGAAAATTTCACACGACGTTAAATCTACATTGAAGTTGATGATGCACTACTTCATAACACCTGAACTGGGAGTGTTGTATACTACTCTCGGAACAACAAAGAAGAGTGCAATTGTCAACTTTCGGTTTTACAAATTAATCAAATGTAAGTGTTCTATTGATTAATTGTCTACTTACAAGCGACAATAATATCTCACTTTGTTGGTCTACTGAAGAAAGAGAGTGAAGTTATCGATGAAATTTTTTTATCTACGAAATCTTACTTTCACGATCTTCGTGACAAAATACACAAACGAAAACACAGGAATAAAGCCATTGTAAGTTGCCTGTCACAGTTTCAAATAAATTTACATTTTTATTGTCGTCATTAACTGTTTAATAATTAAATGCACTCTTAATGTTAACTGTGGACGAACATAGTTTAGTTTTCATAGATGTATTTCATGAATACTTTTACCTATTTAACTATACCAATATAACCAGCAATTTATCTTTTTCAGATTTCACAACACCACGAAGACCAACCTGAAGACAGTTAACATAAAGTCAAATCATCCCATCATCGTGTACTTGTACATTTCATAAACTTCTGTGATAATAAACTTTCTCTGTATACATTGTTTTCTGAATTTTGCGTTATTGCAGTCGATTAATGATTTAAGTTAGTATATCCTTGCTATTAAACTGTTAGCGAGATAATACGTTCATAGAATTGTAATAAATTACTACGAAGATGCCTAACTACATAAATTTGTCTGTAACAAGGCGGGATTGTGTTTAAAATAAAGGGGAAATTCGTCTAGAATGAGAGGGAAATAGTTGACAATAAAGGGGAAGATAGGGGAAATTCGTCTGGAATAAGTGGGAAAATCCGCCGAGGGTGAAATCTCCGTTTAACTGTCGCTATTTCCCCTTTGATATCCATTGAAATTTCCCCTTTATTTCCCCCTTCAGATACTTTATTTTCCCTTTTTTGTTAGTTTGGGTAAATTATCACACCGTATATTGTAGTTTAGTCCACAATTCATACCCAATGACATTTTTGTGAAGTGTCTCTGATTTTCCTCAATTTTCATCCTATCACGCATTTGGAGGCTGCTTAGTATGAGTGGGCAGTATTCGAGTAGTAGATGAATAAGACCCTATATAGTACCAATTTAGACCCACATTGGTAGAAATTATGGACTATATAAAGAACGGTGGGGTGATATTTATAGTCTAGTAATTACTTGAACATGCTTTGTGATGCATATAGTTTTTAAAATGTTTGGGTATTCTTTTGTGTCTAGCTATAAGGTGAGCAACCTAATTATTATTGGTATTCTGAAATTTAGTACAGAATTCACGCCAATTTACAAGCGTGGTCATAATGAGACCAGAAGGTTAACTGTTACATAACAGAACATAAAGTTTCGCAGAAATAAGCGTCTAAATAACAGTAACACGTACAAAACACTAGATTTTTGTGAAAGGAAATTAAATATAGGCAAGGAAACCGTCAATCATCAGCTGGAAGGTACTTTGTAATCATGGGTGTTCTGGGGTACATAAGTAGAGAACACTTATTAATATACGCGGCCAGTTCCAAAATATGGGAACCATGACTCTTGTGTGTTAAGGGAAAGAAATCATTTATTATACCATTTGCTTAGTTTATTAAGATCTGAAGTTGCACACGGTATATGACCAAGTTACGTTTGGATTATTACCAGAGCAACTTCTAACGATTGAACCCACTCTTACGAATGAGAAGAAATCAGAAGGCAATGAAGGATGGAAGAGAAGTTATATTTGATCGGGAATGGAGCGGCAATGGGTTAGCAACGTCTAGGCTGGCAAACTAGAGAGGGTTGCTTGTTTCGGTACGGCGTGGCGAGATCTGGTCGTGATGCGTGACTGAGCGCCTTCAACTTAGTAGTGTCCGCTAAAACAAACATGGTCAGCATCAATGTCGAAACCTATGTAACTATTTATTTTGGGGATTATTTACCGCTACAGCTCACTCCCCCCCCTAATGGGTTCGTGAGGACCCTATGACGTACCAGCCAAAGGATAAAACCCAATGCGTTAAGCATTGGTAAACGTTCCTTTGATAGCTTGGATGTTGTGCAGCTTCTGGCCGTCAGTGCCTATGCTAAAGTGTCGTTACATAAAAAAAATGTACAAAATGTTATCGTTCTCTTCCGTTTTCTTCTGGTCGTTTCCAGGCGTCCTGGAAAACCAAAAGAAAAAAAATTTTAATATATGCATTTCATTAATATATATATATATGTATATATATTTAAAAGCAATTTGGCGGCTAAATACAGCTACAAAAACGCATAAAATGTCGGCAACGCTAACATGAATAATAAAAAAAGGTTTTTTTTTGATATTTTTTTTTAAACATACGAAAATGTGTAAACAAAAATGCATACCATAAAGTAAAAACAAAATATTTTTATTCAATTTTTTTTATTTTGTATAGATAGATATTCACAATACACACAGTGGAAAATTAGAAAAGATAATTAATAGACGTAATGTTCATTTAAGTGTTCTGGAAATCGTACATTTCTACCAGAACGTGTAGCTCTCGGCGTTATGGAGCTCTTCTGAATTTCCACTTGCTCGTTGGTTGTTGCTTGAGGCATGGCGACTTTGCTCATGTCGAGTTTCGGCGGTGTTGTGGCGAGTTGGACATCGAAGGGTTTACCTTCTAGGTAAGCTGCTTTGAGGCGGTCAATGCTGACGTTCTCTTCGTGTCCATTCTTATCGATCGTATAGTACTTTATTTCACGTTTCAAAACCTTGTATGGTCCTTCGTAAGTCGCATCAAGAGGTCGGCGTAGAGCGTCACGACGTACAAAAACGTGTGTACTATATTTTAAGGCGGGTTGGATGAAAGTGTCTGTCGACTGCCGTCGAGTTTGAACTGGCTTAACTGAACGCATAGCATTTGTAAGCCGCTTCACGTAAGAATTTATATCCAAGTTTGTCGAGGTGGAAGCGGTTTCCACAAACTCACCTGGTAATCGAAGAGTTGTTCCGTAAACTAGTTCAGACACGCTGCACCCGACATCTTCTTTTACCATGCTTCGGATACCGAGTAAGACTAGTGGCAAAGCCTCTGTTCACTGCGGCATGTTTGTAGCTGAAAGTGATGCTTTCAGCTGTCGATGAAATCTTTCTACCAAACCGTTAGATTGTGGATGGTAGGCTGTTGTTCGGAAGCGCGTCGCTCCAAGAAGTTTTGTCAGAGAGTGGAACAATCCAGATTCAAACTGACGTCCACGGTCTGTCGTAATTGTAGATGGACAACCAAAGTTCGCTATCCATCGTTCGACGAAAGCACGAGCAATCGTTTCAGTAGTGATGTCTTTTAAGGGAATCGCTTCTGGCCAGCGTGTAAAACGGTCCACGCATGTCAAAAGATAAGAAAATCCATTTGATTCAGGTAAGGGTCCTACCAAATCAAGGTGGACGTGGTGGAATCGAGCGTCGGGAGTTGGAAAAGTGCCTAGAGGACATTTATTGTGCTGAATTACTTTGCTCTTTTGACATGCCACACAGGAGCGTGCCCATTCTTTGATGTCTTTATTCATCCTTGGCCAGCAGAATCTCTGAGCAATTAGTTTAGACGTAGCACGAACTCCAGGATGAGAGAAATTGTGCAATGTGTCGAAGATGATTCGTCGATAACTCTTGGGAACGATTGGACGGGCTGTACCTGTAGAATAATCACAAATTAAAGTGTTCTTACCTTTTCCAATCGTCTTTGTTTGGAGTTTAAGCGTTGTTGTGGATAACTCGTGATGAAGATCATTGTCTTCATTTTGAAGTCGAGCTAGTTCAACAAGGTCGATTCCTTGGATACGATTCAAGGCATGTATTCGTGATAAGGCGTCGGCAACTACATTGTTAGCCCCAGATATATGTCGTATATCAGTAGAGAACTGGGAAATGTAGTCTAGATGACGCGACTCTCGCGGAGAGTACTTATCTGAAGATGACTTCATAGAAAACGTCAGTGGTTTATGGTCGGTGAATATTGTAAATTCCCGGCCTTCGATGGAATGTTGAAAATGTCGCACAGCACAGTACATGGCTAGCAGTTCACGACCAAAAGTGCTGTATCTTGATTCGGTATCGTTTAGTCGTCTTGAGAAAAATGCTAAAGGTTGCCAAGCTTTGTCAGTCCATTGTTGTAGAACTGCGCCAATCGCTGAGTCAGATGCGTCAACCGCGATGCTGACAGGGGCTTCGGTATTGTGATGTGCCAGCATAGTCACATTGGCTATTGCTTCTTTAGTCGCAGTAAAGGCTTTCTTTGAGTCTGCATCCATTGTGACCACTTTTTTATTTCCACGAAGCTGATCCGTTAGTGGTTTTATGACAGATGCACAGTTCGGTATAAACCGTCTGTAGAAACTTACCAATCCATTGAAAGCTCGCAACTGCTTGATGGTGGTTGGTTCCGGGTATTCCAGAATAGCCGCCACCTTGTGTTTTTGGGGTTGTATACCATTCGCATCAATAGTATGCCCCAGGAAGTCCAACGAGGTTGTTCCGATTTGGCATTTCTGTATGTTTATGGTTACTCCATATTGTTGCAGTCTACTAAAGACTGTGTCCAAGTGTTTCATATGTGTTACCTCGTCTGGACTTGCTATCAGGCAGTCGTCGACGTATGCATGGACATAGTCAAGCCCGCGGAACACGTCATCAATGAAGCGTTGGAATGTTTGTGCTGCGTTCCTCAACCCAAAAGGCATTCGGAGGAATTCGTAAAGGCCAAATGGAGTTACGATAGCGGTTTTCGGAATATCATTTTCAGACATCGGTATTTGGTTGTACGCCTTTACCAAGTCGAGTTTTGAAAATATTGTCATTCCCTTCAGAGTGGCCGTTAAATCGTGGATATGCGGTAAAGGGTAACGATCAGGCGTAGTTTGGGCGTTAAGACGTCAGTAATCACCGGTGGGACGCCAGTCATTGCTATCTTTCTTCGGAACCATATGTAATGGAGATGACCATGGACTACTGGAAGGTTGAATTATTCCCAAGTCAATCATATGATCGAATTCGTTTTTCGCAATCCTTAGTTTCTCAGGCGCGAGTCGGCGTGCTTTGGAGAATACAGGTTGACCTGTAGTCGTGATGTGATGTGTAACATTGCTGGTTACACATGATAATTTCGATGACGTCTTATTCAGATCTGGATACTTGTCGAGTATCGGCTGAAAATAAGGGTTAATTAAATGTTTAAAACGAAGAGGACATAAGCTACAACCTGTAGCCACGGTTCCACTAACGTATATATTTGTGTTACTATCCACTAATCTCTTTTTACTAGGGTCCACAAGCAAGTTGTGGTGGCTAAGTAAATCCATGCCTATGATGGGTATTTTCACATCGGCGATGGTGAAAATCCAGTGTATGGGTTTTCGTAAACCCACGTTTAAGTAGACGTAACGTTTGCCATACGTAGCTATGTGTTTTCCATCGGCTGCCTGTAAATCGAACGCAGCTTCATGGTGGCGATCAGATGGAGCTGCAGGAAGAACGCTAACTTCTGCGCCAGTATCGACGAGGTAGCGAACCTTCGTTATCACATCAGTGATAAATAACAGGCGGCTGCTTCCACCGGCTACGGTTGCCGCTAACGCGTGCCGGCGGGGTAGTTTCCCGATGCGTCAACAATCGGTTTATGTCTAGGGAAACAACAGGGGTCTCTACACTTCTTGGAATTTTTTCCATAGGTGTTGTGGTACCAACACCAATGTTAATTTTCGTTTCGTCGAGGTCGAGACGACGACCTTCTCCGTGACGTACTTCGTCGACGAGAATCGTCCGGTCGGTGTCTTTCCTTCAGGTCAAGAAGACGCGAAAGAGCATTACACAATTTCGTTACTTCGTTTTCGGTGGCCTGAGGTTTTTCGGTAATGGAATAAACCTGATTGTCGCGAGTTCAGGTGATCTCCAGAATTCGATCAGCAGATGAGGCTAGTTCATCTACTGGGTTGTTATTAAACGTTACCAGAACTGCTTGCACTTGTTGTGGCAGTTTTGATAAGAAGAGTTGACGGAAAAGACCTTCGTCGAAGGTGCGTTGAGCAATTACCTCTCGCATGCGCGTCAACATTTCCGTTGCTGAACCACTACCTAGCTCGATGGTGTGGAACAACTCATCAAGCCGTTGTCTATCGGACAAGTCTCCGCGTTTGAGAATCGATCTTTTGATTTGGTCATAAGGTTCTAGGCAGTCAGGGCTGAAAAAGGAAGGGGTGACGTACCTGTTCAATTCACGCGGAAGTGACCTTACGACGGCAAGGAATTGAACACGTGGATCTGTCACAGCGTCGTCTCGAAACTCGGCTTCTGCGTAGCAGAACCAAGCTTCTATGTTTTCTGTCGAGAAAGGAATGAGCTGGAAGTTCGGGGGTGTGGGAGTTTTAATCTTAATGAACTTAGGAGTCTGATCAGTCATGCTATAAATGCAATATATAAAAATAAAAAAATAAATGCGATTAAAACGTGCCAAAAAAATGATAATCACACCAAAAATACTGTTAAAAACGACAAACAGGAACGAACTCACAGTTTTGAACGTGTCCAGATCACGTCGGGCTCACCAATGAAGTTGCACACGGTATATGACCAAGTTACGTTTGGATTATTACCAGAGCAACTTCTAACGATTGAACCCACTCTTACGAATGAGAAGAAATCAGAAGGCAATGAAGGATGGAAGAGAAGTTATATTTGATCGGGAATGGAGCGGCAATGGGTTAGCAACGTCTAGGCTGGCAAACTAGAGACGGTTGCTTGTTTCGGTACGGCGTGGCGAGATCTGGTCGTGATGCGTGACCGAGCGCCTTCAACTTAGTAGTGTCCGCTAAAACAAACATGGTCAGCATCAATGTCGAAACCTATGTAACTATTTATTTTGGGGATTATTTACCGCTACAGATCTCTCTGTATTATGTCGTTAACATTTCGACCTTCATCTGGGTAGAATGTATAGACAACTTTGAGGTCGTCCGCAAACATAAAGGTCTTACCCTTTTGAAAACAGAGGGATATTTCATTAACATACATAATAAATAATAACAGTCCTGACTGAACCCTGGAAGACACCACTAGTGATTTATTGAGGACGTAAACAAGATGACCTAGACGTTGATAAACTTAAGCAGGTGGAGACCTTTATCCACTTTATAGCCGACAAAGTTGTGAATAGGCTGAAATCCCACCATAAAACTATTGTTTATAATATGCTTAATAAATTCCCTCCACGTAAAGCAGTTGATCATTTTGAAAGCCTGTAATATGTTGCATATCTCGTGCGATTGTAGAAGATTGAAAAAAATAGACTAGCAAACTGGTTGTCCAGTTCTGTTCCATTTCACGTCAACTTATTTCACATCATCATAGAGAAAGGATCCTACCAGGTGACAAAGTATACACTCTCGGCCCCCTTGTGACTAATGTCTCACTGCCACCTCTCCCCTATTCTCCAGTCTAAACAACGTTCATTAAGATTCGCCTACAGTTCAGCTAACTCGTGACCTACCTAATTTCATTATTCTCACACAATTCTTCACTATTCTATTTGACTCCCGTTCCCTCTGCAATGAAATCATTCACCTTAATTCCTTAATGTACTTATTTAACCCATGCTGTGTCCTAATAAACGAAACTTGGTGTACTCCCGATATTTCAGACCTTACACTTGAAGTTGATAAATACGTTACATACCGCAAAGATCAGAATTCAGGAAAAGTTGGGAGGGGGGATGTATAATACATGTTTGATTCAGTTTTTCACTGTCGCTTATCTCCCCGGGAGGTAGTGAACTTTTAGGTGACGGTATGTTTGTCAGCATTGACAATTGTCCCCATCACCAGTTGTTGATAGGTTGTATTTATAGACTGCCTAATGCTACTCATACCTTTACCCAACAATTAAGTCGTTTATTCGCATCATTATTATTTTTATCTGTAACCAAGAGGAGACTTCAATATGCCTTCTGTTACTTAAAACCCTTTACATGGACCTCCACACCCTGATAAATTCTTTAGAATATTTGGAAGTAATGCATGGACTCAAGTAGTACGTAAAGATACACGCAAGTCAAATTTATTAGACTTTTTTACATAATGCCCCCAAGTATACAGTGAATACTAGCCTTGAATTTCCCGGCAGCGATCACAAAGTTGTCATTTGTAAGTTGATTGTCAATGGATGTTCATTTACTAAGAGTGGAATAAACAATCCCCTTGACTACCGGAGAATTTTCGCTCAGATTGGCTGGTCTTATACCGAAAAATTGCTACATGATCTGAACTGGGATATATTTTTTCCCTCTCGTAAGGTTAATAACTCACTAGATACCTTTTACCATAATATAAATTTATGTCTTAACTGTGTTGCACCTTTCAAAGTGATCAAATCACATGTCTCAAATAGCGAATACCTCCCCGTTAAATTTAAAAACAAACTAAGGAAGTTACGAAAGAGATTATTCGTTCAACATGACTTTTCTATAATTTTTAGTATCCATTCGATATTCATAAATATTTATGTTACATAAATACGCAAAAATTAGAAGCCGAAAAAAAGCATCTGAAATTACCTGATAAGGCAGTCTATTCATCAGCCACCCTCAGAAAGAAACTTTGTTCCCAGTGCATATTTGTGGTACGGATAGTCTCCACAGTAATTGTGGTTCATGTTATTATTCGGTTTGGATAGAGATGGTGTAAGTAGTAAAAGGTGACTCCTGTGTGAAGAATTGTCCTTATACGCCAATAGTACTTGGTACTCTGGTGCAGATGAGTTTGGCACTGCGTTTTTTAGCGCATTTATAAAGATTAATTCGAGGATATTTGTAATTGTTTTACATATATAAGTTTATTCTGACGATTGGATAATTTACACTACCATAGTGGCCGCGTGAACAATCAAATCGTAGCTGTTCTGGACAATTACCATGCGATTTATATATTGCCCAATCACTCAAATGCTGGTGGCAGCCCTGTATTCTAACTCAAGGTAATTGTTTTAGGGACTTACCAATCAAAATTTAGTTCCTGATATCAGAAGTAATCTATTTTTACAGGCAACCAAACATAACAAACTATAGTAGGATGAAATTGTTACAGAAACAAATTAGATTGCGATAAACAAACATCCGGGGTTAAAATGCATAGTAATTTAGTGAGACACCTATATGTGTGGATGATGATAAGAAATGGAAAGGTTTATATACATTTGGGTGTAGTGAAAGATTCGAAATTCTGAACTGTAACGAGGAGTAAAATTCCACACACAGGATTCATTATTCCTGAAAAGGGGTATAGTATCTGGTAAAGTTAGATCGTTTAAACGTGAGTGAACTTCAGTTGATGGACACGGCCTTTACAAAATTGACTTCATCCAGAGAGGTTTGGGAGAATTAGTTCGGTTTTATGTGTGCCTCCTTTTGGAATATGGGTTTATATTCAGTTAAGTTATGTATAAGGATACTGAAAAAGAAAGGGCGGAAAAAATGACGAACAAACAGATTGGACAAGGGGTTAAATGACAAGAATTAGAATGAATTCATCATGGTATATAAAATAATCAAGTAGACAAATATTTTTTCCTAGAAGCTGTGCCATCGTCCAAGACTATGGGACAAACAAAAAAGCTGGACGGAAAAAATCATATAGGTGTAGCTAGTGGGGAAATTTGTACAAATGGAATGTGGCCATGGGTAATATATGGAGTTAATACAAAAAGTGTAATATTGGGATATATAGTTAGTCTAATGTACTAACTGCTTTTTTGATACATTTTAGATGTTATTATCGTCATTAAGAGTGTAGGAGTCTGTATGCAAATTTTAGATAGTCTATACAGAAAAGCACCGCCACATTTAGATGTGTATAAGAATCATATAGGAATTAATAGAAAGGAGCATAATCTAGTTTGTTTCTGTAACAATTTAATCCTACTATGGTTTGATGCATTTTGTTGCCTGTAAAAATCGCTTGCTCTAGGTAATAAATGATCACTATTTTGCTTCGTGCCTGATAACTGTGTTGCAACTGAGCTAAGCAATATATTTAAACCTATTGGGCTTATATTCTGTGGAACATGTTTAATATAACCTGAAAAACCCCGTTTTCCTGACCACGTAATGTACCTGTTTTTAGAAATACATCTAAATGGGTAATTGCCCTAAAAAATCGAGTAACAAAAGAACTTGGAGAGCTAAAACTTATTGTAAGTGATGGAGTGGCGTACAATGGGCTAAAATTATGTGGATCAAATTCACCATTCATGTATGGACAAGCTAAATTCAATAAATCCGGTGTACCAATTAGACAGTTTATTTCTATCGTTAATTCGCCTTGCTATAAACTAGCCTGATGCAAATAATCCAGAACCAATTCGTAATCTTGTATGCCACAACGCCTACGTTTTACACGGGAGTATTAACTGCAACTCCGACTCACTGACTTATTTATGCTAAACGATACTAGCAACCGGTGACCAGCGACTCGACATCTGACTACTCGCCCAAGGCCAAGTCAAGAACACACGAAAACAACACGACAAAGATACGAATCTATTTTGTCTCGACCCTGTATATATAGATACTGCAACGACTCTGTAATAGTCAGCTTAACTAGCACAATAAAAACCATTACAACCAATCACAATTGGCAAGGTCAGTGCTGAGAAAATGAACGGCAGTTCTGGTCACTGTCTACTTTACAGTAAATAAAAACAGCAAGAATAAGAATATTTAAAGGGAAAAGAACTGGTTCTGTTTCTTCTTGACATAACCATCTGGCTGCGTTTCGTTTGAAGAATACGTTTGAGTTTGCTATAATAGATCATTCAAATATTTCAAACAAACTTGTGGTCACATGATGTAACGCCACTACTTATCTATCCGTACTGAAGGCTTAATTGAAACAGATATTAAGAATATACTCAAAAATGTCTGATTCCCATTAAAAAATAAATTATGTTGTCAATAGGATGAAGTAACTGTGGGAAACCCATTAGGACTAGTTCCTGAAGTTATGTTCGTGATAAATTTAGGAAAAACAAGCTACTACCTTTCACCAATGATGCTTTTCTATATAAAAGATATGTCAACAATATGTTAATCATGTGTGACGATGTGTGTGACGAATTACTAGAAACATTCGGTAGGGCTTGGTCTAACAACAAAGTTACAACGGAATCTAAACAGGATAACGCATTCCGATTCCTGGACCTTGGAATTCTCTTAAGAATTGATGAAACCTGCTTAAGATGCATACATAAGAAAAAACGGACATACGTTAATCTCACAGTTTTTATCCAGTATATATGGTCTGGTCTAGTTACTTCACTATAGAGCTTGGTAACTAAGTGTAGTATTTCTTAGAATTTCGATTTGTAACTATCGTAACAGATCAGGCAATAATTAAGAAGACACAGAACACAGGTGAAGATAAGGTGTATCTTGGAATTCAATAAGCGCACACACCATTATGTAGTACTAATACTGTTTCTTACAAACACCACATCCACCACAGCTTGAATGAATGTCTAGGTTTTTGTAGTTTATTCTGCGCTTTTGACGAAAAATCACTTTATTTGCATCTTATTGTTTACTGAAATCAGTATTCGAATTTTTTGTAAAGGACTCATTAATTCGTGAATCAACATTAGAAATCGGAACGAACTCACCTGGACTAGATATTGCAAATCACCACACTAGGCTTAATAGACAAGCCTGAATCAGTGATGTATCCTTTACCCACGTCAGTACAAGGAACCCCTAACTACAACTCGATAAATTGTGGACTTATATACCTAGTTAAAATAAACACCAACCCACCAACGCTCCGACCAAACTACTCAATCAGAAACCAAACTAAGAAGACTGGAACTCAGCATTTATAGGGTTCAATTCTATTTCGATCCAACTCTGTACACACAGTTACTTACTTACTTACTTACTGCCCGTTACTCCTCGCTGAGGAGCATAGGCCACTCACCAGTGTTCTCCATTTAACTCTGTCCTGAGCAATCCTTTCCAGTTGTTTCCAGTTGCTGCTCATCCTTTTAATGTCTGCTTCCGATTCTCGACGCAGCGTGTTCTTTGGCCTTCCTCTTTTCCGTTTCCCAGCAGGATTCCATGTCAATGCTTGTCTTGTGATGCAGTCTGATGGTTTGCGTAGTGTATGTCCTATCCATTTCCATCGTCTTTTCCTAATTTCCTCTTCGGCTGGAAGTTGGTTTGTCCTCTCCCATAGTAAGTTGTTGCTGATGGTTTCCGGCCAACGGACATTCAGTATCTTGCGTAGGCAGTTGTTTATAAATACCTGTATCCGTCTGAGGATGTTTGCAGTAATTCTCCAGGTTTCAGCTCCATACAGCAGGACTGTCTTCACGTTCGAATTGAAGAGTCTGACTTTGAGGTTAGTTGATATTTGTTTTGAGTTCCAGATGTTTTTCAACTGCAGGAATGCTGCCCTTGCCTTGCCAACCCTTGTCTTTACATCTGCATAGGACCCTCCTTTTTCATCGATGATGCTCCCCAGATATGTGAAGGTATCCACCTCTTCCAGAGTTTCGCCATCAAGTTGAATTGGGTTGGTGCTCCCTGTGTTGTATTTGAGAATCTTGCTCTTACCCTTATGTATGTTCAACCCTACTGCTGCTGAAGTTGTTGCTACACTGATTGTCTTCGCTTGCATTTGTTGGTGTGTATGTGCTAAAAGAGCTAGATCATCTGCGAAGTCCAAATCATCGAGTTGCATCCTACTTGTCCATTGAATCCCGTACATTCCCTCAGATGTGGAGGTCTTCATGATCCAGTCGACCACTAGGAGGAAGAGAAAAGGTGACAGCAAGCAACCTTGTCTGACTCCGGTCCTCACTGGGAGTGCATTTGTCAGTTGTCCTCCATGCACAATTTTGCACTGTGTTCCGTCGTAAGAGTTCCGGATGATGTTGACGAGTTTCTCTGGTACACCGTAGTGTCGAAGAAGTTTCCATAGTGTTCTCCTATCTACACTATCAAACGCATTCTCATAATCAATGAAGTTGATGTACAGGGGCGAGTTCCATTCAATTGATTGTTCAACGATGATCCGTAGTGTTGCGATTTGGTCCGTGCACGACTGATCCTTCCGAAAACCAGCTTGTTGATCTTGAAGTTGAGTCTCCACTGAATCTTTCATTCTGTTCAACAATACTCTGTTAAAGATTTTCCCTGGTATCGACAGTAGCGTGATCCCTCTGTAGTTGTCACATTTGCTCAAATCTCCTTTCTTTGGTATCTTGATAAGATGTCCTTCTTTCCAGTCTGCCGGCACTTGTTTTTCTTCCCAGATCTTTTTGAATAAAACGTGGAATATCTTTGCTGTTAGGTCGATATCTGACTTGAGTGCTTCAGCTGGTATATTGTCAGGTCCTGCTGCTTTCCCACTTTTGATTTGCCTGATGGCCATCTTGATTTCTTCCATCGTTGGTGGAGTGACATCTATCGGGAGATCTGTAGGTGCTGCTTCAATGTCCGGTGGGTTCGGTGGAGCTGGCCTATTTAGAAGTTCCTCAAAGTGTTCTACCCACCTATTCTTTTGTTCTTCAATCTCAGTGAGTGTCTTGCCTTCTTTGTTCTTGATCGGTCGCTCTGGTTTACCATGTTTATCTGCCAGTTTCTTCGTTGTGTCGTATAGCTGTTTCATATTTCCTTCTCTTGCAGCCTTCTCCGCTGTTGTTGCAAGGCTTTCGATGTATTTCTGTTTGTCGGCTCTAATGCTCTTCTTTACTTGCTTATTTGCTTCTGAGTATTCAGCTTGAGCCTTGATTTTCTCTGCTCTTGTTCGGCTGTTGTTGATTTCTATCTTCTTGTTCCTCCTTTGTTGAATTTTGCTCAATGTCTCAGTGGAGATCCATTCCTTATAATGGTGCTTCTTGCGGCCTAGAACCTCCTGACACGTTGATGTTAGTGCTTCTTTGATTTCTTTCCAGTTGTCCTCCATAGTGGTTTCTTCTTTCGGCAGATCTTGTAAGGCTTGGAACCTGTTGTTGAGAGATATTTTGAATTCATTGAGTTTGTCAGTGTCTCGGAGAAAGCCTGTATTGAACCGTTGTACTGCTGACACTCCAGTTGTCCACTGCTTCTTTAGCTTCAGTTTCATTTTAGAAACCACCAGGTGGTGGTCTGAAGCTATGTCAGCTCCTCTCCTTGTTCGCACATCTTCCATTGATCTTCTAAATTTTTTATTGATACATATATGATCGATTTGATTCTCAGTAGTATGATCCGGTGAGACCCATGTAGCCTTGTGTATGCGTTTGTGGGCGGATATTGTACCACCTATAACCAATTTGTTGAAGGCACATAGGTTTGCAAGTCTTTCACCATTGTCGTTTCTGTCTCCCAGTCCTTGTCGTCCCATGATTTCTTCATATCCAGTGTTGTCCATTCCGACTTTGGCGTTGAGGTCTCCCATCAGTATTGTCAGATCCTTTCCTCGACACTTTGCTATAATTGATTGCAGTCTATCGTAAAACTGATCTTTGTCTTCGTCGTTGCCGTCGTTGGTTGGTGCATAGCATTGGATAATATTCATTGTAATCCCTTTCTTCATTGTTTTGAAAGATGCTTTGATGATCCTGGGTCCATTTGGTTCCCATCCCACCAGTGCATTACGTGCTATTTTGGACAGCATCAGAGCAACTCCTTGAGTGTGGGGAGCATTTTCCTCTTCGTGGCCGGAGTATAGTAGCGTCTCTCCCGAAGCTAATGTTTTCTGTCCAGCTTGAGTCCAATGAGTTTCGCTGATTCCGAGTATTGTCAAGTTGTATCTCTTCATTTCTGCAGCTATTTGATTTGTCTTCCCGCTCTCCCACATTGTTCGAACATTCCATGTTCCTACAAAAATATTTGCTCTGGTTGTTAGAAGAGGGGGCATCGGCCTCATGACTTCCGAAGAATTTCGGCTTTCATCATGAGGCGTCATAAACAATCCTTCCACTCCCAGGGCAGAGTTTAAATGGTTTAAATGGTTTATCTTGTTTAATCTGGTTTGCGTTTTTTTAGCAAGTTTGGGTTTTTACGGGATGGGGGTGCTAGCCCCATGCCCAACCCTCCTCCTTTACCCGGGCTTGGGACCGGCAGTAACCCTAGGAGGGCTACAGGCGGAGTTTGTACACACAGTTACAGTTACCAAATTGGTTTCTCAAGTTATATCATTATTCCAAACGTTGGAACGTAGTTGTAAGTCGATGACCATCTTGACAGACAACTACCAGTTTGAATTCCCTCTGGCGACCGAGGAAATATTAACGTTAAATGACGATGCCTTTAAAGACGGACATTTCAGGGATGTAATCGTAAGTGTATATCTTTGACTTACGCCTTACAATGCTTAAAACTTAAAACAAAAATGTCATTCAACTTTAAATCTACTTTGAAGTTCATGATGTATTACGTTATTACACCTGAACTGGGGGGGGTGTTATGCACTACTCTAGCAACAACGAAGGCGACTGCAATTTCCAACTTCTGGCTTTACAAATCAATAAAGTATAAGTATTGTGTTGATTACTTATCTACTTTCTAGCTACAGTAACATCACACTTCGTTGGACCTTAGAAGAAAGAAAAGGAAGTTGTTGATGAAATTTTCTTATCCACGAAATCATACTTTCACGATTTTCATTATGGAAAGTACAGTTTCAAATACATTTGTATTTTGTATTGTCAAGTTTTGTTGCATTACAAGTGTTTATGCTTTTAATGTTAACTTTAGACAATCTCGAAAACCGTCGTCAAGCATCAACCAGACAAATCTTAGGTTGTATAGATTTGCTTCATGAATACTTTTACTTATTTCACTTTCTCAATAACGAAACTTTTTTCTCTTTCAGAGTTCACAACTGCAAGAAGAACAGCCATAATGCTGCTAAGACGAAGTGAATTCATCCCATCGTTATGTACTCATACATTTCATTAACTTCCGTGATAATAAACTTTCTCTTTATACATTGTTTTATGAAAGTTGTGTAATTGCAATTTAATATTCATTTACTGAAGTTAGTATATCAGTGTTGTCAAACTGTAAACGAGATGATTAGTTCATAGAATTGTGATAAATTATTACGCAAACTCTTTGCTAAATATAGCCTAGCATAAGCCACGAATGAAGGTGTATGGGATAAATCTGCTGGAAGTAGAAATTCGTTAGCAATAACGAGAAAGAGGAGGAAACCCGTCTGCAATACACATATGTATATGTGAATGTTTTGAATTTGCTGAATGAAAATATCGTTGGTTATTAATTTATATTCACCATTCGGAGAAGTTACGGCAATGGCTTCTAACTACAAACCCACCTCAACTGCCTATTCATCCCATCGTTATGTACTCATACATTTCATTAACTTCCGTGATAATAAACTTTCTCTTATACATTGTTTTATGAAAGTTGTGTAATTGCAATTTAATATTCATTTACTGAAGTTAGTATATCAGTGTTGTCAAACTGTAAACGAGATGATTAGTTCATAGAATTGTGATAAATTATTACGCAAACTCTTTGCTAAATATAGCCTAGCATAAGCCACGAATGAAGGTGTATGGGATAAATCTGCTGGAAGTAGAAATTCGTTAGCAATAACGAGAAAGAGGAGGAAACCCGTCTGCAATACACATATGTATATGTGAATGTTTTGAATTTGCTGAATGAAAATATCGTTGGTTATTAATTTTATATTCACCATTCGGAGAAGTTACGGCAATGGCTTCTAACTACAAACCCACCTCAACTGCCTTCCCGTTGTGGCCAGTAGTGTATTTGACGTCAGACCCTAATCGGTTGATTGTATGTTACAGAAATCATTTTGAGAGGTTTTTGTTGCTGCTATATTATGCTGCTGGATTCGCAACCTCGTTAGGTCAAATAACTATATATGTTTTGCTAATAATTTCATTTTCGTTAATAACAATAACCTATGCACACACGACAATCAAAAATTACACATATGATAAAGAGGTCCGAAGCGTGGATGAGATAGATAGATGTATATATGAACCCAAAGAAATCCGACGTCACAAATTGTCCGACTCGCTAAGACAAGTATTGTATTTCTTTTTGGTACAAATATCAGTAAAGAAATACACAGTACAAAGATCATTATGTTAGGGGTAACAGTGGCCTCTACAAGATACATACCAATGAAACTTAGTTCAATGTAACCCACTATCCAAGAGTTCTCTAAGCTTAGAAATAATGTAAACAAATCTGAAATTAAAATTGCCGCCATACACACCTACTCCACTAGTCTTATGGGTAATTATGAAAACTAATATTGACTGAGATTATTGTTTAGAACCCCTTGATAATGTAAACTCGAAGCAATTTCAAAATACTACGATGTCACCGTCCTTCATCAGATTCATGACAATAGCATTCATCTTTTTTCCATGTTAAAGTACTACCCGGACCACAGTAATTTAGCAGACATAGGTACTACATAAAATTACAAATAAAGTCATTTGCTTACCGTTTTTATCCATGGGCCTTGTGACAGCTTAGTCTACGGATGTAATTAAAGGGGACCTTAGTCTGGTAATATTTAATTTTGACTACCACTTAACGTGAATGCATAGTGTGCACTTTATCACATAATTAGACTTGCGGCCAAACTGTAATTAGATGGACAGAATCTGATCAATTCAAAACGGGTAAAAAATATACGACAATGTCTACAACCTAGTGATCAGTCATTATGATGGTCTTTTATTAAATGAGTCACTATTTATTAAATTGATTCAGTAGCTGCATTCTAAAGTTGACAGAATGAACAAGACTAGCATTCCGTACCGAGTGATGTGGTATTTTCTAAGCGGCCATTTGGTGTACTTATCACTAATATTCCTTTGGAATTGACACAAATGTGTAACTCGTTTGCCTTCCCCCCTGCTTCGTTTACAGTGTTTTCATTAAAGTAAAATAATCCTATCACTTGGCCGTCGTCGGAGAAATGTTTGAAATTCATTAAAAACGCTTTATTTCTTGTATCGTTTACTAACAAAATAATCTACAAATCAGTAACCAAAATATTAGAATAAAATTTATACTACTTACGAGTAGATCAATAAAACTAAAATATTTATTTCCTTATTGGAATTAAGTGTTAACCAAAGGAAAAAGTATTTTTCACTGATTATGGTAACGGATTTCAATTCTCTTTGGATTTCCACCTTTGACAATCAAACTGTCATTGTTTTAAGCTTATGTCATTATTTTGATAGATTACTTCAATTACTAAAAGTGCATTTGATACACTAACTGGTTTGCCGGTTCACTCCTCCCTTCTTCAATTCTTCCACCTTCCATATTTTCTCAGTCACGTGGTCATGAAATCCACCAGCAATACGAAGTACCTACTGGCTAGGCGAAAACCAACTCAATTATATCTACTGACAAGAAGTTTCATTTTATATTTTGTAATCACAATGAGAAATTCAAACTATGTGATAACTAATTACAAAATCATCGTTAAAAAATATTTAGAGACTATAACCAGCTGGTTTTTTTCGTCGGTTCATTTTTCGCATAAAGTCAGAAACAAGTGACTTTAAGTCAACCAAAGAACTTTAATAGAAGTTTTAAATTAAAATAGGAATGATGAAGAGAACTCCGGATCTGTGGGTTATACTATTTTCATTGAATTGAATTTAGGAATATAAACTATTAAGTACTATCTGTATGGTTTGAATATCAAAGGTTCACTGTACAATATGGGAGTCCTAGGTTTTTTTCTTGATAGGTTTACTGGAGAGTACCATCAAAGAGTTCTATAGTGAAAGGGAATATGTGTCCAGTGCTTATTAGTTTCCGAGGGTTGTTGAATTTCATTTCACAAACTAGAACAATTAAATGAAATATCTGCCTGTCATGAATTTTTAGTGAAATCACCATCAACACTGTCAATTTTTCTTCACTGTTTGTATAGATGTATTTTAGAATATGAGCTCAAGAACCCTAGTTTGGTTACTGAATTACTTTAAACTTCTCGGTGGTGATGATTATAAGGACTTATTTTCAATCACTGGGTTTCCTGTTAGAACTCCTGATTATCTGCATCGGTATGAATACATAGATTCCATTAGCAATTTCTACGTATATAAATGTAGTCATTCATATCTGGTTAAGTAAACCCGTTGATGATCAGTCGGTTGCACTACAAATAAAGTGGGACTAACTAACCTTGATGGTCTTTGAGTGATTTAGTCGAGTGTACAGTAAATAGGTAGAATACTGAGCACTATTGGCTTATCTGATAAATGGCTGAGTAAAAAGTAGTTTATTATAGGCCTTTAAATCAATGGATAGTTTGACACAGTATTCTTTGTTCTTTCCTAACATTCCTTGAAGTCCTAAGTTAGTTTTCGTTACGTACAGGCATCTGCTACGGAACCAATACCAGTTAGCGAACACTACCATTGTAGCTTATGATTTTCCGATAGTGTGCACTCACAATCTTAAGTGAAGAAGAGCTCATGGATTACTGTTAACGTGAAGAATATGGTTTATTTAAACGATCAATTAATTTGCTGGCGACGACAATAAAAGGAAAATCGACGGAAGGCTAAAATCTTCATTGATTTGAACATATCCTACAGCCGGTATTGTTATCTTTCGAAAAACAACAAGTTTAATGCAATTAGAGGTCAATAGATATTCCTTCCGTATAACCCGTCAAGAATGAACATAAATTTGGATGTATCTGTCATGACAGTTACAGTGGTAGAATAAAGATAAAGACCTGTATTCAATTTTGACGACATGTTTCAAAATATCTATAACTGTAAACTCTCGGTTACGTTATTCCGAGGCATTTTGTCTGCATAAAACACCTAGTTGATAATTTTTACTCGGCTAGTGTGATTAGTAGATAATGGATTTACGTTATTCTGCTCCAGTCATTGAACCTACTCTTCCTTAAATAATAAGGGAAACAATATGCGTAAAGCTTCCGTTTAGTGATAGTTCCACATCTCGAGGTGACCTCCTAGATGACAAGTGAAAACAAGGAAGTCATGAACAAATGTTTTTTTTCCATTTTAGTATGAAACTCCCCGACAGTGAACATTTACTACCTTATCATGAGTCGAACCAAAGACTATCAAGCTTCATCTAACGGTTCACATTTTTAACTTTAGCCCTAGTTCTGATCATTGTTTTTTTCGTTAAGGTTCACTAATAGGGTGTTCTGTACTATTAAAAAAACAGGTATCCAACGCATAGTTAATTCATTATGTAAAACACCAAATTTATCAATCACCACATACTATAGTAACATTCAGTTCATTCGTTATCTGACCAATTAATCAGCACAATTGTTATGTTATATAGTTCCAATCTTCATCAGTCATGACAATAAATAATTGTGAAAACTTATTCTCTTGATTCTAGAATTATTGGGTTAATTATTTCAAAGTGTTGATTTGTTCTATTGTGTACATTCGTCTCCATATTTGTTCTGGTATCATTTTGTTTTACACATAGACGTATATATATGACTATGGATTAATTTATATACAGTTATACATTGTAAACATTTGTCTATTGTGTTTTATTATTATTATCATCATCATCATGAAAAAAAATTGTTTTTCATATTCAACCTCCTTGTTGCTATTCATCTACTTCATCCTCCTTTCATAAGTTAAATATGCTAATGAATCATTTCGATTGTTTATTTATTTATTCTATTATGTAATAGAATGCCAAAAACAAAAAGAAAATTACTTTTGAAAAATACGAAAATATAAATGACATAACATCAGTGAATAGTGTTGAATTACATAAATATTGTAACAATGAATTAGATAAATCACAAAAAAAAAAGAACAAACAAAGTTATGACTTCATTTTAATGAATAATTTATTTAATTGAGATGGTTATTTTTATGAAGATTGGTTATTTTATTTGATTGAATATGTATGACTGGTGGAGTTCAGATTTGTTGGGAGTGAGACAGTTATCACTAATGACAACGGATGGTCGTCGCACTATATGTCAAAAATTGATGGAAATGGAAATTCTACTGTTAGATGCCGACCCAGTGGTGAAGATGGTTAGGCGTTCGCCGTCAACCTGAAGCCCCTGGTGCGGAATCTGGGGTGCGCACTACTGAGGAGTTCCACACTAGAACGAAACGGCTATCCAGTGCTCCCTGGCTTTCAGCGGTACTCTGCCAACATCAATCTGTGATATATTCAATCAACTAGAATAATTTATTTACTTTTACTATTCTTACGATAAATCATTCAATTCCACTATCCTCTAATAAGAACTTCGATGAAAATATTTAAAAGATAAATTAAATTCGTGATATTAATTGAAATTTAACAATCACCATAACATTCGATTTTAATCAATCTAAGCATATTACTCATTAACGTATAGAGGTAATTCCTAGAGTTGTTGTCGCAAGATATAACCTGTGGAGTTCAACCATATTAAGTGTGAGACAGTTACCTATCAATAGTAATGGATAAGGTAGCGAAAATATTTCAAAAAATTGATTAAAGTTAAATACAGGCTAGTTAACCGTTTGCTATGAAGCTTGAAAGTTCTGAGCTGGATTCTGAAGTGAGGTCATGGAGGTACACTGGATAAAATAACCATAACAGGATGACTGTCTAACTTAGATCAATTAGTGATATCAAATTCGAATCCAACAAATTCATTTCAAAATAGATCACATTAATAAAAGTGAAATGACATCAGAATGAATACTCATAGGTTGAAAAGCAATGACATAAGTGAGTGTTTGCTACAACATTATTTAAATAGAACAATTAGAATTGACAGAGTGAATTACAATTATAACTGAGTGTTGTGAAGATAGGTAAATTTCACATTATTATCCAGATTACAACCAATATTGATTGATTAGTAATTTATTTATGAAAATAATTACCTGAGCTCTAGTGAAAGACGTGACTAGTGGAGTTCAATCATATCAGGTGTCTGACAGTTACTCACCAACAGCAAGGAATGAGATAGTATATATATATATATATATATATATACATGATTGAATACGTTACAGATTGATGTTGGCAGTGTACCATTGAAAACCATGGAGCAATGGACAGCTGTTTTGTTCGAGTGTGGAATTCCTTAGCTGTTCACATCCTAGATTCCGCACCAGGGGCTTCAGGTTGATGGCGAACGCCTAACTATCTGCACCACTGGGTCGGCATCCAATGGTAGAATTTCCACTTCCATCAATTTGTAATATACATATATGGTCAACGTCGGATGTTGCCTCAGTAGTCTGACACTTAGGCGTTCATGATGACATAAATAAAAACTATTTTGGCAGAATAAGATGAATTTATTTTACCTCCTTATGTTCTCATCAGCTGCATACAACTGATGATATTTCGTAATCAAAATTATACCTTAACAATAATATACTTTACAAGAGACACTTGTTAAGTATTATAATGTAAAATCATTATGGAATAAAGACAGAAGTACAGTTAATATGATCAAAAAGATGATGATTATAAATATAGTGTATAAATGCAAATTTCATAATATCAAGCTAGCAATGAAGAGTTATATAACCATTGAAGTAATCTATTATGTAATGGAATAGCTAAGCAAAACAAATTACAAGTAATCAACAATTAATAACCATAACATAAACTGAAATCAGTCGGTGAAAAAAATACAAATTGAAAGAATTAAAATTAAGTAGTCATGGTAATAGAAGAATTGAAAGTAAAGTGATAAATGAAAGATTAACACTAAACTTGAGAAGTAATTACTATGAGGGGTTGACTAGTTCATTGGTAATGTATAATTTCGCGGATATGTAGTACATCATGTAATGTGTACCCTGATTCAAACAATTATTAGGATAAACTTGTATATTCCCGTTGATTTGTTATAGACTGAAGCTGATCAGTCATTGTTGCTATATGTGCATCCTGAGCGGATTGCCTCGATATGGCAAATTTTCACAAGTATTATATAAGTTGGATTGTGACTGGAAAGTGGAATTCAGGACGCGCGTTTCGTCCTATTTGGGACTCATCTGCTGGATGTACCTGCATCCCAATGTTGATGTTCACACTGGGATTCGAACCCAGTCCGTTTCGTGTCGAACGCCACCGCGTTCACCACTAGACTACTGAGTCCAGCCGATGAGTCCCAAATAGGACGAAACACGCGTCCTGAATTCCACTTGCCAGTCACAATCCAACTTATATCAAACAATTATTGTTATGTGAATTGTCAGAGTGAATTTTCACATAAGTTTACATAATATTTTAAGTGAAATCTTGTGATATAAGTGAACAAATACACTCAGTATATAGTGACATATAGAGTTTAATTAAATTTGAATTCGACTTATACATTTTTTTCGATGATTTAATTCGTAAATAATATTACACTACTTATATACAATTATCAGTAGTTTTAACTATACATAACAATTAATTCATTTAATCCATAGTGAATATAACATTAATTAAGTATTATTTTATATATGAGTAAATCTGAGTATGTACAAAAACAAAACATTATTTTTTTTTTTACATAAAGTAGAAAAATATGCATACATTTCACTACATTCTCATTTACATATTCAAGTCAATTGAATTGAATATTCATATTAAGCGACCTAATTTTCTAGCTGGTAAATTATTATCAATAAAATTATGTAACTATTCATTTATTCACATAACATGTACATGGAATAAATTACATTCATGTGTATCATTGATATGAGTCAGTTGTACTTTAATGAAATTATTTCAGTAACAAAATTAATATGTATTGCATAATTAATGCCAAACTTTATATGATCTATGTGAATAATAACTATAGTTAGTATGAAGTAATAACACATGTATTTGTAATTATTGAATGTCAGTTTTGTATTATCAATTGGTCTAAGTTAGGCTGTTGAAGAGCTCCATACTAGGATGAAATAGCTGTCCAGTTCTTTCAAGTGATCAATGGTTGTCTAATTCAAATCAATTCGTGACAACAAATTGAAATGCATGTTATATTACAATTAGGGGAGTTTGTAGAGATAGTTAACTGTCTAATTCAATTTTGATAGCATGAATTGATCTGAATCAGACAACCATTGATCACCTGGAAACACTGGACAGCCGTTTCGTCCTAGTATGGGACTCCTCAGCAGTGCGCACCCACGACCCCGTCGGGGATCGAACCCAGGACCTTCTGGCTCCGCGCGCGGACGCTTTACCATTGGACCACTGAGTGGTGGTCCCAACGGTTGATATTTCCAATTCAGCCAATTCGTGATACATTGCGCGACCTCCTCTATGCCATTGATGAGTTACTGCCTCACACCCGACACGGTTGAACTCTACTGGTCACGTCTTCGTGCTATCAAAATTGAATTAAACAGTTAACTATCTCTACAAACTCCCCTAATTGTAATTAACATGAGCTCACTAGTGACTAGCTCCTTGAGGTAATTCCTGGAGTTCTAGTGTGAAGATGTGACCAGTAGAGTTCAACCGTGTCGGGTGTGAGGCAGTAACTCATCAATGGCATAGAGGAGGTCGCGCAATGTATCACGAATTGGCTGAATTGGAAATATCAACCGTTGGGACCACCACTCAGTGGTCCGATGGTAAAGCGTCCGCGCGCGGAGCCAGAAGGTCCTGGGTTCGATCCCCGACGGGGTCGTGGGTGCGCACTGCTGAGGAGTCCCATACTAGCAATGTTATATTGCTTAGTTGTTGTTGTTATTGTTGACTAAAATTTATCAATCACTTTTGAAATATGATTATCTGACATTGATTTATATGTTTGTTGGGTTTAGATTATGTTGAGTTATGTGAGTAGGTTGGTTAGATCGTTAGGTATTCGTTGGAGTTTTGAAATAGATTTATAAGATGCTACTTCAAGTAGAACTAAATATTTTGATAATTCAGCCTATTTTGATGATTTTTTATTGTGTCTTATTCATTACATGAAACAATGAAAAAAGGTGTTTGCAGTAACGTAATTCTTTTAATGTTTATTCATTTACAGTATAAAGGAACAAACAGTTATGTTTTCTCTCAGATTAGACAAACGCGTGGGTTCTAATTAACTTGGCACGGTTCACGATACTATACAGCTAAATTATCTAGGGTAGCCGGATTCTATGCCTGATTCTATCGATAATCTGTACGGTTAGCGTGAATCGTTATCTCTGATACTTGTACTTCAGTCGGATACCACGATTTGTTCCTTCTCAACTCACGGCTACTCTAAAAGACTAGACTAATAGGAAGATTATATTGTAGAGCAGAATGTATCTATATCAGACGAGACTAGTAAACAATGTTTATATATATATATATATCACATTCAAAACTAAATTAATTGATGAAAGTCTACAAATCAATCTTACAAAAACCTGTCATTCAATTAAAAAAACGACTGTATTTTTGGGCATTTTGAATCCCCAACACAAACAATTCTCATTAATAGAACCAAAATGATACGCAAAAGTGATAAAATTGATAAAGAATTGACAATAACTGATAAGTGCATTATAAAAAGTGGATACCTGAGGAAATTTACCATGAAGTACAGAAAGCTAAATTCTTAAAATGGCGAATAACCGATTATGAAAAAAAAGCCGGTCTTCATAAGTTTACCATTCAAAGGAGATGTAATCTCTGGAAGAACTAATAAGGGTATAAGGACGGTACTGAATGGAACCTAATCTGTAGCTCAACTGGTTTCCTTGTATTACACCCGATGCTCGTTAAACCACTCATAGGTGCATCAATACTCTTTAGATGTTACCTTCAACTGTATCTGCTGATATAATATGGATTTGTGATAGCAAGTATATACGGAGGACTGAACGGGGGGCTTCTATCAGATTTTTCAAGCACGTTCTTATGATCCTATATCATGAAAGCATCAACGTCTTCACGAGTACAATCGTCAGACATCTTTTCGTCAGTGGACATAGTAATGCTTCGGAAGTATCCAAGATTATCATCAGACACGCAATACCAATATTACTACGTTTCACAGAGACATTCGCTATCAGACGTTTTCAACCTGATCTATGTATACAAAAACATAGCATCATATGCTTTTCATTACCATGTTGAGTACGATAAGTTTCTTTCACGGAATCACAAACGAGAATGACTTTCTTTCAAAATCCAGCAAAAAGTTATGTAATCGTTTATATTGATTTTTCCTACAATTACGCAAAACTTTCCTTTTTAACTTTACTAGAATTACGTTATCCCCTCTTTTTACTCTTGATTCGCAACATAAAAATGAACGCTGAATTTAACTACAACTGCTGGTATATCTTTTATCTCTTTTCTAATAATTATGACTTCTATTTTTACTCAAAACCTTCTTCATAGCCTCAACAGATTATGTCAAACAATTGACTCGATATAATTCTTCGTAATTGTAGGCCATTTGAAGTTGGTGATAACAAGCCCCAAAATAAACTGATGAATTCATTATATACTTAACATTTCGTTCTTTCTGCATTATCCAACAGAAAAAGTCAATTGTTTGGTTAACAATGCTAAAGTTATCTGCTCTGATGACGTTGTACAGGAAAAACTTGAAACTTTTCTCGAACTAATAATTAAAAATGGACGTCCTATCATAGCATGCGTCTAGAAGGAAGTCTTAATTGAAATCGTCGGTTATAACAAAGCAACATTTCTAAAATAGAAATCCAAGGTAATTGTGATGCGATGGTTAGAAAATACACTCCGAAAAATGTGTAATACCACCATATTACTACTTTTGTTATTTATTCAACACACGTCATTGATCATGGTTTAACAAAATATGAAGCTTCATTCTCAAACATTTAATCGACACTAGCCACCAAGTTGATATCAATTCAGTATTAACAGTGACATACAGAATACTGTTAAATGTACTCCTAATTTTAAGGATATCGTCTCCTATAAACACCACAGGCTATACTTATTTCTTTAAACAGATCTGATGTTTGCATTTAAAAAACATTTGTCTGGTCTCCTGTCCTCACCCTGATTATCAAACTAAGTCGAAACGAAGCATTTAACTTTTGTTAATTGTAATAGTCACAAGTTGATGCTGGTTGGGTACCACTGAAAACCATAGAGCACTGGACTGCTATTTTGCCCTGATTTGTGGCTCCTCAGATGTAGGAGTCCACGGTTTCGGCAGGGAATTAAACACAGTACTTTAGATCTTCTGGTAAACGCTTAACCACCAACACCAGTGGGTCGGCCACTTATAGCAGAACTTCCACTTTGTTCAATTTGTAGCATAGCTCAACAATCAGTTAGTGCTATTGATGATAACTGCCACATTCTAATCACTTTCACTGACCAACAGAATAATTCTGAAAGTAATCTTCGTTATTATTCTTATGTGTTCAGAATAATTAAATAAGTGATTTCCTAATTTCATTTTGTGATTTTTCATTCTGTTATTACAAAATCATTAAAAACAATAAACTGATTCTTAAACCTGAACTTTCCATTACGTTCTTCACCATTATGTAATCAGTATTTACTATTAATCCGATCTTTTGGACTCTGTTTTGCTATTGTCATTATGATTAACTTATAATCAAATAATTGGTGTCGATATGTACATTTAAATGTATAACTGTTTGAATTAGTAACGAGTTAAGATGAGAAGCTATCGTAGTCCCAACAACAAAATGAGAATATTTCTTGACTTTGTTTCTAACCGATTATCTTCGTGTATTCTGTTACCTTTATGTGTTCATGTATTCCTATTTGGTGTTTTGATCTGTTGTCCTATAATCATGTGATTGGCTGGCCTTGCCAATGTTGGTTGTCTATTGATACGATTGATCACTTGTTCTGTTTGGACCGATTCAGTTTCATTCGGTGCAGCAACCATAGTGGTTGTGAATGGCTGTTCCGCGCGACATGTCTAGGAGAAATATTAGTAGGAGTGTCTTATAATTCACTTATAATTCTATATTGATAGACTTTGTTGCTGGCCAGCAAGCAGTTGATATTTGTAATTGTGTTACAAATATATGTTTATCACGAAGAATGGGTTATTACCATTATCACAAGGAATGTGTGGACAATCAAGTCGTAACTATTCTGGATAATTAGATCGCGCGCTATAATTCAAAGGCTGGTGATAAAATCGTATTCTAACTCAAGTGACCTAGTCAAGGGACATAGGTTTGATCAACTTCAATGGACCTTTCCCATACAAACTGACAAATCGAATGGAAGGATTTGAATTTTTTCTAGTGTAGCTTTTTTATATATGATTCAATTTGTAATGTAGAATATGTTGAATATATTTTTTTACTATGTTGTGTTATTCGGTTTGCATATAATGAAGTGATTGTGTTAGTTAGTGAGGTGACTTGGATCTAGTTTACATTTCAGTCTGGGTATTTTAATAAGGTACATCTGTGTTCTTGAGGTAATTATTTCCGTTTTTTAAAGATTTGAATAAAAGTTATGTATTGAAATTGGATTGTGACTGGCAAGCAAAATCCAGGACGCGCGTTTCGTCCTATTAAAGACTCATCGGCTAGATGTACCTGCATTCAAATGTTGATGTTCACACTGGGATTCGAACTCAGTTCGCTTCGTGTCAAACGCCACCGCGTTTACCACAGCTACTGGCCAGTTTCAGTCCATTACAAATCAACGGGAAAATACAAACTTATCCTAATTGAATAAAAGTTAGTTAATATGACAATTAATGACAATATCATCAATTTATACAGAACACTGGTGACTTACTTTAACCATCTGACGTCTAATCAAAATCTCTTTTTATCAAATAATCCACAAATCTAAATCTTCATGAGTTTTAGTAAAGCAAGAATGTCATTCATAACGGAATAGTATGATTTTGTCTGTTTCGTATATCTTCTTCAGCTGCTGGCCTCCTAGTAACAATAATATTAATCACTAAATATACAACACTAGTACACATAATTCATACGAGAAAAGTCGTGATTCAAATTGAGTTAGACATGTAGATTGTAGAGTTGAACTAAAATTCATGTACTGAGCATAATGATATTTGTCGACGGTTAGATTTAGGCTTCCTATATTTAACAATAATGACGTAACTGCTGACTTACACAACCTAACGTTGAGGTTATTTCATCCGGTGTCACCTTAACTTGGTTAACTCTAACATGATAATAAAATCTACAAGATAGATAATGCCCCGATATGCAGAGCAAGATTTGGGATAAGAATGTTATTAAACGACAACTCAAATAGAAAACGATGAAACGGCTAACCATGTTGGCTAATGATAGGGTGTTTTATAAGCCTCATTAGCCATTATCAGCTAAACGAGTTGCAATAAACCATCGAACAACAGTTAAGATAGAGTTCAATATTGTGACATTAGCACTAGAAGATACAAACTTAAATCAACAGGTGGATTATCAAAGTAGTGAACACAAATGAAATTATCTGTTATCTTTTCAGTTTTTTGTAAGGGATTTTTTATATGATGTTTGCTTTTACCTACTTTTCCATTTAATGAGCGAATCAGTAGTTCCATCAAAAATTTCACTTCATTTGCCCACTGTTATCTGTAACTAACGGTTCTGAATATGTCATACGTAGTTTGACATGTTTAATGAAACTCTCTAATAATACGCAGGGAAAGTCAGAGGATTAAATAAAATACTGAATGAAAATGACACATTACTGATCGGTGTATACTCACTAAATGAATAGAAATACTTTTGAAAATGCTGAATATAACACACTTTGTGAGCAACAATTACGTTCTGGATAACCTTCATCAGGCATACCTTGTTCAATTATTTTAATTAACGGTCAAGATACAATTTGATCAATATACAATACAATACATTATTTAGTTAGCATTATAAGACCAAACATACATGACAGTGACTATTACTGATAAATCAATTAGTAGTAACTATCCAATATGTCTGTTTATATTTCTCTGAAATGTTCAATTATTTAAATATCCAGTGTAAATCACATCATATGAATTTCTTTTTAAAATATAAAACAAAATTATACTTTCAGTTTATTTGTACATATAAAATACAGTTGAAAGTATTATATAACAAATTTATGTTAGACTTATTCTAAGATATTACGTCATTTGTAGTGAACTCTATATCTGATTATATCATATTTCAGTAGATACATATGTATGTATGTTTAATGTAACAGATAAATTTAGAGGAAGTGTGATTACATAACTAAGTTATGGATAGGATTTGTCACAATCTCTTATGGCTTACACATATTTGAAGTATCTGATTACATTAACTTATGACTGAATATCAAGTTTGTTTGGTTCTTTAGTTGTGATTAATCAATTTGAAATGAAGTTAAAAGTCTAAGTGATTCCACATAGAATGAATTATGATTTGTTATTAACTGGTTGGAGGTAGTTTTACACTTTTGGGGAAGTTGGTGCTTTCTAGAATATTTGGAACCAGTGGTCATTAATCAATAGTCAAACATTGTAAATTTAAACACCCTCATATTGTCAAACTGTGAAAATGAGCGATGGGTATTCATATTTTATAAGCCATATATGTGTGCTTTGTTAATAAGTGTCAATTAGACCAGACCTTAGCCGTACAGGATTTTCTTCCAACTATCATTAACCGCTATGCAATCGAACATCATACTATCTCAAGGCTGTGTACGTGATATCTAGGCAGAAAATCACTACATATTGTTATAATTAGAGTTTTAGTGGTAAATGGACTGTAATGAATTCAAGTGTGGTAGTTAGACTAATATCAACTAATGCGTCCAGTTCAGCCGTATTATTACTGTAGGATGTTAAGGAGAACACATAGTTGTTAAACTAGTGAGCAAGCCGGTATCCAACAGTTGGTATTTTTAACTACATATGTAACCAGTAAAGTAAAGCCACGTAGTGTATGGAGAAATTATCTATCGATGGCAGTGGATGCGGCCACTCGAAATATATCGTGGAATGCCTGAATTCAAAAATAACTGGTAGGCAGATTCAAGCTGAGTAAGCTAACGGTTAAGTGTCACTGTGAAACCTTAAGCTCTAGGGTATTATTCCGAAGTGATGTGTTGTCTACTAGGACTAAACACTTGTACAGTACTTTCCTGGTTTTCATTGGTTATCTAACCCAGGTTAATCTGTTATGTCAAAAGTAAAAAAACGAATTAGTTCATTCACACAGTGATTTTCTCAAAACTTCTGAGTTAACTATTTTTTTCAAACTTCCATTTAATTTCAGAAGTTTTGCTCTGTATTTATACTCTGTCATAAATTAGTTACAATGCATGACAAACCTGATTATTAGAGAAATTTAAAAAGTAAGTAACTCCACTATTGTTAGTGGATTTTTCCCCCTCCTCCTCCTTCCCTCGAAACTCTATTTTGTCGTCTATCTTTTTGTACAGACAACAGACTTTTATCATGGAATTCATGTATCAAATATATTCACTGATCAAAAGACGTGATGTTGGATACAGACGAATTATTTACATTTACAGATCTATATGAATAGTGGCTAATCACTACTTAAAAACTACTTATACGTATATATTTTTGAATATTCACAAGTTAATTGCCGTTTTTAACTTAAAACTTTGCCTATTTACTACTAGGTAGTTTTGACTCTAATCAAACATATGGAGCTAAATAAAGCAATCGTTATTATAAAGGTCCGATTCTTAGAAGGAATTATGTAGGATAGTCATTCTTCTTTACTTATAAGTATCAACATGCATAGTAAGTCTAGATTTTATCATAAACTATTTTAAAACACATAACTATATTACCAAACTAAACATGATCATCAATGGGTGATGAAATATCTTTAGTATAATTCCTATTTAGTAGGTGATTTTCATTTTTGAAGTAGATCTTTTAATTCAGTAGTTTTAAGTATAATTCAAATGATCGAGGGTTATCCGTAATTCTTTCAGTGTTCACAAGGCGTGTCGTCATGCCAACAACCTCCTATTATTATTCTATCTATTCAATGTATGGATGAATGATGTAAATTAGTGAATTATTTTCGTTAAAGGTTTCAATTAAAGTTCCTACTTTTATTACATTTGTGTTTTTCATCTGATCTGTTAGGTTGTGCTCATAGCTGTCAGTTGTGAATAACCACATACACTCAAAATAAAATCTTTGATGGAATATAATAATAATAATAATAATAATAATAATAATAATAATAATAATAATAGTAAAAGAAGCCTAATTCGATACTATATGCTTATGATAGTATGAAATTTTCAACTTTTATTTTCCAACATATATGCTTCCAACAGTCTTAAATATTATACGGAACACTATGATGTTTTACTTTAAAAGTCTGGGGTAAATGATAAAGAACAATATTGAATAAAAGGTAATATACAACAGATGACGTGTTTTCATAAAAGATGTCTAATAATACTGTAACCATATCATCTGATGTTGTAATAAAGCATACAGAAAAATGTATTTTTCATACTGAAATGTGAAGATCAAGATAGATCAGAAGTAAAATTTACACCAAGGTATGTGAAATTCGACTAAGTTTTCATCGCGGAATTTCCAGTGATACAAATATTATACGAATTCACAAGGGTGTTCAGGCTTTTTTTATGTCATAGACAAGAATCAAGCTTGACATTAGAAAAAATTAAGTGAAAAATCATTCAAAATGGACCAATTTTCAACATTCGCTGGGAAGCCACTTATTTCAGAACAATTTAAGGAGGACGGAACGGGTATACAAAGTCAAAAGTCATCTACATTCCAGTCAAAGGTATTTTTCGCAGAAGGGGACTGATCATACGAGAGAAAGGTGCAAATAAACCGACAATGAAATGTAATATGAGGTACACTAACTTCTGTTAATAGATGAATGGAGCACTTCCCCTTACATACAGTTTATATCCTCATCCGTAAGAGAACATCCAGTTAATTACCCAACTTTCTGTGTTAACGCTAAAATATTCGCTTAATATAAGATAGATCTTTGAAGAGAATGAAACAGTGGAGAGTTTAACTGGGTGACGTACTTCAAACATCTGCATCCATATGTAAACTGACATAGATCGTTTAGTTTAGACTGGAGTTCACATATACATAGTTTCAACATTGTTACTGTAATGGGCCTACATATGACACTCGAACCACATGACATATTCTTTATTTTTGTTTTTTTATTTTTATCCATGTTTTAATGTATTCTTCATTCGAATGACTCGTTGAAGATATTAGTTAGACTCTGTTATAGTGGTTCAGTATATATTTTGAACAATGTGTGATAAACAATCATTAATTTACTTGAATGATGTTTGAAAATGCTTTTACGCTAAACCCTACCCGTCCCTGCTTACTTAGTCGTAGTGATCAGGCTCGTCTATCGTGATGATCCAGTCGGGCTATACTGGCTTAAACATTCGTCCCTTGAGGTTCTGTTATGCCAGAAAGGTCGTTTGAACAGCAGCAAGACTAAAATGCAGGTAAAATGCTGCCTTCTCGAGAACAATGGGTGGAGTTAGTAAAAGTTGACTCTAAAATCTTACTGCACGGATCTTTTTCTCTGGTGGTAAGGGCTTTAAAATATGAAGGTAACACCAAGAACCACACGTGAAAAAAGGTTGTATTTGATCTATATCAAGCTTTTGTCACTTCAACACTGTGGCTACATTCTCGGGCCATCAAGAACACCTTTAATCCAACTTTTTATTCAGGTACGACCAAGAAGATGAAGAAGTACCCTTCTACGATGTAAGTTGTTGGGAAGTAATAACCACCCCCCATACCTCTAAAAACACTCAAGATTACCCCATGCATACTCAAATCCCTTCTTCTTCTTCTTCTAAGTTTCTTCTATCGTCACTTCCAACGGTCATTCTATTCAAACGTCTCAGTTATGTGCCACAAGTGATAATGATTCGAATTTACGAAATACTATTCCAGTTTACTTGAAATCACGATCCAAAATCCATGTTGGAGCTTTCAACGTTCGACCACTGTTTTAAATCGGTTAAAAGACCTCTCTAGATAAAACCCTAGAATCTTTTACCATTAGTATATTCACTATTTATCTTCTTGTAGATTCTTTTGAATACACTTCTTTATTCTTCTCTGTTCTATTCTATTAGTCATGGTAATTTGATCTTGTCATATTAACGTAGATATGACAACTTGAACTAATATATATGCATATATATATACCAAATCCTATCTTGTTCATAACTGACTGATTGATACAATAAACCTAATAAACATAAACTTATCTTTCAATAGATTAAATACTTAATTAACATTTGTATCTAATAGAATGACTCTATAATCAACTAAACATATACATTAATATTTAGTGATATACACATTTCAATCAACTTAAACAATAGGTCTAACACATATGTATATAATTCCAAATCTATTTAGAAAATCCATTAGTACTATTGAACTTTAAATAAATATATATATATATATATATATATATATATATAGTATATATATATATACCTATGTATATTTATATAATTAATAATACTATTGTAAGGAACCAATGTACATTTTAGTTCGATTTTACATTGAATAGACAAATTATCCAAGTTGAAATGAACTTTGAAAATACATCATCTCAATGCATAGAACTAACTATGTGTTCATCATTGTATTTCATGTGAACGAATTTTGAAAAAAAAAAAATAATAATAATAAATAAAAAATAAAAAAGTATGTTAGAATTATGACTATTTAGATAAACTATACATTATGCTTAAATCAATATGAAAATGAATTGAAACATGAAATTTTTCAATTTAGTAATTAAACTAAATGAATTGGTTGAAATGGTTAATAAGATTGTAGTAATAGATTAGCATTACATTAGATGGATTTGTATTTGGCATAGATTGATATTAGTTAGTTAACAGTATTAACCAGAAAGCACTTTGACAAGTGTGTTCACCTTCAATTTCTCCATGAAATCAACTTATACAAATTGAATAAAAGTTAGGATCGCTAAAGTACATTTAATTTTTAGTGACTAACTGTATTAATCAATACTTGGTGCTTTTCCACTGAAAGTCTTTAATCATAGATTTCAATCAATTACTGGATTGTGGTTAGATTCCAGGTAAAGGTATTTACAATTGAATCACTTTAGAAAATATACATAATAAGTTAAGTTGTAACTGATTGTGATACCTTTTGTACTCGAATGTTTTATAATTGAACAGGAGATGAAAGATGAAAATAAGCACTTAGAATATATCACAAATTCAAACACTATAGACATTTGTAATCTGTACTTTTAATAATCATTCAACCTGAAGTTAACACATCAATCTCTCAATAATTTCTAAAGATGCTGATTGGGTGAAGTAGTTTAAGTTCTTTCCCATTTCTTGAAACCTTTTCCAAAGCTTCCAATTGATTACTTCAGTGATTTATATTTACCCAGCATAGCTCACATGATGAGATTGTTGTTGCCGGTTAAAACCAAAGAGGCTAACGACGTTTAACTGATTGTTACTAGATGATAGCCGCTTTATCGACCAGGTAAATATCAATTCTCTGTCAAGTGTTACAATGTATTGTTGCTTACATTATAACATACACCAGTATGAATATAAGTTAGAGAGGTGTAGGGGGCTAAAGTAAGAAAAATGCAACACTTAGAAGACAGTAGAATTTCTAGATGCTTCGCTGATAACTCACTCATTAGTCATTAACAGGATTATTGCAAATGCGACTACTAGATCAATATGGGAAAAAAGTACTATGAAAATGTGCAAGGTGAGGAATTCAGCTAAAGTGTGGAGGCAACAAAAACAAAATTACTGATGACAGTAAATTGAACATCATATTATAAAATGAAGGAATTGTAATATTTCGGTTTAGATAATTTGTGATGATTATGTCATGTAGAAGGACAATGAAAACTTCCACATTATGTTGTTAGCTTTAGACAGTAATTATACTTTCTTTAATTCAATGCTATATATCTGATGACTATAACAAATTCTTGGCACAAATATGTGAACTTGAATAAAAGTCCGGTTTCGCTGACATTCAGCTTGTGGATGCTTGGACAATGTATGCATAAAATTACTTTTAAATAATGATAAGCTGCCATCACGCCTCTTTTCATTATCGAATATATTTGATGTATGAATTGAACCTCAAGCGTCATTCATTCTTCTGAAGAATAGTAGAAGAGCAGGAGGGATGTATATAAGCCACAGTTGTCGTAAATGCTTTTTAAATAACATAATTAGTTGGTTAAAACAGCTATTAATTACTAAAGCCTAAGCCAATAAATTTTTGTTTATTAGAATAGTAGCTTAGAAGTTTCAACAACCTATCGTGTATTAAACACTACCAAAAATGTTGGCCGTGGTTGGCTACGTAATTATGAGTCTAATAATTTACTAAAGAGATAGTTAACATTCTTTTGGGAAGGTTGATTTGGAACATATGAAGGGGGGGGGGTAGCATATAAAATGTTAAAACCAAAGATGTATTGTGGTTGGCTGTTCAACTCTACACTCGTTAGCTTAATGTTACTATGACCCTGTGTTCACAGCAAGACTCAAACTCACTTCGTTCGTGCCAAAGGCCACTGCCTTCATTCTCCAGAGAAGATGATGGAGGCACTCAATCAAGGAATCCAATAACAGGAATAAACAGCTGTCCAGTCTCTTTTTTAGTGATTTGAACAATAGAAAGATGTTTCCATGCGGTTCAATTATTCTCTATCTATAATAGTAATTATTCTTTAAACCAAATAAAAGTGGATCGTTATCCTTCTGGAGTTGCCCCAGATTACATTTAGGGATTTAAATGTACTTTTGGCAGCAAGTACACTAAAAGTACTGAATGACAGGCATTTACAAGGTTTACTAAACACTTTCCTGAAAATTTTATTTTGGAAATGCGTAGAGTTGTTATATGTAAAATAACTTGGAGTTTAATCAGTATTTGACAATTAATAGACATCGTAAATGCGTTTACAATAATTACATTAAGTAGGGAATATCACATATGCTACACTTTGCATAGACAACTGTCATCAAACGCTTTCTACCTGAACTTTATGAACAGAATAAGGTATAGTAAATCACTTTTGGAATAATAGAAGTGATTATATTGGTGTTGTCATTGTGGTGTATTTGTTTTCTCTCATTAATATTAGTTCATAGTGGCAAATTTCAGATTAACTATATGCATTGAATATATAATGCTCGTTTGTTAGAAATTTATATCATTTTGTTTCACAATTTGTATTTATGATATTATCCGCCCATTCCTCTTTACACGACTCTATTTCCAACATTGAAATACCCTTTTTGTCTTGAGTACTATATATTGATGTGGTTAATATTATCTTTTTGTTACTTTTGTATATGTTGTGTTCTTCTCAATCAGCCAAATCAGTCAATGCCTGTTATCCCATGTGGAACATAGGCCACCGACCAGCATTCTCCAACCTACTCTGTCCTGGGCTTTCCTTTCCAGTTCTTCCCGATTGGTGTTCACTTTTTTCATGTCTGCCTTTAATTCCCAAAGCAATGTGTTTTGGGGTCTTCATTTTATCCTTTGGCCCTTAGTACTCCAAGTTAGTGCTTGTCTTATGGCACAGTTTCGTGATTTCCTCAATTTGTGTCTTATCTACCTCCAGCGTTTTTTCCTTATTTCTTCTTCAGTTGGAAGTTGAATAGTTCACTGCCATAGAAGGTTGTTGTTGATGGTATCTGGCCAACAGATGCGAATTATCTTAAGCAGACAGTTGCTTATAAATACTTGCATATTTTTGATGATACTTTCGTAGTTCTCTGTGTAAGTTGCAGCTCCATACAATAGAACTGTCTTCACATTTGTAATGAGAATTTTGACTATAACGTTGGTTGACAATTGGTTTGAGTTGCAGTTGTTTTTCAGTTGTAGAGATGCTGGCCCTGTCTTGCCGATCCATGCCTCCAAATTATCACCAGACTCTCCTTGTTTATCGATAATGCTGACCAAGTATGTGGAGGTTTCTATATCTTCTAGAATTTTTCCGTCAAGTGTGACTAAGTAGGTGTTCGTCGTTTCATATCTGATGATCTTGCTTTTCACTTTGTGTATGTTGAAGCCTACTGCTGCCGAGGCTGCTGCTACACTGTCGGTCTTCATCTTAATTTGTTGTTGAGTGTAGGATAGAATAGCTAGTTCTGTTATTTGCAAAATCCAAGTCATTCAGTTGCATACATGTTGTCCACTGTATTTCGACCTTTCCTTGAAATGGCGCAGTTTTCATGATTCAGCCAACCACCAGCAGAAAGAGGAAGGACTAGAGTAAACAGTGTTGTCTGACATCAGTCTTTACTTTGAACGAATCTGTGAGCTGATATCCATAAACGATTTTACGATGTAGTCCGTCGTAAGAATTCGTATGATGTTAACAATTTTTTCGCGTAAGCCAAAATGTTGAAGAAGACTAAACAATATTCTCATATCCACGCTGTCGAATACTTTTTCGTAGTCGAGGAAGTTGATGCCAAGTGATAAATTTTATCCAATTGATTGTTCAACAATGAACTGTTGAGTCACGAGTTGGTCGGTACAAGATCGGTCTTTATGGAATCCAGCTTGTTGATCTAGGAGTTCGGTGTTGACTGGATCATCCATTCAGTTGAATAGCACTCTGTTGAAGAATCTTCCTGGTATTGAAAGAAGAGTGATGCGCCCTGTAGTTCCTGCAATTGTTAAGATCTTTTTTATTTGGTACGCTTCTTTCCAGTCTGTTAGCACTTTTTCTTCCTTCCTAACTTTCCTGAAGAGAATATAGAGTATCTTTGAAGATACTTCTGTCTGAAGTCAGACATTAAAGCATTACTTTAGTTTTAATTAAATTGGCTAGTATACGGCACATTAACTATACTACTATTAGTAATGATAATAATCATATTATTATCATTATTAAGAATAGTTAAAGCTATTTTATAGCGATTAATATTTAATTTCACTGTATGTGCTCATCCCTGATTGACTTCTGTCAGGTATCACTAAAAAAAATGGAGCACAAGACACATGTTTCTTTCTAGTAGGAGACTTCTCAACAGTGAGTAATTTTGATTGCTCTAGGGATCCAAGCAGAGGACCTCGAAGTCTCATAACAAACTCTTAACCATCAGTATCATTAAACATGCATTCGGTAGTGAAATCGGTGAACATGGAATAGATGGGTACAACACTTGAATAGGCCAGCTCCACTGAACCCATCAGACATTGAAGCAACACCTTAAGATCTTCCGATAGATGACACTCAACCAACTATGGAAGAAATCAAGATGGCCATCAGACAAATCAAAAGTGGGAAAGCAGCAGGACCTGACAATATACCAGCTGAAGCACTCAAGTCAGATATCGATCTAACAGCAAGGATACTCCACGTCTTATTCAAAAGGATCTGGGAGGAATTATAAGTGCCGGCAGACTGGAAAGAACGACATCTTGTCAAGATACCAAAGAAAGGAGATTTGAGCAAATGTGACAACTACAGAGGGATCACGCTACTGTCGATACCAGGGAAAGTCTTCAACAGAGTATTGATGGACAGAATTAAAGATTCAGTGGATACTTAACTTCGAGATCAACAAGCTGGTTTTCGTAAGGATCGGTCGTGCACGGACCAAATAGCAACACTACGGATCATCGTTGAACAATCATCTGAGTGGAACTCATCACTGTACATCAACTTCATTGATTATGAGAATGCGTTGGACAGTGTAGATAGGAGAACACTATGGAAACTTCTTCGACACTACGGTGTACCAGAGAAACGTGCCAACATCATCCGAAACTCTTACGACGGAACACAGTGCAAAATTATGCATGGAGAGCAGCTGATACGTGCTTTCCCAGTGAAGACTGAAGTCAGACAGGGCTGCCTACTCTCGTCATTACTCTTCCTCCTAGTGGTTGACTGGATCATGACGACCTCCACATCTGATGGGATGCACGGAATTCAATGGACAAGTAGGATGCAACTCGATGATTTGGACTTCGCAGATGAACTGGCTCTTTTAGCACATACACACCAACAAATGCAATCAAAAACAACCAATGTAGCAGCAACTTCAGCATCAGTAGGCTTGAACATACATAAGGGAAAGAGCAAGATTCTCAAATACAACACAGGGAGCACCAACCTAATTGAACTTGATAGAGAAACTCTGGAAGAAGTGAATACTTTCACACATCTGGGGAGCATCATTGATGAAAAAGGAGGGTCCGATGCAGATGTAAAGACAAGGATTGGCAAAGCCAGGGCAGCATTCCTACAGTTGAAAAACATCTGGAACTCAAAACAAATATCAACTAACCTCAAAGTCAGACTCTTCAATTCGAACGTGAAGACAGTTCTGCTGTATGGAGCTGAAACTTGGGGAATTACTGCAAACATCATCAGAAGGGCACAGATATTTATAAACAACTGCCTACGCATGATACTGAATGTTTGTTGGCCGGAAACTAACAGCGAGAGCCTACTATGGGAGAGGAGAAATCAACTTTTAACCGAAGAGGAAATTAGGAAAAGACGTTGGAAATGGATAGGACATACATTGCGGAAACCATCAGACTGCATCATGAGACCAGCATTAACATGGAATCCTGTTTGGAAACGAAAAGAGGAAGGCGAAAGAACACACTTCGTCGAGAATTGGAAGCAGATATCAAAAGGATGACCAACAACTGGAAACAGCTGGAAAGGATTGCTGAGGACAGAGTTGAATGGAGAATCCTGGTGAGCGGCATACGTTCCTCTTTTATGGGTAAAGAGTGTAAGTAAGTTATTTCTAAAATATTAATACTAATTATAACTGTAAACCGTTTTCTACTGATCATAAGCTACAAAATCTAACAGATTCATTTTACACTAAGAATAGTATTGTTCTTGTTTAGTTCAACTACGTAACAGGATCATGATGTTTGCTATTATACAATCAATACATAAGTCATTGTTTACGCGAAAAAGGTATTAAAAGGAAAGAACTGATTGTACGCTTAGCAACAAGCTAATAAAAGTTTATTCAATCATATAAAATTATGCTAGAGAAAAAAAAAACAATGAAATAATAAATAATTTGAATAATCATTTCAATTTCAAGTGAACAAATTTAAATTATGCACAAATTAGCTTATTTCTCTAAACACAAACTTGTTGTGTGTCTAAGTGATTGTGATTGTTTTCATTGAGTAATCCATTTAGATTATTCAAAATATAATTTACATAGTCGTTTTCTTTTTTTTTTTTTTAATTTTTCATACATAAAAAGAAATAATAACACTAACTAAGCCTAGTTCTATTCAGTTATGGGTAATGTGTTGAGTGTACACAAACCTAAAATACAATAGGCACATTCTCGGTCTCTCTTTGTCTCTCTCTCTCTCTCACACACACACATGAGCACACATTGACCTATACATTTATCATAACAAGAATATGCATTTCTATTTTACCATTCATTATTATTATACAACATATCTAATTTACATGTAGAGAAATAGAATGACGAATATTTATTTATCTAAAATAAATTAAGACAATTTCAAATCTGTTCAATGTACAATTGTTATTATTTATATAAGTGAATATAGAAATGTGTACATTTAAATTAATCAATCATTATGATTGGTTCTTGTTTAACACACAATACATACTTACATACATACAAACAAACATACTTATGCATTTCAAGCACATATTTATATATATGTGTAAGTGTATTTAGATACAATATAAAAATGAACACAAATCACATATTTAGTTATCATTTATCACTACTTTATTGATGATTGAATCATATTCGACTTTCAAAATGAAATTAGTCTAATTTTTTTTTATTATTCGAATGTATGTGTCTACAATTCTAATGATTTGAGTGTATTTCATGTTATAGTTGTATGATACAATCATTTACATATCGAGAAATGTCCAATTCTATGCATAAACTATACGATTCACGTATATACATTGTGTGTATGTATATATGTATGTATGTATTATGTATGTAGAAGTGTGTGAGTAAGTGAGTGCTTGAGTGTGTGTGTGTATTGAATTGTATTCTATGTTTCATAGTTTTCAACTCAATGTATCGTATACAACATTCACAAAGAATGATGATATAAAGTCTTAGAATACATGATTATTTAAATGCATTATATTATGAATTGATGATATGATTGTTAAACAACTGTATGATAAATTTCAAGAAGTGGAAAATCTACGATTGAAATAGTTTAGACGGGTAAGTGTTCATCGTGACACCTGATCCATAGCGAATCAAGGATGAGTTCTGCAAATGAATGTCATATTAGAATGAAACAACTGTTCAATGCCTTCTGATTCCTACTAGTATCTAGCTGACATTAATCTGTAATGAATACAAACAACTAAGTTTAATACTTAATTGCATAAATACCATATCAATCATTCTTTTACTTTGGTTTGTTTAAAAAAATTATTTCTGATAGAGAGAGCACTTTTATGACGGAGACGAATATTATCTTCGAATTTTATTTTGAAGTTCCATAATGTCATGGAGTTGCTCTCTATATCAGGTTAATTAAAGCATCGAGATGAAGAAGACAAAAATGTGGACAATGTAAGTTGAAACTTTTTTTTTCAAAGAAACATAATTTCATTTTTAATTGTTTGTTTGATTATCTTTACTGATCACTTGAATATTGATGTCAAATAGAAGTTGTATCATACAACTTTACTGTAATTATTATACATAACTTTTTGATGTTTAGTTTCAGTTATAGTAGTAAGGATACTACATGTATTGGCCTAGGTTAATTATTACGGAATGCTTCTGCTTGAAAGTATTTATTGACGGTATTGATACCACATCTACTGGTAAAAGAGTTCTAGTCATTGACCACTCGTTGGGGAAAGTGAAGTCCTAGCTTAAATTTATTCAGTCGTGGTTCTTGAATCTTTTTATGATGACCTAGACAATGATTATTCCTAGAAGAAATCATCATTCAAAATAAAGATTACTAATATGAGATTGTATCTCATTCTGCGATAAGACAAAAAATAAATCTTAACGCTTTAATCGATCTTCATATAAAACATAGGAGACTTCTACTATTAACTTAGTATCTGCTTATTAAACACGCTTAGGTATATTTGGATCTTCTAATAAACATATACTAGTTTTATTTGATTGAATATATCACAGATTGCTGTTTGCAGGGTACCATTGAAAACCAGGGAGCACTGAACAGCTGTTTCGTTCTAGTGTGGAACTTCTCAGTAGTGCGCACCCCAGATTCCGCACCAGGGGCTTCAGGTTGACGCGAACGCCGAACCAACTTTACCACTGGGTCGGCATCCACTGGTAGAATCGGCACTTCCAACAATTTGTTAAATACAGTACTGTAGATTAGGTCTAACCTATATGAGATGTAAAATGTGTAACTTATTTTCATCAAAGCTATTAAGGGCTTTAAGAAGTTGTCATAACAACCAGAGTGTTTAACTGTTTTCAAGCTGTTGTTTATAAATGCACTTAACTTTCCCTGTTCTAAAACATATATCAAAAATATTTTATCAATAAAGTACTATTGGTTATTTCTATGTCCAATATACATTAATGCACATTTACTAAAGTCTATTTCCATACTTAACCTTTTGGACCATCTAATTAAATCATTTAAATCACTTTACGGCTCTAGTCTGTTAATGTTGCTATGTATTGCTCCTCAAATTTTTATGTCAACTGTGTTGTACTCATGAAATTAGTCAAGTTATATTCATATCAGACAGTTACAAATAATCATGGTTCTTTAAAATGAAATCTTTAGTACAAATCTCAATTTCGTATATTGTACTCACTCGTTTAATGAATGGAGAAATGATCACATGTACTGTTCAAGACGGCACAATCATTGAACATCGAAAGCGTTGTGGATAACCCCAACCAAGCTCTACTTTTAAAATTGAATAGTGGATATTTAAAACCATATTGTATATACCACCATATTATTATGGTTTCTCTCTCAAGAAAGTACTTTATTCATGTACTGTAAAGGAATTTTGTGATAATTTATTTTTCGGTAGAACTGAGCTTTAAATCATTTTTTAGATTAGATAAGTAAATACATCATTAGCTAAGTAGAGACTGCACTACTGATTAGAAGTAACATACTGTCCAATGTATTCATACATGCAAGAATCATATGACATTAAATTAGGAACACACGAAGAAAAAAATCAAATATATCCTGAACCAATCAATTAGTTTTTTGTTCTCATTAATACTTCTGTTAATTAACCAATGACAATATACTATATGGGAACGTTTTGCAAAATTTTTCCTATGCTTCTAATTATTAAACAAATGACAGCAAACTTCCCAGTTTGAAATTGTTTGAATTGAATAATCATACACACAAATCAGATGTACTAATGCAACTTTCACAACTGAAAATTAGTTTACCATGAAGTTATACACTTCAAAAAGCATGAACCAACAATCACGACTTATTTCTAGTATAATTTGCTCATAATTTGCCATTTGGAGTAACGAGAAACGACAAATTTTACACTGGAACAAGATTTCATGGGACTAGGATTGGCAAACAATCCTTGTGAATGATTTTAAGTTTCACTTAGCTGGTGGTGAGAAACTTAAATAAGTAAGGTAAACTGTTACAAATTACGTAGCATGAAACAGGAATTTTGCAACAATTTCATGTTTGTCGCTACGTGCATGATATTCTGTGACTTTATAAAGCGTAATTGTTCTGAGAAATATAATATAAGATAATCATGATGACAGAAAATATACAGAATACTGAACTTTAAGCCAGTAAATGTCTAGTAAACACATTTATATTGCTGAAATATGAACTGAAATATGATCATTCTTGGTTGGAAAGGAGAGTACAGAAGATAGTTAGCTGAAGAATCCTGGTCGGCAGCCTATGCTGCACGAAGGGTAGCAGGCGAATAGTTGGATGAATCCTCAACACTTTTTATGTTCAATAAGTGTGTGCTGTACACAGCCTTTTGTTCATAACTGACTTAATTGAGTAGATAATCCCTATAAGCTAGGATTTTATTGTCAAGTCTTGACGTTTATCATATTTATGCTTTTCTTTCGGGATATTGAGCTGGACAGTAATATACAAACAGACATTTGAGGATAGCTTCAATTACTTTAATTGAAATCTTTAATAAAATGTACATACTAATGTGTATCACTTATTCAACCTTTGAATGAATAGAAAAATGATTGAAACTACTGGATGTCAAGAAACGTTGAGGATAAAGTCAATCAGTTACATTACAAGACCAAATTTATGTGATGGTTGGAATGATTTAGAAATGCTTTTAACACTTTAGGAACCTTTGAATAAACAGACTATTAAGAATCTATGATTACATAATTAATGTAACTGGTGATTTACAGTGAGCTATGCGTTTTTCAAGGAAGGAGGGTGACTTGTTGGAGATGTTTAGTTATATTGATTCGGAGTAACCTACAGTAATACAGTTAAATTCTCTCTTTATCCTCTCATAAATCGATATTTTCGCTATATAAAGCCTTAGTTATAAGCCATATTCTTCAGTGTTTTATTTTTCTTACATTCATTGAAGCTATTATCGTAACTATCTTATTAATTTGCATCCAATATACTTTTGTGGTATAGGAATTTCGGGTAACATACATTTGTACCAGGCTATACATTAATCTTAGTTCATATCTTAAGATTTACTTATAGGAATCATTCATTCAACAAATGATCAGTTTATGATTAGATCATCTATTAGGTCATTCAGTTATTTCTCATAGTTTATATAAAAGATTTTGATTAAGACCTACTGTAAGTTCGTAATGTAATCATGATTTGCGAACCGCGTAAATGAAATTCGTGACTTTTTTTTAAGAAGTTTTTCAAAATAATATTCTTTATTGTTCAATACATCAATAATAATATTAGTTATTTGATAATTTACTTTGGATAAATGAAAACAGAACAAGTTGTGTTGGAATCTATGTCGAAGATGGAAAATGTTTCGTGTTATTATACTAATATGTCATATTATGTACTCATTTATGAGATGCAGTTTCGTGTACATGGGCTTCAAATACATCTTTAGTATAAGGACTGGTAATATTATCGGGTTGGTTGAACAGAAGTAAGTGAAGAGGAGGTATGCACCATCGATTTAATAGTTGAAATCTGAGTGCTTTAACTACTGAGACCATTGCTTTCTACATGAATGGATAGTCCATGTAAGTTTTAAGTGTAGATCGCCGTACACAGTAGCACTAAACACTTTTTACTAATCTTAAGCAATCTACGTACTAATCAAAGGCAGCTACTATACGTCTTTTGTGTAGATGATAAGATGAGTGCTTAGATAAATGCAATGTCAGTATGATACTTCAAAGAATTTACCATGGATAAGTAAAGTTCTGGGAAACTAATACGGTTAAAGTTAGGTTGCATCATGCAGTAAGCTCGAACGGCTCTCAAAAGCTAATGAAAAGGCTGGCAACATTCCATCCAATATTCATTCGGTAAGATTTCAGAAAACTTTGGAACGGCACTACTCCAGCAGTCGGTTAGGAAACTTATAGCTCTAGGATTGGATGAATTGCAGTAGTGATTTCTAATAAGCTCAAAACTGTATATATATACAATAGTACTTTGCACATATTTGATATTTGTTAGAAAATTTACTTCTCTTCTTATTTCTTTTCATTTTCGACTTGTCTAATTTGGATTATGAAGTTCGGTAAACTAGTACTCAGCCATAGTCAAAGCTTAAGCTTAATAGCAATTAGAGTAGGTTATATAATATTTGAATTCTATTTTAGAATCCTCAGCTAGATGTATCTGCGTTCAAATGTTAGCATTGACACTGACATTGGAACCCGACACCGTTTGCATGTAAGGTCAACGCATTATTGATTAAATCATTAAGAGTAAATAGTAATCGTTACCAACTGTTCAACTTTGTTAAAATTCAATAATAAATAATGATATCGATGCAATCCTTTTAGGATGATAGGAACCAATTGTTATATCCTGCGCTGAACCAGTTTCGACGAACGGAGGGGTAATAATAAATTTGCTAAGACCAACGTGCACAAACGTTAAACACGCGAATGTTTTCCTATTCTGCAAGATCGGCCCGATACTACCTCATCCAAAAGGAATAGAGCATGAACACATGACCCCGATGCACCATTTTAAAGATTTTTTAGTATATATATATATATATAAATTATATTTACATATATATATGCACCTTAATTAAAAGCACATGGTATTGAATGAAACGGGCATTATAATCACTGTTTGTGAATATTTCGGCGTTGGTTATCATGGTGGTCATGGCTATTACATAAGTCTCAGTAATCAGTTATTTTCGGCAGTAATTGTATTTGAATCTTAGTTTGTGATCCAAAGCTTATGAGTAATTTCTAATATATATATATAATTTACATATATATATGCACCTTAATTAAAAGCACATGGTATTGAATGAAACGGGCATTATAATCACTGTTTGTGAATATTTCGGCGTTGGTTATCATGGTGGTCATGGCTATTACATAATTCTCAAGTAATCAGTTATTTTCGGCAGTAATTGTATTTGAATCTTAGTTTGTGATCCAAAGCTTATGAGTAATTGATTAATTCATAATTCACTAGAAGTTTTCACTTCATCCTCTCATAGTAATGGCATTCGAAAAAGCCGAATGGACGATTATTTTCCTAATTCTACTGGTTTACTAAAGAACCCCAAGCCAAGACTCACAGTAATATGCCTTTTCCCATGGAAATCTTCGGTGGTAGACGAAATATCCTCTTGAAAAATGTGCAGATAATATTATAGCTTAACCGTAATCAGAAATGCAATGAGAAATTTGCAATTTCTAATAAATTACTTATAACTGAAATTGGAGGGGTGGGGGCTATACAAGATGCATTGTTTTCATATCATTGAAAAACTTGTGTTATTCTCAAAATTCGTTCGACTTAATGTCACGATGCATTTTATATAAGTGTTCGTTCAGGTGACTCCATAGTAACCTTTGCGATCTACACTATGATCGCAAATGACATCTTACTCGACCCCATATTGATTCGATATTATTAGCATGAACTCCAATTGATAGATCAACTAAGTATTCTTTATGCGCTACGACTCTGCATACGTACTTCGTGTCTGAAAGTGACTCACATGGTTTCCAGTTATCACTATGTATTATTGTTCCAGGTAAGATGTATTTTTCTACTAGTTCAAGTAGGGTAGAAGCCGATCTGTCAGGAATCCTTCCTTAATGTCCTTTGTCTAATCCTCTATCCCATATACCAAATAGCCTCAAATACTCGAAAAAGCAGCCACTTGCACAGTCTTCCATGACCTGCCGTCTTCTATTATACGTTCGTTTGAGAATCAATGCCTTGTCTATTTCAACGAATTTTCGTGGTCCCCCATATTGAATTTGTTAGGGAACTAATATGCCCGGGCATATTTTAAGATAATATTCATACCCCTGGATTGCTGTCATTTCAGAAACATCTGCAACTGAAGTGGCCGCCGTTACTTTAGCCCAGTGACGTGATTAAAACACAGATTTGTCTCAATTCTGGTCTTGAACGAGAAAAATAAGGATCCGTTCTGATGAACTTCTTACACTAGCATTCAGTACAATGAAAGTAATATCTATCTCCCCTTTCTTGGGTTTTAAAAACTGTCATTTTCTTTCCACATCCTCAATTTAATACTTTTCTTAACAAACTCATAACTTGCAAACGAATTACATGGTTTTCATCACTAATCAGAACTAGAATGCGTTCTTTTGTTAACATGATATTTCCAAGTTTCCGCTGTGATCTTGAAACGTTTCCTTCGTTCCTTATTAGTTTGCTGGTAAAGGCGATGTCCAACACGAGGAGACTACATAGTAAGGTCTTTAGAAATTTGAAGTATCAAAAGGAAAACCAGTGTTACGCAATTGTCTTAATGATGAAGAAACGTCTTAAAATGAAATTAATTTACGAATTAGAAGAATGAGCAGTAACTGTCCATTTGATCGTGATGTAAATAGATACGTACAGAAGCGGGTACCAGTTATGAAATGCTGGAAGAGGTTTTCTGAAATTCACCATGAAAGTATGGGAAATAAAAAAAATACATTAAGACATATCACAAATAATAACAATAATGAATAAATGAAGTATCAGGGTCAAGGTAAAATCATGAATCACTCATACTATTTCTCAATGAAAAGATCAGGCATGAACTGCCAAACTGCTCGTCAAATCCTCTTTGATTTCAACCACTTAAGAACATAGATGACTTTCAAGATGCATTTCAAAAAATACGAGACAGTTCTCCACTTGACAGATATGAAGTAGAAAAGAGACGTGGTGAAGATAGTAATGATTATGAAAGGTCTAAAGCGGTTATGTTTAGTCCTCTGGCCTACTAAGGCAGCTCAATTCCCTTCATTTTTCTGCTATTTGTACTATTCATTATTGAATAATAGATCACGCTATGTACCAAACTTTTCCAATATCACCGTTCTTGCTATTTAACATGTTTCGTAATTATAACGGTGTTACACTTCGAATCAGCCAAAATTTTGTAAATGCTAGATTTCATTGAACTTTGTTAACATCCGCCTTCTCCATTTACACTCATTTAATTCTAGGCCCCATTAAGTCCTAAAACATAGTTTCCCACTCTCTTGTGTATTATATGTTTCTGTGAATTTATGTTACGGCTTTATAGAAAGTTAAGACTTGGACGCATCATAGACGCCTAGACAAATTGAGGTTTGTAATCCGTAGTTATCATATTTAAGTTGAACCTTATTTGGCGTACAACAAGTCCTTGCTTTAACGTAGGACGTCAGCGTATCTCGATTGTGCAAATTAAACAGATTGAGCAAGGTTATGAAAGTTGAATACAATAAAAAAAGCTAAAATGTGGTTTTAGTGTTGAGGCTTAGTCGCGAATCCAGCGCGAACTTCAGAAGTGTAAAAGCTTGTACAACACAAAAGCTATTAATGCGTGTTTACTTTGAGCCTAATTGCTTAGCGAAATACTTGATATTGTAGGAGGATTCTGAGGTGAAGGAGCGTGACCAGAGTTGGTCGTGTGGTCTTTGAATCTTTAGGTTTGAACCGGTGGGGGGTGGATGCATTTACATTCAGCTTTTAAAAGGTAAACCGGGTAGTGTTTTGAGGTTTATTTAGAAGGCATTTGCGGGCAATACATATAAACTGCACGCAATTGAGTAAACTTGTAGATTCGTAATATAAATCAACGTGCTAAAGCAGTCAACTATTTACTTGAACTATTGACTATTTGCACTCCGTGTAGTAGTGTTCAGTACAAGAAGAAGCTGGTAAACATAGATTTGTTAATGTAATATGTACGAGGAGAACATTATGGTTTCATTCACCCTTTCATCTGTTATCGATAATAAGTAGTCAATTATAAGTAAAAATCATTGTGTAAAGTATAACCAAAAGGTATTCATTATTGCTTCATTTTCGAAATGTCAAAAATACTTACACATTTCTGGCTACTAATAAGTAGTATAAACTAAATTTTAAATTTATTATTTGCCATGGTTGGAGTAGTGGATGTGGGACAGGGGGTGGGAGCAATAAAATCACCATAAAAAATTTTCACATATTTTCGTAGTAAAATTACTGTTGTTATCAGCTACACAGAAGGATATCAGGTGAAATTCAGCACTGTGAGCTTTATGCACTACTTCATTCATTAATTCAATCAAGATTACGTAACAGAATATGATAGCAACTATCAAGGATAGACTTGTTAATATATTGATAATGCATATGATAGTAAATTGAGCATTGGTTTGGATAGTTTATGATAAAGAGAACATTTTTAAAGCCCCAACAAATAGAAAATTTTAATTTTTTGACTTTCTACTACTTTATTTTAGTTTGGTTCTTCAGAGAGAAAAAAACGACTGAATCTAGTTAACATTAATCTAAATTTTGTTGAGGAACATCATCATCATCATCAGTAACGTAGGAACCGGGCACACGCCCGTAGGTTCAAGTTGCCATACCACATTAGCATTACGAGATTACAGAGGTAACGTAATAACAGAATACAAGAAGGAATAGTAAAGTAAAGGTGTATATCAAACAATAATAGAATTCAAGATCTAGATGAGGTTAAAGAGTGAATACACTTGGGCCACTGTGACCGATTCTGAGCTATATCGTCTAGTATCTCCAGGCATTTATTGCGACTATCACGCGGACCCCAAACAGGTAATCTACATCTACCTACATGGCTTAGACCAGTAGTCATGGACTTCATGGACTGATGCCAGGTTTTGGTTTAGCCTCCCCTACCCTACTTTCATCCTACTTCAACCCTAGCCAACATTGTGCGTCGAGGTAGGCAGTGGTCGGGCATACGCAATACATATCCCAACCATCTCAGTCGATGAAGGTTAATGGCTTCTTCGACTGATTTATCGTGTTTCCCAAGAACCTTTTGTCTAACCTCACTATTACTAATCCGGCTATTCCATGATATACGAGCGGTGTTACGAAGATTTCTATGGTCAAATACCCAAAACCGATGCATATCTTGGGTTTTCATGGTCCACGTTTCGCTGTCATATATTAAAGCTGCGGAGACTGCTGCGGAGTACACCCGGTCTTTCGTTCAGACACAGATATCTCGCCTGCACCACATGTGGCGTAAATTAGCGAATGCCAATCTGGCTTTGTGGATCCGTACTGAGGATTTGTCAGGCACTGACCCTCCAGGGGTGATGAGACTTCCGAGATAAGTGAGGCGGTCAACGCATTCAATTACTTCATTCCATATAACTAATCCAAGTGAAGAAGCAGACCAGTCCTGGGGTAAAATTTTGCATTTAGATGGCGAGAAGAGCATCCTGAATATGCTTGCTTTGTTACTCTGCATATTGTCCGCGTCTTTACCAAATAGGACTATATAGTCTGCGTATTATAAGTTGGTGAGTGAACTTTCTGGAGGGAGATTAATTTCTGAGGAGTTAAAAGAAGTGAGTGAGATTTCTAAGAGTACATCTATGACGAAATTAAATAAAAATGGGGATAAGGGGCAACCCTGACAAACCCCACTTGAGGATGATATTTCTAGTAACAGTTCGCCATATGCTCTAACTCGACCAGTGGTGACCGAGTAGAGGGCCTTTATAATCTTAATGCACTTTTGAGGTACGCCTTTTAATGACAAACATTGCCACAAGACTTCATGGTCTACGGAGTCGAAAGCTGCTCTCAAGTCAAGAAATACAACTATAGTTGGACGTTAGTACATATGTCTATATTCGAGAATCTGGAGCAGGGTGAATATGTGATCAATGCAACCCCGGCCGGGTCCAAAATCAACCTGATTTTCTCGAGTCTGTTGTTCCCTAGTGTTAGTTAAACGTCGGATGATTATAGTGGCTAATATTTTAGATACTATATTAGTCAAAGTGATTCCTCTGTGGTTATCACAAGAGGATTTCTGTCCCTTTTTTGTAGATTGGAACAATCAGCGATCGAGACCAATCAGATAGGATGGTGCTTAGTTCCCAGACTTTGGCTAATGTATCAGTCAACCTGCAGGCTAAAACTAGACCACCATCCTTGAAGATATCGGTAGACAACATATCAGGTCCTGCTGATTTCCCTCGTTTCAATTTACTTATGGCGTTTTCAACCTCACTGAGAGTTCGGGGATCTGTGTCAGCTTTCCATTCGGGTAGCTTGGGATGGCTGGGGGGCAATTGAACTGTTCCTGAAAGTGTTCTGCCCATCGTTTTAATCTTCTAGATTGAGAGTAAATCATCGACCCATTTTTTTCTGAGATAATTTCACTTACTGCCAATTTCTTAATACCGGTGTCCTTGATAAGTTGGAACAGCTGTCTACTATCGCCCACTGCCACCAATGCCTCTATCGTTTTTGCTTTTGTTGCCCACCACTGTTCACGGTCCTTACGCAGACTCTTTATCAGTCTACGTTTCAATTGTCGTCGCTCTTCATCAGTCTCCGGGCCTGCTCGAACGAGTTTTCGAGCCTCCACTAGTTCGCTAGAAGTTCTAGAGATCCAATGGTCTTTCATAACCATTGGATTGGGGTTAGATGCAGATAACGCTACTGCGTTTACACCTGCTTTAAAATCATTCCAAGTTACTTAAGGATGAATCTGTTGGTTGTGGGCGACTAAATGCTTAGCCAAATCATTCCTAAATGCGATCTTAGCATTCGCAGTTGAAGAACAAATAGAAACAATCCAATAAATTGTAAAACTGACCACAAAAATCAGTTTGATCATGTTAATGTCATGTATGTCGAAAGAGAGATCAATGTGCATGAATTAATGTGAAAAAATTTGAGTGGAACAAGTAAATGGCAAATATTTGTAATGTAGAAGGGTAGAGTTCATTTATAAGTGTGTTTCTTATATGAGATAGGAGTTATGGCTTAAATATGTAGTTGTTTGGGAAAAATTGTCCAACTCAGATAAATCATAAAGTCTTCTTTTCTATTTAGCTCAGTTGGGTTTAGCGACATGTATGAAAAGCCTCAACCATTTATCTTTGTAGTCAGAGAAGTCTCTCACAATTATCTCGATGTCTTTAATATTGATTTGAAAATCACTAAAAATACTACTATTACTGATTCTACTTGTACTTACTCAAGATTTACAAAATTATTAAGTGGAGTTGTGTGTAACTTACATACTGTTAACTAGAGTTGAATTTTTTCAAGAAGACTGTTCAATTTATAAACTATCAAAGTAGATACAACTACTGACGAGCACAAACTGCAAATTTGGACAAACATTGTGTAAATTACTGCTGTGAAATTATCACTGTAGCGAGAACAATAAACAAGGATCGATTCAGTTCTCACATTACGTTTATGTAATGCACAACTAAGTATAACATTATCCGAATCGTTTTCATTAGTACCTAAATATGAAGTTAGAACTAGAAATTTCAATTGATTTATTAGACGCATGCTGTAATGAACAGTTTTAGTAACCACGTAAATCACGTAGACACTGAGGTTCAATTTGAAAATCTGTCTTGACATCACGAATTGATGTGAATCAGACAACCATTGAATATTAACTATCTCCACAAACCCCCCTAATTGTAACTAATATCAACTCACTAGTGACTAGCTCCTCGAGGTGATTCCTGGAGTTCTAGTGTGAAGACGTGACCAGTGGAGTTCAATTGTGTCGGGTGTGGGACAGTAACCCACCGATGGCATGGAGGAGGTCGCGCAACATATCACGAATTGACTTAATTGGAAATATCAACCGTTAGGAGCCGACTCAGTGGTTCAATGGTAAAGCGTTCGCCGCGGATCCAGAGGGTCCTGGGTTTGATCCCCGATGGGGTCGTAGATGCTCACTGCTGAGGAATCCCATACTAGGACGAAACAGCTGTCCAGTGCTTCCATGCGATCAATGGTTGTCTGATTCACATCAATTCGTGATGGCAAAATTGAATACTAACTAGCTCCACAACTGAAAATCTGTATATCCAGACAGTGGGTCTAATTTTAACTTCCGGAGAAGAATTGAAGCATTTCAAGTCTAGCCTAGTTGACTGCTGTTATCAATGCAAGAATTCTAAATTCAACTATAGCAGCATTCTAACGAAGAAATATAAGAATGCCATTAATAAAAGTATTAATAACGAAAACTTGATTATTGCCAAACCTGACAAAGGAAATGGAGTAGTCTTATTCAATAAAAAAAAGATTATACAGAAAAAATGAATGGTATACTAAAAGGTAATTTGAAATTCCAGAAACTAGATACCAAAAAATATCTTACTAGCAAACTAGGGAATAACATCACAAAATCTCTAAAGAGGCTGAAGGATCAACAATTAATCCCAACGAACTTATACGAAGTGATTAAACCATTAGGAACACACACTAAGACTTTATGGTTTACCAAAGGCACATAAACCAGGCGTTCCGCTCTATGCTGATACCGAGAATAAAGGATAAATTACCTAAGCTTGCCACTTTATAATGTATCTATCAGTTCAACTGCTCCTGTGAAGCAGGTTACCTTGGCAGATGCTCAAGGAATTTACGCCTCCGTGCCCAGGAGCACCATCCCGTTTGGTTAACCAAAGGTGTTGTCAAAAGTATCGACGGTTCAATACTATCTCACCTAATTCAAACAAATCATGCGGCGAACATGAATCAGTCATTCACAATAATATTCTGTGTAAACAGTTATCTGTCAAGATCGGTTAGACTCAAAGTCCTTAAAAAACAGAGGCGATAGCTATACGGGTCAAGAGGCCAGAACTGTGAATACAGAAGAAGTACATTCAACCCTTTCTCTTGCCGTGCTCGACCCAAGATCCATTAAACCAATCTCCTCAACCATACGACAAATTAATTTGATTAATCCATATTTATCTTTCCCTCTTTATGTGCATTTCTGTAATTTAAGTCTACTCTATCCAAATACTACTCACTTTATTCACAAATATGCTTATTATTTATAATAATAATAATAATAATAATAATAATAATAATAATAATGATTATTATTATTATTATTATTATTATTATTAATCAAGGTACACAGAATGAATTTGAATATCACTCAATCTTCTATCTTAATTTTATTGACTTTACAACATTTTAAGACAGAATAAATGAACTGATTATAATACTTTCTATCATTGTTATTGTTACTATTTGACGAATTTAGATTATCACTCACTCCATTTTGTAATCTCATACTTTACTTACTTACGCCCGTTACTCCTCACTAAGGAGCATAAACCGCTCAACAGTACTCTCCATACAACTCTGTCCTGAGCAATCCTTTCCAATTGTTTCGAGCTGCTGTTTATCTTTCTGTTTATCTATCTGCTTTAAATTCACGGCGCATCGTGTTCTTTGGTCTTCCTCTTTTCCGTTTCCAAACAGGATTCCATGTTAATGCTTGTCTTGTGATGCAGTCTGATGGTTTCCGCAATGTATGTCCCATCCATTCCCAACGTCTTTTCCTAATTTCCTCTTCGACTGGAAGTTGGTTTGTCTTCTCCCATAGTAGGCTGTTGCTGAGGGTTTTCGGCCAACAAACATTCAGTATCTTGCGTAGACAGTTGTTTACAAATATTTGTACCCTTCTGATGATGTTTGCAGTAGTTCTCAAAATTTCAGCTCCATACAGCAAAACTGTCATGACGTTGGAATTGAACAGTCTGACTTTAAGGTTGATTGACAGTTATTTTGAGTCTGATATGTCCACCAACTGAAGGAATGCTGCCCTTGCCCTGCCAATCTTTGCCTTTACATCTACATCGGACCCTCCTTGTTCATCAATGATGCTCCCCAGATACGTGAAAGTATCCACCTTTTTCAGAGTTATTCCGTCAAGATCAATTGGGTTGGTGCTCCCTATGTTATATTTGAGGATCTCGCTCTTACCCTTATGTATGTTCAAGCCTACTGATGCTGAAGTTGCTGCTACACTGGTTGTTTTTGATTGCATCTGTTGGTGTGTATGTGCTAAAAGAGCCAGTTCATCTGCGAAGTCCAAATCATCGAGTTGCATCCTACTTGTCCATTGAATTCCGTGCATCCCATCAGATGTGGAGGTCGTCATGATCCAGTCAACCACTAGGAGGAAGAGTAATGACGAGAGTAGGCAGCCCTGTCTGACTTCAGTCTTCACTGGGAAAGCACGTATCAGCTGCTCTCCATGCATAATTTTGCACTGTGCTCCGTCGTAAGAGTTCCGGATGATGTTGACTAGTTTCTCTTACACCGTAGTGTCGAAGAAGTTTCCATAGTGTTCTCCTATCTACACTATCAAACGCATTCTCATAATCAATGAAGTTGATGTACAGTGATGAGTTCCACTCAGATGATTGTTCAACGATGATCCGTAGTGTTGGGATTTGGTCCGTGCACGACCGATCCTTACGAAAACCAGCTTGTTGTTTTTGATTAAAATGAGAATAGCGTCAACATATTTGAGATATCTCTTCTACTTTAAATTAAAATCGTTGTTGAGTTTGTCAATTATGTTCAAGTTTGATGGGTTAGTGTCTGACGAAATCCTTGCAATTATTTAAAAATTCCTCTCAACTTTTATCAACGCACATCATCTCTGTTGTAGATAAGATATTCGTCCATCAGTCAAAGGGTGAGTCCCCCTATGTGTGGATGTGATTCGGGGCGATTAAGAGTAGATGACATATGTAGGCTGTTAGTATCTGACCGTGTATACCTTCAAAACATCGCTTAGATTTTTTTGGACCATTGATCAAATAGTAACGAAGTTAGACGTGGAGTACTATGGAAAGACAGATAATTAGTTGATGCGGTTTCTATTCTTCATAGACCGAGGTAGGTGAGACGTGCCCAACAACTGTCGTCTAACTGAAGTTGGAGAAGATGGAATAAAGTTAGGAGCTGCCAAGTAAAAACCTACAGTCGGCTCATTGAATCACTAACTGTTAGTCTAAGCCGTGTTATTAGATGAAGACTACTCGGTCGGGGTCGACACACTTGTCGAAAACAAAGATTGGAGACTGTATGTGCATTTTTGAGAATTGGTCGAACTGGTGCAAGTGCTTTCACTCCTCGTCTTCCCTTAAAACCTAAGCTTAGAACTACGCCATACCTAGCTTTTTACTAGTACTGCTGCTATTACTACTTTTAGCACTATGGTATTGCTTTTCCTGTATTGAACATGGACTGATGCTCATACAAATGTACCACGTTCTTCTGTGTACATGAATGAGCATTTCATAATAGACATCTTTGAGTAGTTTGAAAAGTTTAAAATGGAATGCCCAATAAAATAACACTCCAACATCTAATGCTCAACTATTAAATGAATGAGTGAATTGATTGTGTACGCAATATGAAAATATACGCAAAACCTCATCTACAATCATACCAATTATTCATGAATAAACAGTTTAACTACTTATAAGTAGTTTAAAAGTATTACTAAAATTATGTTGTTGACAAGCAAATAACTGATCAGTGTGGGTTACGACAGTACTACAGTATCGTAGGCAGTATTCCATGAACTAGATTTCATACTGTTTAGAACTAACCAGCATGACGTAACAGTAATTTAGAACATCACATATAATCGGACAATATTGTCTTCAACTAGGTCATCAGGCTTATATTAATATTTATATACAAATATGAAAAATGTTAAACTAATCAAGATAACATATGAATCAAATGTAGCATTTTAGTAGGTGGATTACACAACTGTTGATCGTAATCAGTGATAGTGAGAAGACAGGTGCACTAATAGTGATGATACGAATAGTAAAACAACTTGAATTGATATTTTACGACAGGAGATAGATTAAAAATTGAGATAATCCTCTGAATAAGATAAACTTCTTGAAATAATAAACGTCGGAATAACCTAGTTACATAATAGAGAGTGTATGAATAATAGTTTCAGTCATATAGGTAGTAAAGACAATATAAGAAGGGAATGAAGTCAAAAACTAATTAAAATGAAATAAATACAAAATCAAGATGTATTGAGTTAATGAGAATATTTGTCTGGTTATATTTGGCCAAGGGAGAGATAAGGGTGTTACAAATTAATTTTAAACATAAACTGGGTTGATTATTTTGAATTACTATAGCGCTTGCTATGTGTAACAAGCGAATACAAACCCTGTTAAGAATCCTTAATGGCATACTGTGTATTATATATTAAGTGACTTCATTTCCTCTACTACGTGACTGGTATCAACAAAATATTGTAAGACAAAGATATGTTTACTCTTTGTTCGTTTTCAACAAAACCAAGCTGATAAATGCTCATTTACTCGTTGGCTAGGTGGCGTAGTTGTACACCCTATGTAACTTTCTCTACAGGAGTAGCTGAATCTGCGTATACAAATTGTCGGGAGGGGGGAGGGAAACACAGGTAACCTCTCTTTCTTATGTGTGTACACCGCTAGTTGACTAAAAAATGACAAACAAAATTATCCTGGGCAGAAAGAATTATTGACCACCCTTAATATTCTGCTGTATACGATCTCCTTAGCCACATCCACATTGAATTGTAGTTTTAGGAAGAGGGCCTGTAATTTTGAAAGATCTGATGTTATGTGGTAGTGATTTAAAACTAGTATCTCTCAGAGTACAACTCTGTGAAAAATAGCATTTTTAATTAGAACCTACGGTACATAAACGCAAGGAACCATTTGTCTATTTATCTTGTCATGAATTTCTAAATTCCACCCACTTTATACAATTGATGATTTCAACAGTGGAAAACCTTATCAATCTTATTATGGTATCGTGATGTAACTTTCGAATATTTGATAGGCATCCGTGGTTAAATGAACAGTTTATATTGAATGCATAAACTAATGCTAAAGAGAAGGAACATATGGAGTTAATCGAACATAAATCATTGTACTGTACTTCATTTAGACATATTTCGATATTCTTTCTAGTTTTCACTTAAATATTTATATCAACCTTAATTCACTTGTAACTACTCAGTATTGTTTCACATATTTTCTTCTCTCCCCCCATTCTTCCATTTTATTCTTACTTCCTCCTTCTTTCTCCTTGGAAGGAATATTTCTTTGACATTTTCTCATCAGCATCGAATGTATATACTGTAGTTTACAATTTTTATTTCATTCTTTATATTTATGAATTTTCTTTAAATTGTAAATTAAACAGGTAGATTGAAATAATTGTCATACTGATATATTGAAATTATGTAAAATGATTGTATTACTAAATGTTTCGCGTGTATGGAATACATTTGATTTGTTTCTATGACAACTGTTTGCACAGTAATAAACAACTTTGAAATAAGCCAAAGTCGATTGGTCCGTAAATCAACAATATTCAACATAACTTTAAATGAGAGTAAGTTCAAGTACTGTACCAAGAAGTTATTACAATGATGAAAATAATATATATGATCAAATTGATTGTATCCAATCACTTTAGTTGGGAATTAAACTACAATTCATAATGTAGATTACATATGACCAAAGACTGATAGACTTTAGGCGTTAATATTCACGCTTCCATATTAATCGTTATTCCAGGATGCTCATGGAGATTAATGGAGAATGTCACACTGCTTTACATAGATGTGGTCGAAAGTCAGTAAATCTATTAGTTGGTAGCATGTCCTACTTCGGGCTCCAAAATACTATGCAGAATATACATAGACATTAAACCTTGGTGAAACCATTCCATTCAACAATAAAAATTTCAGAAAACACTGAAAATGTCTACATGTTCGCCAACACTCAAATAAGATTAATAAAAAAAGTACCATTTACTCTTCACTTCACTCCACTTCAGTCACATATATTACGTGAATTAAAAGATACGCTGGATCTCATCTGTTTTGTAAATAGATACCATTGAGCTGGATTAAACTGTTGTCATATACATTATAGTTGCCAGTTACTTATTAACTAACATTAGTGCACACGCAGGACCTTTCTGCCTGGAGATAAATACCTAACAAACAGTGCTGCTAGGATGAAAAGTGTCCAGTTATAAGATAACTAACTCGATCAGTTCGAAATACAGCCAAATGATCATCAGTTCTGATGATCTCGTGCCTTATGAAATCTTCGCTCGTATACAAAAGTCTCGATTAGCTGTTACTTATATTTGTCACTTGTGGCGTAGGTAAGACATCCGCCAACCTATCAAAGGGCGCGTTTACTGCTAAACTATTCGATCGGTTCTACTTTATGGATATTCGTAGGCTTAAAGTATTCGATCGTAGATGTCTTCGAAGCGTTGTTTGCGTCTTCTGGGACCACTGAGGAGGCAGTACATGAGTTAGGAATAGAGTTCTAGGTATATGTGATAAATCGACTGGTAGTGCTGAAACTTCATCAGCTGGGGTGGTTAGGACATGTGTTACGAACGCCCGATCACCACCTTCCTCGACGAGTGATGATGTCTGGAGTTGGGGTATGCTGGAAGAAAGCTAGGAGTGCCAAACTAAAATATGGCATCAATCCATGGAGTCACTGACAGTTGGGATGAGCCATTTTAGTAAGTGAAGACTACCTGGTTGGGGTCCGCCTGATGATCGTAACCATTAGTTAGAGACTTTGGGCAACATGGTTCAAAATCGTTTGTAATGATGAAGATGCTTCATTCCCTGTCCTCCTCCAAATTCAGAGTTTATGAATTCATTGTATTTTTTTGTTTACTGAATTATATTATCTTAGATCTTATGTTGCATCTCTAATCCTCCCCATTAATACTAACTCTATTACTACCTCCACTACTCTGGGATTTGATCAGACAAATTTAACTCTATCCACTGATTGCGGCATGGTAACTTGAACTGATGTAAGCATGTTCTAGGCTGTAAATGACTGACTAGTTTAATGTCTAGATGATCACCTAATGTTATTGATGATAACTACTTGACTTCTGGGTTATTTGACCACCATTAAGCATAACATTTTACTGAAACCATTAAACAGTCATGAAGTAGGTCGTAGATAAGATGATGATTATTACCGAGTTGAAGATTGATTATTTAATGCATTATTTGTAATCTTTACAAATTATCATCTCTGTTAGATTCCAGTGTAAACCCAAAAATATTAGATAGTCGTCTCATTCTTGTATGGAACTCCTCAGAAGTGTACACCTTTAATCCAACTCTGTGATCAATCTTTTCAAAACTAATTCAGTTTAATATCATTCCATATTGGTAATGATCTTTAAATAACTAGAATGCATCTAAGTCTTACCGTTGATGTGTCATTGGTCAGTCTCTGTTATCATATACACATCCTGAACGGATTATCTCGATACAGCTATAGTTTTTATGTATTAAGTTGGATTGTGACTGCTAAGTTGGATTCAGGACATCCAGTTCATCCTACTTAGAAATCGTCAGATGGATGTAATTGCATTCAAGTATTGATGTTCACATCGGGACTTGAACTTAGTCCCTTTCGTGCCAAACGTCACCGCGTACACTACTAGACTCCTAAATACTGGCAACCACGCTTGTACAAAGGGCATGTATATATAATTACAATCTACTTGTCTCTTTCCGTCGATTTGTCACTGACTGAAATTAATCAGTTTCTGTTGCCATATATACGTCCTGAGAAAATTACCTAGATATAGCGACAGTTTAAACTCAATAGCCTAGTGGTAAACGTAGTGGCATTTGTCATGAAACGAACTGAGTTTGGGTCCCAATGTAAGCTTTAATACTTGACTACAGGTACATTCATTTGACAATTTTCAAGTATGATAAAATCTTCATCCTAGATTTCACTTACTAGTCACTATCCAATTCAAATAATAATAATCTTTAGTTTAAATAAACACTATGAAATCATACAATTTAAAAACAAAAAAAGGATATTAGTATGAACTTGTTCATCCTAACACCAATGTGCCCCTTGTACAAGTGTCTAGTGGTGAACACGGTGGCTATCGACACGAAACGGACTGAGTTCAAATCCCACTGGGAACATCAACATTGGAATGCAGGTACATCCAGCCGATGAGTCCCAAATAGGACATAACGCTCGTCCTGGTTTCCACTTACCAGTCACAACCCAACTTATATAAAAAAAGGATACCTATCACATAGTAAAGTAAAAAACACTTCGAAATAAAAAACATGATAATCATTTATGTAATTAGGATAAGTTTGTATTTTCCCGTTGATTTGTAATGGACTGAAACAGGTCAGTCTCTGTTGCCATATGTACATCCTGAGCGGAATGCCTCGATATAGCGATAGTACACAAGTTAAATATTTAATTTGGATTGTGACTAGCAAGTGGAATCCAGGACGCGCGTTTCGTCCTATTTGGGACTCATCGGCTGGATGTACCTGCATCCCAATGTTGATGTTCACACTGGGATTCGAACTCAGTCCGCTTCGTGCCAAACGCCACCGCGTTTACTACTAGACTACTGTGTCCAGACAGTCCCAAATAGGACGAAACGCGCGTCCTGGATTCAACTTGCCAGTCACAATCCAACTTAACTATACGATAATCACTGTTTATCTCCTTGTTTTCTTTTTTTAATGAAGAAAGAAAAAAAACAGGTGCAAAAACTATTTGATCAAACACCTGTGATCTATTAAAATTACAACAAATATAAACAATAACTAGCAACTAAACAAATCTGAATAGATTATCTTATTGTTTCATTGATACATTTTTTCATTAACATACATATACATGAAGAAAGCAATACCTACTAATGATAATAGATACTACTTATTAGCAGATGTTTTATTGAAATTATTAACATTTAACAGGGAATATAGTCAACATAAAATGAATTATGTTTATAGGTAGATAGTTAGTAACTATGCCATGTTCACTTTTGATGAATTTAATATTTAAGTAAACAATTTAATGTAAGTTTGTAACCATTTACTAATAAAGTCTGTTTTTTATTTTAGAAATCAGATGATTGTGATGTAAGCAAACTAAATTGACTAGCTTATGTTCATCGTTTAATTGCTTATGTAAATTACCTAAATTATCTAAATTACCTATAGGATGTTCCTAAAGTTATTGTGAGAAATTGTGACTGGCGAAGTTCAGACTTGTCGGAAGTGAAACGATTATCATTAATAATCATCTAGTTATATCACGTATTGATGGAAGTCACAGTTCTATTATTGGGCGTTTTCACCCAAGTGATGTACAGGGTCAAGGGTTATCTTTAGGATCTAAAGGCTTTGTGTTTGATTCCCTAATGGAATCGAGGCTGCACACTGCCACTGAGGAGCTCCATACTAGGATGAAATGGCTGTCTACTGCCCCTTTATTTTCACTAGTACTCAACTAACACCAACCTATGACAAATACAAACAACGAGGATTTTTCAATTTTAATAGTTAATTATTATAGTATTATTATTTCGACGCCAAAAAATAGAATGATAGTAAATAACTAAGTAAAGTTAACAAAAACAGCTTCACTAATCAATTAATAACTAAAAAAGCTAATGTAAAGTAACATCGTCACGCAATTTCATTAAATTGAAAAAAATAGTAGGACTAATTCACAATGAACATTTTAAACTGTTAGTCAATAAAACATTTTATAATTTATGCTACTGCGTAGTCTGATAAATCGTATAAGATTGATCAATCTGGATATGATCCGATCAGAATCAAGTATTCACCTATTTTGTGATTGGTTCAAATACGTAATCATAATTGGTTATATTCAAAAATGATTTATCAGCTATTGAGAATATGTCACAGATTTTTACGTTGGTAGGGCACCATTGTAAACCATCAAGCATTGGACAGCTGTTTCGTTCTAGTGTGGAACTCCTCAGCAGTGCGCACCACAGATTCCACACCAGGGGCTTCAGGTTGATGGTGAATGCCTAACCATCTTTACCACTGGGTCGGCATCCAATGATAGAATTCCCACTTCCATCACGAGGCTCACTAGTGGCTAACTTCTGGATTTTCATGAAGCTCTAGTGAGAAGTTGTGGCTGGTAGAGTTCAGACATGTCGAGGGTGAGACAGTTACCATCAATGACAATGGATGATCGTCGCGCTATGTATTACGAATTGATGGAAGTGGAAATTCTACCATTGGATGCCAACCCAGTGGTGCAGATAGTTAGGCGTTCGCCGTCAACCTGAGTCCCCTGATGCGGAATCTGTGGTGTGCATTGCTAAGGAGTTCCATACGAGAACGAAACAGCTTTCCAGTGCTAGATGGTTTTCAATGATGCCCTGCCAACGTAAAAATCTGTGACATATTTATTCAAATAAATAACCATCCCTATTGAAAATATATTAAATTCCAAATCGAGATAGTTTGTTTTGAATAAAAAAGATTGTACACAAATTTTATTAGTAGAACTTTATCAATTGTTCTTTGAAGTTTCTAGTTTTGTGCTTATTGTTGCTTATTTAAAAAATCCATCGGAAACATATTCTGACATTCACTATTCAGTCAAATTCGTAATAAACTTTGATAGTAATTTTTATACTACTGAAAATCGATTTTAATTCTTATAATAAAGTTAGATTATGATAAGTATTAGAGTTCAGGGTGTCAATGTATCCGCTTTAAGAGGATGTCATTTTGATGTGACTATGTATCATTATCAGTGTTTACACTAATATTTACATCTAGTACTTGTTATTTCAATTTAGACTACAGAGTATTACATATATTAGTATGTATATTCAAATGCGACTAGATAATGAAATCTTTAGCCAAGTCATAGGTGTACACGGATAGAAAGTTTCATAATAAGAAACAACAGTTTTTTTAGAAGTATTTTGGTTTTCAGTAGTATCTTTATTGAGATCTGTTTATGATGAATATCACCTATATGTATAATTGTAATTAATGAATATTTACTGGTTATTTTTAAATTGACAACCATTCATTTGCAACTAAATTGAACATAGGCACTAACGCAAAGAAATTAAAACATCTTTTTATCGAAACATTAAAAATGTGAGTATTCTACCATTGGATGCTGACGCAGCGGTACAGAGGATTAGGTGCTCTCCGTCAACTTGAAGCCACTGGCGCGGTATCTGAGGAGCTCACTTCCAAGGAATTCCACACTACAACGAAACAGCTATCCAGTGCTCCCTGGTTTTTAATAGCACCCAGCCAATATTAATTTGTGATATATTAAATCAACTAAATTTTAGAAAATTATAATCACGACTATTTACAAAATAATTAAATAAACATAACAATCAATGAACAAGAACTGTGTATGTATGCATGTGTGTGTGTGTGTATATCTGTGTGTCAATATCATCAATAGTAACTATAGTGACGATAAGTTATGTAATTGAAAATGAACATTGAACAACAAGTAAAAACATTTAAACAAAGTTAAATTATTGAAGTATGCACATAATAGAGATAGAAATAAACAGGATAAAGTAAGACATTTTTTGTAATACATGTATATATGATTAAGCATATTTATTAAAAAGTAAAAAATATGATATTATCTTGTAATTGTGTTACTAAGTAATTCACATTTGTCTTGTTTAGCTGTCGTTATTGTTTTGTAACTGGTTCTACTTATTGTAGATTTGTGTTATTCCTTCCTTGAATATTGATCATAGATGAATTTGATCGGATTTCATGGAATTACATGGAGACTAAACAATAAAAAAGAGGATTGAACTAATATGATAATGAAATATATAATCAATGAGACAATAAATATCGCTATTTTCAGTCATTTCTTAGTTCAGTTAATAGATAAGCCGTGTAAGTATCTTGGAGAAGCTCTAAGGTTTGTTTCAAAGTAGGCGATAAGAGTGAACACTACCAAAGAGTCTCATATTAAAAGGAAATATCTAGTGAGTATATCTTAGTTTCTAATGACCGACAATTTGTAATGGCAACTTCAATTTAATAAATTCTCACGCTACTAATTGATCTCATTAAGGTATTACTGAAAACCAAGTAGAAATTGATAGTTGTTTTACCATGTACAAGACTTCTAAGAAATGCTTACCATCGATTTCACTATGAAATTGTATACAAACAACCGATTACAATTTAATAACCTTAAAAACAACTCAACTTAACATCATTCTATGATGAAAATGGCTTGTCGTTTGTCTTCTTGGTGAGATAGAGACTGAGAAGCCCCAAACTGAACGAAACAACTTTCCAGTGTTTTATGATCTTTACAGGTACCTAATCGAGATCAATCTGTGAAGAATGTAAACAACAAATTAGATACCAGTCTCTATATTATATTTGGTTTATTTGCGATATGCTACAAACCTTGTTGTGATTATTATTTTCGGTTATTCACAGTTTTGGACTGTGATAATGTATACATTAAAATGTATACAATTAGTATCGTAATTGCAACAGAACAACATAATTACCATGTTTGTTTGTAAATTAGGTCAGTTTATTGAGTAGTCAGCTAAAAGGAAACATCAGTTCAGTACTCCATTGTTTGTATCGGCTACTTGATTGTAAGAATTAAATAGCATTATTTCTAGCAACAGATATTAAATAGAAATTTTAAACTTGAAATATACAACTTGCTATGACAACTATCAAATAAATCAGACACGATATGCTCTAGAGTAATAGAATGAATAAAGTGAAATGATGTGTGAACTCATACTATGTATTTTAAAAGATGTATTCTACATTAATTATGATTTACGCCAATATAGGGAATATATGAAAGTCGTTTAGTTTGAAGCCCTTTGCCATTACAAATTAAAAAAGGCTGAAATTTAGTTAACTGGTTGAGATCATGAATACTGGTTTGTAGCTCATCCTCACTGTCAACTCATTACCAAACATAAACTAGAATTCGAGACATACTCAATTCATACATATGATCTATTTAATCGTAATTAAATGACATACACTTTTAGCTTTAGTTTTAAATGTCTAAGCCCTCCCTGTGAAACTTGAATGTCCTAGGTTTAATCCCTATCATCATCATTTATTAAAATTGATGCGGAGCCCCCTGTAAAGACGAAACACTGTACTGGTATCTCCTAAACATCAATCGTTATTTTACTATAATCAGACGTGATATTAAACAACAGAGTTAAACAATTTCTACAAACCCCTTTAAAATCACCGTTAACTAAAATCAATGTGATGAATGCGTTATTTAAGTAGTTTAGAGTAGTAATATGTAAAACATCTATTAAGAAGTTTATATTATTATAAAATTTGATAGTAATGATGACTATAGTGTATAAATACAATAAGGCATTTTAAAAGATATCTTAAGATTTCTTATTCTGCTTATTACGTAATCATAACTTGGTTCATTTTCAATTAAGAAGGTATACATTAATAATTAAATAGATTACATATGTTTAAATGGTTATCACCTGTTTATGAACAAAATGTTATCCATAAAAATATATTATTATTTATTAGATTGGGAACTAGTTAGTGGAATCCTGGACCCATTGTTATATTGAGGACTGGTCAGTGGGAAGTATCTACATCCCAGTGTTGATATTATCATCCTGACAAGTACTCAATTTGCTCATGTCAAATCCAACTGTGTTCGCCAATAAGCTACTATGTCTAGACGTTTACACTTATAAAATGGGCATGAATATATAACTTGAAAGTATTTGTTACTTTTGTTGATGTTGTTGATAAACTGTAATAGATCAGTATTTGTTGCCATGAGTAGACTGCTTTCGTACAGAAGTATGATTATAATTGGCTTGTGGTTAGCAAGTGAAATCTATAAATACATGACTGATCTAACAACATCAACGAGAAGATACAAACACTTTCAAATTATAAAATATACTACTATCCGCCAGGTTAGACTAACCTGGCTTGAGGTAGTATTTTATTCGAATATCTGGTAGCTTAAAGTATAGTCAGGTTGGTTTACATTTTGGTGCTTGTGTGAAACTGTTCAGCAGTCCTACTAAACTATTGTACTCAATAAGAAGCATATATGTTATTTGACTCTATACGTAATGCTTTCAATATTCACTAAGTTTGTTGTATTCAGCACTCCAAGCCGTTTTTCTATTAAGTTGGAGTGGAAGTGCTAAATAAAAAAAGAGTGATGTTAATTTACTAGTTAATTTCAAGCATTAGAAGTTATCCACGGTAATCTATTGTGAACATGTACAATATAGTGCCGCCTGACAAATCGCATAGGAAACCTAGATATAATATATTGGAAGGTAATAAGAATACAGTGTTTGTGAATAGCAGTAAATATTACAAACGTTGCGAATAACCTGACATCTTGTATCATGTATTGTTGTTTATACAAAAAGGAATCTCATTTAAGCAACATTCTTTTGAAAAATCATTTTATGAACCTATTATTAAGTATATCCACAAGTAATTTGTAGTCAGCGTAAAGTTAAGCACTTACAACCATATAAAAGATCCTGAAAAAGCTAATCCAACTTGATATGAATAACTTTCGTGAAAAGTACTCCGGTTTTAAAGATATTTTAATGCAGCACTGTTGGAAAACTCAATATATATCCAGGAGTTTAGGCTTAAATCAGCCAAAACGGTGTGCTTACCGTGGAATCAAGGATTCTTAGTTTGTCGTCATGAATAGTCACTTCTCAGATAATTAAGTATAATAACTATCTGTTTCCCCATAAATTGCTGTTCACCTTTTACTTTCGTTGTCCTATCATTAATAGTCTCTGGTGATCAGGAGTGTGGAAGAATTTTGAGACAAGCGATATTAAAGGTATAGTAGATCATTTAAAAGAAATTCAGGTTGTATACACATAATACGTTGAGATATAAGTTGATTTTGGTTTAATTATTCAGCCACTTCAGTTTTCGTATTTGTATAAATATTTCATAATATACCCGACAGAACTATTCATGGAAATAAGCAACTCCATTTGTATATTCATGTTAAAGCATTTTAAAGTGATGAAGATGTACAGCTCAAATGATGATTATGTTTGTGTTGTGTTCCCTGAGCCTAGTAAATACATTGTAACCCACTGCTTGTCCTTCAGGATAACATGGTCAAAGCTTACTAGTAGAGTTGAAAAAAAACACAATACAGCCAAAAAATTTTAAAGCACGTTATAACATATTACTTAAGAAATATCAGTATGTTCTATCTTATTAACTATTAACCTTGTCTTTATCCATAATAGAACTTCAACTGTCTCACAAAGGCATAAAATTACTATGTAGTGTAGTAGATAGTCAAATAGTTGTTTGGTAGTTTCTATGGAGATGTAGGCACCATACGCGGAACTCTGTTATAAAAGTCGATAACCCTGAACATCTACATACTCTTAACTTAAAGTCACACTTTGTATTAGGATTAGTAATTCTTCTTATGAGTCTTAAACAGACCAATTTCACATTATTTGGTGTCATTATTAGCTATAATTGTAAATTATTATCAATTTGTAAATGTAAACAATGCTGGGATATTCATTTAATGAGTAACAAACAAATACTGTGTCACCGTAAGACACTAAATACTTCATCTAATACCATAATAATTTTTGTAAATAACAACACGGAACGACTACAATCTGAAAATCATTGAAAATTAAAATGCGCTGTACAACTATTTTATCTGAGTATGTAACTCGTCAGTTGTGTATAATTATGACTCCTCCAGTAGTCAAGTCTATTGCATTCAAGCGTCACAAGGAGAGGTAAATGATTAGTTCACTAAGTCTATGCTCAAGTAATTGTTTGAATTCATGTGATCGATGTTGTGCAACTATAATCATAACATTTGATCTGGTTGTAATCTATTGATTACAGCTTCTTACTAGAACTCCTAATATTATATCTCTAAACTAATCAGAGATGAACAGATGATTATTATAAGTATATGAGTATTGTGGGAATGGGACAAGTACCTACAGAGAAAACTAGACAGTTGTCGCGAAACATTAGAAATACAATCATCTGAATACTAACTCACTAGACTGATAATTAGGTTCACCTTATAAGACCTAAACGTTACTGCTTTGATTGGCAGTCGATGTATACTGATGACAAGTCATCTATCCTGTATTATCTGATATTCAATAATTGTATGTCTACATTCATTACATAATATCATTTACATACTCCAACAATTTCCACAAACTTTACATGTTACTTCATCTGTACATAATAAAATGATAATATACTATTTTCAGACAAAGTAAACACACATACACTAACAAAATTCATCCCCCCCCCCACAACAGGTTACATCATTATCATAGGTAGTTAATGTTATCAACTGTTTGGTTAGTTTTCTTTTATTACCTAGTTTTATTTATTCATTAATGATGTTTATTTTATGTTATGTCTTTATATTTTAGTCCATTTACTAATTATTTGATATATTAAATGTCCAATAATTCATTTGGTTTTCTGCACTATTCAATATCCAATCATAATATGTAGCCTAAAATATAATGTAATTAGGATAAGTTTGTATATTCCCGTTGATTTGTAATGGACTGAAACTGGTCAATCTCTGTTGCCATATGTACATCCTGAGCGGATTGCCCCGATATAGCGTTATTACACAAGTTAAATATTTAATTTGGATTGTGACTAGCAAGTGGAATCCAGGACGCGCGTTTCGTCCTATTTGGGACTCATTGGCTGGATGTACCTGCATCCCAATGTTGATGTTCACACTGGGATTCGAACTCAGTCCGCTTTGTGCCAAACGCCACCGCGTTCACCACTAGGCTGCTGTGTCCAGACGGTCATACTTGTGCAACGGGTGCAGAGTCCAATACTAGGACAATCCAGTTGTTCAGTTCTTCCTGCTTACAATTGGTTGTCTTATTCAGACCAATCAGTGATGTCAGGTTAACATCCAATTATATCCACAACACCAAATTATGATCATCTTAAAGTTTTGATTACAGTCAGCCTTCTAAAGTTATATTATTCATGTAATTATATGTTTTCTTTTCCATATAGTTATACACGGTTATGAACAGAGAAATTGTGCATAAAGGACGACTGACAACTGCATTCCCAGTGAGATCCGAAGTCAGACAAGGTTGCCTACTCTCACATTTTCTCTTCCTCCTAGTGGTTGACTGGATCATGAAGACCTCCACATCTGATGGGATGCACGGAATTCAATGGACAAGTAGGATGCAACTCGATGATTTGGACTTCGCAGATGAACTGGCTCTTTTAGCACATACACACCAACAAATGCAATCAAAGACAACCAGTGTAGCAGAAACTTCAGCATCAGTAGGCCTGAACATACATAAGGGTAAGGAGCAAGATTCTCAAATACAACACAGGGAGCACCAACCCAATTGAACTTGATAGAGAAACTCTGGAAGATATAGATGCTTTCACGTAGCTGGGGAGCATCATTAATGAAAAAGGAGGGTCCGATGCAGATGTAAAGACAAGGATTGGCAAAGCCAGGGCAGCATTCCTACAGTTGAAAAACATATGGAACTCAAAACAAATATCAACTAACCTCAAAGTCAGACTCTTCAATTCGAGCGTGAAGACAGTTCTGCTGTATGGAGCTGAAATTTGGAGAACTACTGCAAACATCATCAGAAGGGTACAAGAATTTATGAACAAATGCCTACTCAAGACACTGAATATCCGTTGGCCGGAAACCATCAGCAACAGCTTACTATGGGAGGGGAGAAATCAACTTTTAACCGAAGAGGAAATTAGGAAAAGACGATGGAAATGGATAGGACATACATTGCGGAAACCATCAGACTGCATCATGAGACCAGCATTAACATGGAATCCTGTTTGGAAACGAAAAGAGGAAGGCGAAAGAACACACTTCGTCGAGAATTGGAAGCAGATATCAAAAGGATGACCAACAACTGGAAACAGCTGGAAAGGATTGCTGAGGACAGAGTTAAATGGAGAATCCTGGTGAGTAGCCTATGCTTCCAAGTAAGGATTAACGGGCGTAAGTAACAAGTAAGTAAGTTACAATTACTTACATATTCACATAACACATACAGTCTCATGTACATTCAATTTTTGTCTTAATAACATTTAAGTGTTAATTATATACTACTCACAATAGAATTTGAGCCTAACATAAAAAAGTATAAATGAAAAGTTACTCACAATTCATGTTTATTAACATATAATAACAAATGGATTAGTAGGCTATTTAATCCTTACTATCTACAATTGACTTTATGTATGTAGGTATATGAACATAAAGTAAAAATACATATACCTAATGTTTCTATATATAACATTATTATGCTTTAAATATACTAACATTTAACATTTAAGATAATTTGATAGTAACAATAATCATATTGATAATGACAGGTTACTATTTTTCCTGGTTCAATATTCAATAATGTTCAATATTCAAGAATGTTGTTATCTGTCATTACTTTTAAGGATAAGATAAAAATATAAAGAAAAGAGTTATACTTATTAACTGATTATTATGCTAATAATATTGTAATGATGAATAATAATAACAATCATAATGAATTATGGTGTAGATTATGTAATGTATGTTAATATGTTAATTTAAAGATTAGTTATTAATTAGTTAGAATGAGTTTATATACTCCCGTTAATTTTGTAATGGACTAAAACTTGTCAACGTCTGTTGTTATATGTGAATCAATTAGTTTTTTATTAAGTGTGATTACTTCTAGATAGATAAATTCATAAAGGTAAGTTTATTAATAAAATATAGGAAAAATAATTCTTCATAGATTAGAATTAGTCAAGAATATACACTCATTGATGATACATTTGAAATATGAACTACAATGTAATATTAATGAATATATATGTTGGCAGGGTACCGTTAAAAACCAGGAAGCACTGGACAGTTGTTTCGTTCTAGTGTGGAACTCTTCAGCAGTGTGCATCACAGATTCCGTTCCAGGGGCTTCAGGTTGACAGCTAACGTCACGTTATATATCACAAATTGATGGAAGTGGAAGTTCTACCATTGGATGCCGACCCAGTGATGCAGATGGTTAGGCGTTCACTGTCAACCTGAGTCCCCTGGTGCGGAATCTGTGGTGCGCAGTGCTGAGGAGTTCCTCACTAGAACGAAACAGCTTTTCAGTGCTCCCTGGTTTTCAATGGTACCCTGCCAACATCAATCTGTGATATATTCAGTCAAATAAATAACCAATCTCCATAGAAATAATCATCCCAATTGGTTATATATGTATCAAAAGTTAAATGAATCGTTTAGTTGTTTGTCACAGCCTGATAACAGTCGGGTACCAGTAAAAATCAGACAGCACTAAATAGCTGTTTTAGTCAACTGTGAGTTATCTCTGTGGTAGTGAGCACTTTTTCTTGCGTCAGAGAATCGAACATCCAACCCTCTGAATTAATGAGCCAGTATCGAATGATGGAATTTTCAGCCTCATCAATTTATGATATAGCGAGATAATCATCAATTGTTATCAGTGAGAAGTGCATCACTGACGACACGTCTGAACTCCTTCAGTTACGGCTTATAGATTAAACTTCAGGAACGTCTTAAGGTTAGTCACCGATGAACTGATTATTGTCGCTGAATTGACGTGGCTTCGTGAAGAATGGCATTACTTTAACTTATTTATATTCGTTACAGAGTTATGTCGGTTGAGTATCACTTCCAAGGAGTGCGATACTAGCACAAAATATCTGTATATTCTCCGTTGTTTTCAAAGGTACCTAACCGAAATGAACCTATGATGAATACAAGAAACTAAACCAAATATCTATCTTCCCAAATCCCTTTCGATTCAATTAAATGATTAGTGTTAGGTTGGGTGAATCAAGATGAGTGAGTAACTTCTAGAACTCAACCAGAAGATTGTTTCATATATAATTTGATTGTATATATACTGAACAATTTACTTCTCTTATTTTCACATTCCCGTCTCTCTAACCTTCTCTCTAGCCTACTAAATGTTGCTGTTTCTTTTTCAATTCATAAACTATAAATAATTGGTAGTGTTCACGTTATCTCCATTTACTAACGGTTGTACTTGTTCAGTATTGACGTCATTTTCGTTATTGACCGACTACGTGGTAAGGTTCTATACTCACATAAAGGAATACTTAAAATATAGAGTAAACCCTAGCTGGGTGCCTTGTGTTCATTAATTAGATTTTTGGATTTTCAATATCAGGGCAGATATAGGGGCATAGGAAGATCAGTCTGTGTCGTATTGGTGTATTAGTTAGAGCACAGTTATCATTTCGTAGATCGTGATTAATTGTACTTCAAGACAAAATGAAAAGTTTTAGGTAAAAATTGTCCTTCAAGGATACTGAAGACATAGAATCTAAGTTGTATTTGGAAAAAAATTGTTCATTTTAAAGATAAATCAGGATACTCATATCAGACTGGTCTAAGCGTCTTCAGTGAAAAGTCAACTTCAAAACTAAATAAGTAGGATCCAGAAACAATTTTTATATGAAGTGTAGTTTTAAGGGTAGTCAACAGTGAACTCCAGACCTAGGTTTCCTACTTTATAACATTCGTCAGGAGTCATACTTCAATCGTGAGGGAACTGATGCTTCCGTACCACTTAGTTTGACAGTCTTCAACCGTCGCCAGTGAGCTCTACGGATAGCACCTGCCTTTCTATGGGACTAAAATGTGAACATTGATTGATCACTGGAAGGCTCTGGATAAAATCCATAAGGAAACATATGTTGTCTTAAGGTTGAAGGCACTAAACCTTGATCCAGAGTTTCCTACAGACTACCTCTGAACCACCTTTCATCACAACATATTGTCATTGATGTTGAATCGTTAAGATTAGTAAATAAATTGCTACTTGATTGAAAGAATACGATCAACACTATAAAGAGCTTGAAAAACATGACATTATCCACTATTCAAGGATCAGTCATTGTAAAATGCAGTTTATTCCGTCATGTTATAATGTTGAATTGTGTGTGTAGTAGATACGTGACATTTGAAAGTAAGTGACTGTTCATTTGTATTATATCGGTACAAAACATAAAATTAGAAATATTCGAGCTAACAATTGATGTTTTTAATAGCTTTGTTGTCAGGCTTATACAATTATAATTCCATGAAAATTTTATGAGAATGGCCAAAATATGAGTTTGATCTCCGGTGAAATGGTAGATGCGTACTGCAGAAGTGTCCTGTACTAGGACAAAACAACTATCCAGTGCTTTCTAGTTGTCATTGGTTGTCTAATTCAGACCACTATGTGATATCAAATTAACATTTAGCCATTTCCGCTAAGCCCAATTACAAGTATATAGATAAATTACTTAATTTCATAATTAGACAGTGGTAAATGTCATAATGGTGGCTCTTTACATCAATTGCTGCTTAAACGCATCCAAAATTTGTCGGTTGTAGACTTGAGAGGTTATTTAAAATAGAGGGATAGGCAAATAACTCCAAAACATATCCATTAACAAGATAACAGATCATATGTTATCATTAAAATCGTTGTTAATGAAAAATTAGAGTGAACAGTTGTTCAAATTGTAAATAACTGTAATCGGTTGTAGGGAAGTTAAAGTTGATCACAACACAATGTTACATCAGTCTGTAAATTCACTGGCTGTCATTTTGATGCATATTAGTAGATATGAACTGCTTACTTCAGGCTTAGAGGTTGGATTATGTGTTACAGAATAGATTAAAGTGTCCTATATTTTCTGTTTTTTTTATCATCTCTTAAGTCCTGTGCGTTAAACTTACTAGATACCTGCATTCTCACGAATTTTTTTGTTTCTTCTTAAATCATATTCTAATCGATTTTGCCATCACTAACACCATAATGTCTAATGCTCTGGTATACTTTTAGTAATTTTGTCTATCCATTTTGATTGAGTTTAATCTGGTTTCCGTTTTCTTTAGCAAGCTTGTATTTTACGGGATGGGGGTGCTAGCCCCATATCCAACCCTCCTCCTTTACCCGGGCTTGGGATCGGCAGTAGCCCTAGAAGAGCTACAGGAGGATAGGACATAGATTACGCAAACCATCAGACTGCATCCCGAGACAAGCATTAACATGCAATACTGTTGGGAAACGGAAAAGAGGAAGGCCAAAGAACACGCTGCGTCGAGAATTGGAAGCAGAGATTAAAAGGATGAACAGCAACTGGAAACAGCTGGAAAGGATTGCTCATGACAGAGTTAAATTGAGAATCCTGGTAAGCGGCCTATGCTTGTCAGCGAGGAGTAGCGGGCATAAGTAAGTAAGTAATGTTGATAGAGTGTAGCAACTACGATTTACACATTTAGTTACCATATTTTATATTCTTATAATTGACTGATTGACTATAGATCATCACCAACCACCTAAATATTTTTACTACTTAAGTACTGTCGTTTAGTGTTTAGAGAGTTACATATTAAATGTATATTAGATTCACAATTACTAACACTTTCTATTGTTTATCATACATGTTTTGTTAGAAACAAAATAAAGTTTTACAAACATCTGATTCTTTGCAAAAGAGATCTGTAACTTCATTACATGGAGAGTGATTTTATTCTTACTTGATTATTTATAATGTATAACATATGGTATAGAGTTTATAAGCATAGATGAAGAAATCTTAAATTAATATTAGTAATATCCAAAATATAACAGATAGATTAACTAGTAATAAGTGAAATTAAGGAAAAGACAATATACATTTATTAAGTGTTAAGAATGTGTTATAAATTACTATATTAGTTGTTTTGTCTTTACTGTAACATAAAGTTCGACTTAATACCATGAATTGGTCCGAATTTGACAACCATCGAGAACGAAGAAACACTAAACATCTGTTTTATCAGCAGAGCTCACCGCCAAACTCACCATGGAATTCAGATCAGGACCTTTTGGTTTTATGATGAATGCCTAACCATTATACGGCTAATCCATTATTCAACAGTTGATATTTTTGACTCGGTATATTGGCATTATATTCTAGCTACATCATCTATTACCATTTGTGGATAACTGCCTCACCCTCTTCGACATGGTCAAACTCTACTGGTCACATCTTCTGACCAGAAGACTGGGAATTATCTTCAGATGTTAGTCACTAGTAGGCTAGTTTTAAAAAGTTGTCTAACTCGGACCTATTCTTGTTATAATATTGAAATTTAGCATCTTCCGCAATACCAACATACCACAATAATTTGGATTTGCTATTTAACTTGATTCTCACACTGCGTAGATTAAAACCATAATACTGACTTTTAAGCAATAAAATGACTAGAATAGGAAGCAGTCACTGTGTCTGCATTATTAAGGAAATTCGTACTGCCACAAAACGCTGAGGTTTTCACTATTGCCGCAGCTCTGTCTCATACGAACATACATATTCTTAGGAATTAGCACTTTGTTAACTGTTTGATTGTGAGCTGATCATGTGATATAATATATAAAATTCCTTGCACATATTTCTCAGATGATCATTAACAATCAAGTGTTATGAAATGAATCTAAGGGGTAATCTCTTCTTTTACGCTGTAGATATAAAAAGATATGTTACTACATAGTTCTATGGAGATTGCTGAATTTGATACTTTTGCATTACGGACTAAATTCGTTTAAACCTGTCGGTTTGAGAAAGTCACATTGATAACAACAGATGACAGCTACGTAATATCATGAGTTGACTGAAGTCAGAAATGCAAACTATTGACAACGTTTCAAATGCACTCTCAAAGTCGGTTTGGCTCTTACCAACTTACATCACCTATGGTGTAGGCGAAGTATTCTCAAACCAATCAACAGACGAGTATAATAAGCTTTAATCCGCTTTGTCGCATTGTGTGGATGTAAAGCCTTGCCAAAAATGCCTAAAACTAAGTAAAATGTTGACAAATCAATAAAACAATCATCGATACAACGAATTTGTAGTTTTGATAAAATTGTTGCTTCGTCGTATAAGTGAATTTAACTGTTTACTTAGAGAATCAATTAAGTTTTTAGATCTACTGTGTTTAGCTACAGGTGGAATAAATGACTTAGTAGATCAGGAGATAACTTATCGGAATTTGAAACAAAACGCACTGAGTTAGAGTTGCCGAGTAAAAATTGGCATCTAGATAAAATGAATAGGAAACAATCATGTAATGACACGTTAATTAGTCTGCAGGCTAATCACAGCTCCAGATTTCTGCTTTTACCTTTATTTCATAATCTATAAAACTGTGTGATTAATTGACTTTATTAGTCTCTTCATTATTGTCTCTAAATTTAATGGGTAAGACATTCATAAAGTATACGCATAACACAAAGTAAACGAAGTACGTGTTTATAAATAAGTATATTACTTGTGGATATCATAAGTAATTTTAAACACTAACAAGACCCAATTCTACTTATCTGTATTCTTAAAATCCATTAATTGATAACTAGATAGTGATTGATTCGACGCGTGCTTATTCCTTAGTATTCTTCTTATTATATCGGTTAAGGTGAAACGTGTTCATTACTTTCAGTGACTTGATATAGCACTTACTACGTTTTGATATTATATATTCGCATGTAGGTGATAAGAAATACTTCACCTAAATTTCGTTTAAATATCTCAATTCTACAGAGAATCAATCTATGACTGCCATTAATCACTGGTAACGTCTTATACTGTGAAAAACAGATGTTGTGGATTCAAATTGCATAATAAGTATCAGTTCCATATTGAAATCTATTACACATATGATTTTCTACTAACTAACACGTAACACTTGGACAATGTTAACAATAGAAATTAAAATAAATCTACATTTATAAAGTCAACAGAAGATGCTTACGTAATGATTAATTTCATTAATATTCAGTAGGTGGGAGATTTTTCCATCTCCATATCTACATTCTCTTTCATTGGTATAATTCTAACTTTACGTTTATCAATTGGTGTATTTTCTAATCTACTATGTGGTGATAATGTTGTATAATATGATATATTACCATTAGTAATATGATTAATTGGCATTGTATTATGTTTTATAGATTGTATTATAAATGATTCAGGTAATTCATGTTTAATATTATTTGTATTATATGTATATTTACATGGTGATAATGTACAACATTTACATGATGTTATTGTTTGTAATGCTGTATAATCTGTTGATAAATTATTATTATTATTATTATTATTATTATTATCATAATTAATTGTACTTGTTCTAATTGGTAATAATGAAAATTGTCTACAATCATGATAATAAACTTGTTCATTATCTAACATTTTTTGACTATATGTATCACTTAAACTAGGATTAAATGTATCCATTGATTGAATTGTATTATTAATTGATAGATGATCTTGTTGTAATTGTAATGAAGGTAATGGTTGAAATATATTGATTAATTCATTTTTATCATTTTTTAATTGTTGTTTACATTTTGGTTTAATACAACATAATAAATTAGTACATTGATATTTATTTATTGTAATTGGTAATTGTTGTTGATTAGTAGTTATATTAGTAGTATTTATTGTCCAATAACGTGCAAATATAATTAAGCATAAAGTAGATAAAAGTATTAATAATATTAAACCTAATGATAGAATAAGTACTGTATCACCAGTAAGACGACGTGTAAATTGTTTTGATAATGCAAATGTATTACTACTACTAGTAGTAGTAGTAGTAGTAGATAATGTAGGATTTGTATGATTTTCTGTTAATACTTTTAAATTATCATATTTTCTATTAAGTAATATATTATCTTTATTTGATAATTTATAATAATCATAGTTTCCATTAGAATATTCTGAATTCATTATATTTTCTCTTGATATTACATAATGTTCATTAAGTTCATTATTATGTAATAAGTTAGCATTTAATTTAAATTGATGTGAACGTGGTGGAATTGATTCTACTTTAACAATAAATCTTAATGAAGCTGTACGTGGATTAATTATACTATCATGTACAATAACACGAAATATATGCGTACCTGTATCATTCTGTTGAATATCTCTATTTAAATATACTGTACCTATACTACGATCAATGTCTAAAAATGAATTAACTGTTGTAACTTGTAATTTATTTGTTCGTAATTCTGTTAGTTTCGATGTATCTGTATCTAATTCATTAAGTAGACTAGTTTTAATAGTAGTAGTAGTATTATTCATATTAACTAAATCTTCTTCTTCTAACATAAATATAAATGAATTTGATGTAGGATCTTTATCATTTGCATTAACAGTCATTAATTGATAATATTTTTTCTCTGAATTAGACAATATAAATAGTTTATCTGATTGTTGTGGAAATATTATCACTGGATCATTATCATTCTCATCTTCAATTGTTACTAGAACTGTTGTAGTTGTTGTATAACTTGATGTTTTCATTGATAATTTATATTGATTAGATAATTCTTCATCAAGCATATCATTTGCATATACTTCAAATTCATAACTTGATTTCTCTTCACGATCAATTAATTTTGTTGTATTCAAATAATAAATAATAACTTGTGTTTCAATTTGATCTAATGCTATTTCAGATCGCCATAATTGAAATGGTAATTGATCTTGTTTTTGTAATTTCACATTTAATCGATTATAATCTCCATCTAAATCACTTATCATTATTTGACCAACATTACTACCAATTGGTAAATTCTCTTTAATAGAGAAACGATAAAATGTATGCTGAAATATTGGTGCATTATCATTTTCATTTAATATTTTCACTTTAATATTTAAATTAGTTTTACGTATTGGTTGACCATGATCATTTACTTCAATAATTAAATCAATTTCATTAATTGGTGGAGAAATTAATTCACGATCAATTGATTTACGTGTAATCAATTTACATGATATTGGATCAATATGAAAATATTCATTAATATTTAATAATATTGAATCATTAATTGATAAAAGTGTACAAGTTGTTCGACTATTTTCACCTGAATCATAATCAGTTACATTGAAATAAGCAATAATTGTACCAGTTGGAGTATTTTCTTTTAATTGTATAATATTATCATTAGAATTAATTAAATTATGATTATGTGATATAAGTTGAATTAATGGATTATTATCATTTAAATCAATAATATGAATGATTAAATCAGTTTCTGAAATTTTTTTTATTTCACCAGAATCAGAACATTGAATACGTAAACGTAGAATGGAACCAATTAATTCTCTATCTAAACTACGTATAGTTAATATATTATATTGTACTAAACCAGGTTGTCGTCTTACTTCAGTTAATTGAAATGATGTTATAATAGTATTATTATGTAATTGATTTGATTTATTTATTAATATACAAATTATATAATTATTAATTGTATTTATATCACGATCTGTTACTAAAATATCAGCTATAAATTGTGGTGGTTCATTATTCTCTTCAATAAGTGCAAATGTAGCTGATCTACCAGTTAGTTCATCTATTCTTAAATAATCTATTTCAATAATAGGCATTTCATCATTTATATCTAATACATTAATTAATACATTAACTGTAGATGTAAAAATATTTTGTTGTATACGTGTATTAATTAAATGTAAATTATTATTATTATTATTATTATTATCAATTTTACTACGACGATTATATTCACTATCAATAGCTAATACATTAAATGAATAAGTAGTATATTTTTCATAATCTAATGGTTGTTTTAAAAATATTTCACCAGTATGTTCATTTAATTTAAATAATTGTTTAATTATATAATCTGTATTTATATCAAATTCATATTTAGTTAATGAATATTTTGAACTATCTAAATCTTTTGTTATTAATTGTAATATAGGTGATTTTGGCCAACTTGATTCAATAATATCAACTTTATAACATAGAATATTTGTTGAATGCATTGTTGTTGATGTTGATGTTGACGATGATGAGGATGAGGATGATGATGAAAGTAATCCTGATACTATTATATGATCATTTAATGAATCAATATGTGTTAAATTATTTTGTGGTTGAAATATTGGTCCATTATCATTAATATCTTCTATAGTTAAATATATTTTCAATGTATTACGATTATTATTATTATTACTTGAAGTAATGACAGTATCTGTTACAGATGAATCAAATGCTTTCACTTCAAGTGTATAACTTTCACATAGTTCACGATCAAGTGTTGTTTTCACTTCTAAATATAATCCAGTTATTTCTTGTATTAAATTTGTATTATGTATTATATCAGTAGTTTGTGTAAACAATGAAAAATCAGTTGATGTTAAAGGATACAATTCATATCGTTGTACACTGAATTCTGGTGAATCTGGATCATAAGCCAATGGAAGTTGTATACGTGTACCAATTGGTACACCTTCTGGAATGGATAAATTAATCATAGATTGTGGTTGAAATGTTGGAGTATGATCATTACGATCAATAACAAATACATGAATATCAATAAATTCTGGTAGATATGGATATCCTGGTTCGTTTGGTTGATGTTGTGATTGTTGTTGTTGTTGTTGTTGAGTGTAGGTACGATGTAATGCAACTTGAAATGTAAATTTACATTGATGTACAATCTTTGAATTTGACGATAGTAATCGTGGATATTGATAACTTGATTCAGAATAATCAACATTTATATCTCTTTGTAACTGATTATAATTCTCATTATCTATTTGATATTGTTTTATGCATAGTGTTTCACGATCAATTACAGTTCGTGTATATAAATCACCAGTATTTTCATTTAAACGAAAATAAACAGCAGGTGGACGATTTCCACGTACAATTACAGCTTTTAAATTGCTTCCTTTAATATTGATTTGTTGATTACCATTGAAATGTGTAATACGACCTATACGTTGACCTTCATTTGTATCATCATTAACATAGAATACATTTGGTTCATTAACTGACATAGATTTTATAAGAAAAATATCTAGTAATAATAAAGTATGAAGGAAATATTTGAACAAAATATTTGGAATCAATAAATTAGTCTGCATTATATTTGGATGGATTAGTTTCTTATTTCAGAACTTCATGAAAGAGGAAGTTATCAGCTACAGGAATGTTCTAAAAGAAAGAAAATAAAATGTAAAGAAGGTATAAGTACGCTTGGAATGGTAAAAATATTAATAGATTATATATAAAGGATTTAAGACTTCTTTTTCAGAACTCTTACGTCATTCATCTTGATTTCAACAGTAGAAACTATATTTCAGAAATTTATTTGATAAATAAACTTTGAAGTTTAGTATTTACACGTTTCTACATTGGTGACAAGTTGTTTTTATGTTTATATGAAAGCTTTAAATAATATGTAAAAGTAATAGTATTTAAGCTTGCTTATAGTTATTATAATGATATATCTCACGACCATATTACACTGACAACTTTTTCCATATTTACAATGAAATAGAAATGATTGAGAACCTCTATGGTATCGTCGGTTCTACCAAAGATATATGAACATAATGTTCAACTTGGGCTTATTTTATCACTTAATGATATATACTGGATAGTCACGAAGTTACAACTGGTTTATCAACGATTACCTCTAAATGCAATAAAAAACTCATTTTAGATTTGTAACAAACTGGTTTTCTTTGACTTAAAATTAATATTTTACAAAAGATTACTTTTTTGAGACCATGGAGACTATATCCCAGTAATATAACCTGAGACGTCTACCAATGTTAGACCTAGACATGAATGTGAATTATGGGCATAAAACTACTTTAATTTCATATTGATAAAATTGTATACCGTTAAATTAAACATGCAGCATTGAGATATCTACTGAGTCCTATCCAAGCAAACATTTTTATGGCCATGTTTAATAAACTGACTGAAGCAACCACATAGTATTAAGGTGTTCTGATAGTACATCTATTACACGTAATCATAAATAGCCCACATACTCAGGCATTGATAGAAGATGCACGATTCAACTTTGCGTTTATTAATAAAATGATGCATATAATACAAAGTTTATGAATTCTAGCAGCTTAAGTTAAGTCAAAATCTGTATTTTACAGAACGAAACAACATACAAACCACAAGAAGAACTAGTGAATGTTAGAAACTACCTACAAAACCACATGTACACAAAGAAGTACATTAACCGATATAAAAATATTGAAGTCAAAAAGCTTAAAAACATGGCAACTTATAAAAGCCTATTCTATTTCAGCATAAGTTCATAGATGACGTTGTTAATGATGCTTATTAAAACATGAAAATATAAGTTATAGTAACTAAAAAGCATGCTGTAGGCACACTGAAACAACAATAAGTAATCTGTAAACATTCCTTTCATATATCGGTCAGTTTCTTGTCTAAATGTATGCTTGTTGGTCAATGACTTAAGTTAACTGAACGGAAAATGTGATTCACGTTTAACTCTTTTAACATACTAAGAAGTATCTTCAGTCAGATAGAATTTAGATACTTTAAGAACATCTTAAAAAATGACACCAGATTATTAAGCTAAAATCTTACAAGGTATTCGATAAACAGTTAAACTACAATTCACTGGAATTTATTGAGAGTATAGTTATCTAATACCTGAAAATAAGTCACTGTCATGAAAAGAGAGTAGCATTTGATGTTAGATTAGCTAAGGTGTCTATCTTTAATTTGACTATCCTTTTAAGCATGGACTTTATTTCTTATCTTGCATACAGACAATTACTATATGTAATCATCTAGGGACAACTTTATATACTTCAAAGATCGTTTGTTGGTTCAAAGTAATTCTTGTCTTTGACTATCTATTCATTTAGACATAGTTCGTGGTCAACGTTATGTAGTTTAGCACATTGTATTTTTTTCTGGATTAGTATATTTATAGTAGTCTTGGTTATTTTATATCAATGACATTAGTTTCTGATGAGATTTATCTTCACAGTGATTGAATTACAGAGTAATGACGAAAGTCATCTTTATGTAGTTGCTTAGTACTAATCTAATTCTATCGATCAACTTGTAATGTAGCTACTAATCTATCTGACTCAGTATCACATGTACTATGCCTTGATTTTAGGTGTTTATACGTAGTTGGGGAGGGGAAAGAGAAGGGGAGGGGAACGAAATTCTGCTTTACATAAGTTTCATTCTAGTTTAGAACTAACCATTAAGGTATGCCTAATCCTTTGATATTCCAATTTATATTGCCCAGCTTCATAGCCTGAAATTGATCTTTGGATTACAATTAATTATTATATATCCAATCAAATTAAATAACCAATCTCCACAAAAATAACCATCCCAATTCAACTATAATAATGAGCTCATTAGTGACTAACTCCAGGATGTTCCTGAAGCTCTAGTGAGAAGTCGTGACTGGTGGAGTTCAGAGTTGTCGGGAGTGAGACAGTTATCACCAATGACAATGGATGATCGTCGCGCTATATATCACAAATTGATGGAAGTGGGAATTCTACCATTGGATGCCGACCCGGTGGTGCAGATGGTTAGGCGTTCGCGTCAACCTGAGTCCCCTGATGCGGAATTTGGGGTGCGCAGTGCTGAGAAGTTCCTCACTAGAACGAAACAGCTTTTCAGTGCTCCCTGGTTTTCAATGGTACCCTGCCAACATCAATCTGTGATATATCCAATCAAATAAAATAACCAATCTCCACAAAAATAACCATCCCAATTCAACTATTACATAAGAGTAGAAATCAGTGAAGACTTTATAGTGGAAAATATAATCCTACTAATATTCTATTGCCGTAAATATGCTTATTTACTTTTCTCATCTATGCTTATACAAGGTAAATAAATAAGTAAAATGTTTATTGAATTGATAAGAAGATTAAACTACAAACAAACGTTCACCTCACTACCACATGGAACGGAAATCAATCACTGATTCAATTCTAACAATCGCCACAACACCTAATACAATCAATATTAGCTCAATATTGCATTACTTCTAAAGTTCTAGTGAGAAGACATGACCAGTGAAGTTCAACCATGTTGGATATGAAACAGCTGAACACCGATGGCAATGTATGCGGCCTCTCAAATATATCGAAGACTGACTGAGTTATAAATAACTACCGTTGAATAGTGGCTCAGTGGTGTAACGGTTAGGCATTGATTGTCAAACCTATAAGTTCTTGTACGGATTCTCTGGTGGGGTGGCGAATGCTCACTACTAAATGGTCCCGTACTGGGACGAGACATCTGTCCAGTGTTTCTTAGTTTTTGATAGTTGTTTGATTCGAATCATTTCATGATATCAGAATAAAACAGTAAGCTTTCCAATATTAGTAAGTTTGAAGTGATGTTATTTACAACGTTCTGAATGTTTACTGAGTGCCATTCATTTTGCGAATCAATGAGTGTTACTTTGGAGATCGTTATTTTCAAGAAAAATTTGATTTCAAACTACTTTAGTTATTTGCAGCTGTCCGCCATTAAACATATCTAACCTAAATATATCCAACGTTAGCGCTTACAATGAAGTGATTGTAATGTAAATCACACTATAATATACGGTACATACTCATTTACTGAATGACTGTAGGTGTTGAATACAGTTTATTTGACAAACACTGGATGCATTGAAGATAACTTCAGTCCAAATTCATATTTTGTTTCAATGTCAAACCAGTTATATGTTACTAATCGTAACTTAGTGGTTAATCATTTCAAAACTTGAGTATTTTTCAGTAGTAGATTAACATGTCATGTAAATTTATCATTGAATAGGTTTTACTTAAGTAATATGCATTTATCTATCCAGCCATGCAACTTATAGAGGTGGTGACTTCAACAGAAACCATTTGTACTGCATACCTTTTGTACTAATTCAAATACTCAGTTGAAATTTAAGCATCCATGTAAGCCATCAGGTTTAAGCACGTTTATGTAAAGCGACTGTTTTCGTCGTAAAATATGCTGATCATTGATTCGGTTCTATGAAGTGAACGATACTTAGTCTATAACATCGAATAGGTAACTGTTATTAATGAGTCAAGAGCGTTTCACAATGAACGTTCAGTTTTATTTGGTTAGCGTCACAGAGTGATCTTGCCAAAACAACCACTGTAAAATAAAAATTATTCATTTCTTAATATGGTTATGCTTAGTTAAAGTTTGGATAATAGTTATCATAATAATGTGCACAGTACTGGCTTCAGAGATCTCGTGAAGATTCTTAACCAATGGTGTGAAACCATATCGGTTGTGAAACGGTTAATTACCGAGTTCACTGAGTAATCTACAACACAATATTGCAAAATTGATTAAAACTAGAAAATAACTCAGTAGAAACCAATTTAGTAATAGGAAGTATTGTTTGAATTGAATCGTGGCTGGCAAGCAGAATCCAGGACTCAGGTGTATCCAGCTGATGAGCCACAAATGGGACGAAACGTATGTCCTGAATTTTCCTTGCCAGCCACAACGTAGTTCAGACAATACTTGTGAACTACCTCTATGTCGAGTCAACCTCATCAAGATACTCAGAGATTAATCAGTTTCGATCCATGAGAAATCAACAGGAAGTTCTAAATACATTCTAATTAATGATCTGAAGTCGGAGAGTTTTTCAAGAAACCTAAATAGAAAACCTAATAGAAATAATCATGGTTGTGTAATAGTTGCATACTATTGAAGAGCCTCTCACTACAACTAAACAGATGTTCATTACTATCTGGGCTTGTATAAATGTCTGGCAGTTCAGTTCATCAGATAACCTTCAGAATCCAATAGTTCCCACCTACCTCTACGATATTAACCAGTGTTAAGTAATAATCAGTTTATACGACCTCAGTAGATAAATCACATTTTTATGCCTATCAGTGAGTTATTCGAATACAAATGGATATATATGAATAGATAGACTGGTGTCATTAATAAGTGAATCAATGGTGAATTTGATCAAGTAACATTTTGTTCAGCAATTAATGATTAATAAATTTTATATTTTTGAATCCCAAATTAAAAATTACAGCTTCTAATAGTTTACATAAGAAAGTTACTTTTACTAAACAAATTTTGGAAAGCCGGGTGAGAACAGAAAGATGATGTTATCTTAGTATGAGACTTCTAAGAACTGCACATTCATGAACCAACTTGAGATCGAGCTCAAAATATTCAGTTTTTTTTCTAACTAATAGGCAAGAAAACGTTACAAAAAAATCTTCGCATTGAATAATTTCTTAAATGACCTTAACAGAGTAAAGATAATTTTTAACCAGTCGAAAAATAGGTCAGGAGAATGATTGCATTTCAGTCGTTAAATATTAATAAATGAATATGGATGTAATATATGCATAAGGTTCATGACTCTGAAACACAGGAATTTAAGAAACAGTAATATTAACACAAACCTAACCTCAAAGTACCCGTATGTGCTAACCTGAGACTAACGTTAACCGTAAATCTAAACTATAGTATTAAGCATCAAACATCACCTTAAATCCTAATCGTAAACACCAACTTGTTGCATTAAGTTGAACTGAAAGTTCTCATGAAGTAGCTACGTTTTTGTAGGCACGTTATTATTTTGTTATCGTCGAAATTATTGAGCATTTAGTGGATAGTCGACCTAGTTACACAAACAATTCGATTTAACTCTGATGACGAGCGACCATATCATATCTCGATTCACAGGACTAGGTTAAGATTAAAGGACTGGACAAACATGACTTTTTACACTATGCAGTGATCAACGAATGCCAATATCACAATAATATTGATGGGTATTAGTAGTCCAAACTGCTCAATGGCACTTTGTTAGATTGTGAAGTTTGTTGACTTCAGTTCGAACCCATATATATAAATGTTAATAACGTCACTGAATTCTCAGGTACGTCTTGTTGACAAGTGTTGACTAATACAAAACTTCGGTCAAACGGTGTTTCCTACTACCTGTGGTGAACTGAAGTTATTTGAAAGTTAGTATTCTCGATAGCACTTTATAATCATCGTATTTATTGCACTTTCGCTAAAAGACTTCGACCATAGGTTATTTTGCTAATATTACATAAAGAAAACAGTGGTAGCAAGTACACGTAATGATAAGATGTTTAATGACGATGTTGTTTGTGTACACATACTGTATAAGAAGGGTACATATAAATTTACAACTATGAACATGAATAAATTGCACCAAATAGACTGAAAAAACTTGGCAAACAAATGGTACAGGTAACATAAAAGATGATACAGACTCAATTAGAAACAACTTTAACTGAAGATTTTGAAACTAGTTTTTCTACTATTACTGAATGATCTGTATGTAAAATGAGGGCGACGAATTGTAACATAAAGGACTGATTTTATTAGTGTTGGGTTCTCTGGAGTCGAACCAATTAACCTCGAATCTAATTATATAATTCTTACATATGAAATAGTAGTAAGTCCCTACTAATGAGAGCTTTATAATATCCGAGATGCTTATTGATGATATTTTTTAGAATGACAACAAAAGTATCACAATTGGGGGGGGTTATGGAGATAGTTAACTGTTAATTTTGATATCACGAATTGATCTGAATCAGACAACCATTGGTTATATGGAAGTACTGGGCAGCTGTTTCCTCCTTATCTGGGACTCCTCAGCCATGCACATTCGCGACCTCATAATGGGTCAAAAGCAGGACCCTCTGGCTCCGTGGTGAACGTTTTGCCATTGGACCAATGACTCGGCTCCTAACGGTTGATATTTCTAATTCAGTCAATGGTAAAGCGTTTGGCGCAAAGTCAGAAGGCCTTGGGTTTGATTCTCTATGGGGTCGTGGATGCGCACTGCTTAAGAGTCCCATACTAGGACGAAACAGCTGTCCAGTGCTTCCAGATGATCAACGATTATCTGATTCAGGTCAACTTGTGATGCCAAAAATGAAATGTATCACAGTTGAGATTATTTACACCATATAGCATGATACTATATATATTATAGTTCGCTGTTGTTGACATTCAGGACTGAATGCAAACAACTTCAGAAATATGCAGTCATCGATCGTATATCTCGATACTGTTTATGATTTCTAGTATGTTAAATTGTTATATAATTTATAGCAGTAAAATTCAAGATAGTGTTAATTTTATTAAGTTTAGTTTTGAATATCGATACTATGAAAACAAACAGTTATAGTTTCTCATAATTATTAAACTTGTCGAACAAGTAAGTGATTTATTCTGTTGATAACGTTAAGCACTTCAGTATGTTAGTCTCTGTTCCCTTATGTAGCTTCTAAAAGAATCATCTTGACTTAATAGCTCAGAGGAAAACGTAATGTTGTATGACACAAATAAACTGGGTTTAAGTTCCGTATTTGAATAATGTCACCGGAATCCCTAACAGAGCAAGTGTCTTGTATTTTACACGGGAAATATTTTAATAACAAACAATTTATTGTCAGTTTATACTTCAAAGCTAAATGAATTGAGATGATTAGTTCTAAGCTGAAGTTTCTTTATGAACAGGTATATTCAAATAAGAAGATACATACATCAAGTTATCTGAAAATATCAATGAAAAACCCAATTGCACAGAAGATTCTATTTGAAAATCAATGAATATTGTTAAGATTTTTTCATACACTTACTTTCTTATTATGTAGACCACTGCTTTAAGTAGATGTTTGATTGTATCTTTGTTTGTTTCAAGTAGAATTCATTAGAATCTATAATGAATAGGCTATGGCTTTGACAGACATCATATTATGAATTGCTAAACTAGTTCTTGTTCTAAGAACTTCTGTATTTCAACTTACTGCTAGACATAAGCATACTGGAAATAAAATACACTTTCATGAATAATAAACATGATTTACATAATTTTTAATAGTGCTGCTACTTCTTCTTATTCTTCTTCTGTTACTACTACTTTTACTTCCCTTACTACTTACTACTAATACTACTACTTCAATACTCCATATTAGTACATGTATAAAATTTAATTTTATTCCATATTATATCTTTACTAATGCAGACACATTTTTTCTAGACTTCCTACTGTGTTTTATAACAGAATTGTCATTATAGTTACACTAAAAGTGTCTTTCATAATCAATTTTATGAATTAATTCAATAGAAAAGAAGTGTAATAGAAAGAGATTAAAAGTTAAAATGGACATTTTATATTGCCAAAAATAATTTTTTTTCATAAATATAGGCTTTTTTCTAAAATGTTCATAAGAAGGTAAACCAATTTCACAGATAACAGGAGAACAAAACGTTGATTATGTTCTATATTCTATTACAAATGTAAATAATTACTATATTGGAGTAGTTCATGTGGCCTATCTCAGGGTGACGCATTGAGACGGAGTTGTTTCATCATCATCATCATCATCATCATCATCATCATCATCAGCAATGTAGAACCGGGTACATACGCTTGTAGGTTCAAGTTGCCATAACGAAGTTGTTTAATGTTTTCAAACTGTCCACTCAAAGAAATTTTGTATTGTGTGAGTAGAATGGAATGTAAGTAGAACAAAAAGAATTGTTCAATAACATATTTTCAAAGAATCTTCAAATGAACAATTCGAAAACATTAAATACTGCCATCCTAAGACATCTTGATACATGGTACATAATTGATATTTTCAAATTCTTTAAAGTAATTAATAGGCATCCAATGTTCACCTTTATAAAATTCGCTGAAGCATAGTAGTCAAGCGATTGACACCAGATCTGTGTATTCAGAAAAAATCAGTGACCTGTCTCTCTCTTCCCCATGACCTAATTGATCCAAGACTGTATTGAGTAATTAACACCTGGTTATCAAAATTCATATTACTTTGTATGACTTAGAACGAAAATAACGCCTGATTTAACCTAATTTCGAAATCCTACTTACTCTTAATGTGGTTGGGGGGGGGTATCGTGTGATGATCTAGACATTCTGTCATTAGGCATTATATCGTAAATGAAAAATCAATCACCAGGTAGTGCAAATTACACAAAAGCGATTATCAGAATAATCTTTGTATAAAGATAATTTTCAATCGATATGCATAGGTTCGGGTTTCAATGTGACATAATTCAAATAGAACATAAAAGGTGCCCTAGAATTACACTAGAAACCAAATATCAACTTAACGAAAGATTGTGACCAACGACTGTATTGAGGAGCTCACTTAGGATGTAGATAGAATAGTAACCAGATTTCAGTTGTGAATCTTAACAAAGGGGAATAAAAATCTATGACTAATATTTCCATAAGTGATGAACAAGTTAGTGGCTATCTCGGTTGAATAGATTTGGTGGACAACATGTTAGCACATGAAGTACAGTGCACAAAGTTCTAATCTCAGTAAAAACATTAACACACTACTAATGTATCAAGCCTACAAGATGAACGCTGATGTTGTGTATTTCACCTTTAACCAGGATCAAATTTTACCAGTATCAATTTATAGTCTGATAAATAGCTCAGCAAAGCAAAGTTTTCAACCAATGACTTCATACTCCAGTATACTGACGAGTCAATTACTATTCAAATGCAATATTAACCAATATCGTAACTGAATACTCATTTTGATTGAGTGACTTGAATTACTAGACATTAATTTATTGGTAGTTATTTTAAGTTGAGACGGTTTTACGGAGATTGGATTTTTATCTAATGTTTGTAACCGTCACAGATTGATGTCGACTGGGTAATAGCTAAAAGCAGCGATCACTAGAAGAGTGGGTAAACATCACCTATAATTCCAACGAACGAAAGTAAACAAATCACCTCAGAAACAATTAGGAAATCATGTTGGGGTGAATTGGAGTGACTGATTTTCCTCTGAAAAAAGGTTAGATTATCTGAATAAACTGTAAATGCCAATAGAAAGACGGAAATCATATTGGTTGCATTACATTGCACACCTGTAATATAAACCTAATCCTAAAAAACTTGTAACGTACTCATAATTCCTAACCTAATCATTTATATCAATTGCAGTGAATTTCCTCCCTAATACAACTATGCGCATTTACCTTGAAGCTAATAATTCGTCCGTAATTAGTCAGATCATTAACAATCTTTTGTCTGTTAACCGAAAAGTGTTTCATCCTGGTTTTGGACTCTTCATCATTCATTCACTTATGAATAATCATGAACACATATGTGAATATGTCTAAATTGCTATACCGCAGTATCACGACGAGATCAAATTTACAAGGTTAACAAGATATTGTAATCCAAAAAGAGGGAATGAAAAAAATCGCTTGTGCGAAAGAATAATTGAACTAAGGATCTAGGAGAACGTAAAAAATGAATACATTTGCTCCACTGTTACAAATTCTAAACACTGAACACGATTATCTCGTTGACCCAACCCGAGTTAGTCTTCATCAACCAAGATAATTTTGACCGATATTCTAATATTTCATGGACTGATGCCATGTTTTTAGTTTGCCTGACCCTACCTTTCATTCTGTAACTCTTGCAGCCAACATAATGCTTAGTGGCAGGTATTGGTTGAGCACACACAACATGTGTCCCAACCATCTCAGTCAGAAAGACATCGACTGATTTGTCATGTTTTTCTAGTACTTTATATCTGACATCATCATTGTTCGAGTTGGATTGTGACTGGTAAGCTGAATTTAAGACGCGTGTTCCGTTCTATTCGGGACTCGTCAGCCGGACATAACATATTCTAATTATAACATCAGTATTAGTTATTTCCCTCCCCCTCTCAACAGTAGACAACCTATTCTGCACAGGAGGCTAAACCTAAAATATCTAATCAACATCACCACCAGTGACTACCAACCCATAGTCCTTCCTCTTATAGGGTCGAGCATGCGCAAAATATACTCAATATTCTCTATTTTTCACCGACATCCAATCAATACCAATCTATAATGAATATAAACAACATCATATTTGCAACATGACGAGTAACAAGAACTACAGTCAATTTAACATTGAAATAAAGAAAATAAGGAGGTCAAATATAATTATTATTATTTTAATAAGCAACATTCTCTCTGAACACATATCTATATCCCCCCCCCTACATATTAAACTCTACAGTCGACAATCTAATTTCTTCACTAAGTCAATGAATAAATAGAATTAATTTGAAGTAGATGATTATAGACAGTAGAATCTAATTGAGAAACCACCGACAAAATGTATATGATTAAAATAAAAAAAGACCAATAAAATGAAATTTCAGTTGTTGGCATCAATTTATGTATTAAGACTATCGTAATAACTACTGCTGATTACTATAATGATTATTAAGTGAGATAAAGAGAGAGTGGGAGAACGAGAGCGAGAGCTAGAGAGAGTGAGGAATGACCTTAATTTGTAGTGTTTAAGAACATAGAGTATTTTATTTGTTTATTTTTATTAATTTCTTTCTTTTGAAAAGAAAACTGAGATGAAAATCATAAACAAAGGTTAGTTAGTTATTCATCATTAGATTAGAATATTAAGGATCTCCATTATGTGAATTAGAAACAACATATAAAGGCCAATAATATTGTTTTCAATTCGATGATAATCAAGCATTACACTAATGAGTATCTACCATTTTCATTTGAAAGGAGGTCAGTGAAATCCATGCTTAGTTCTTTTTTGCCACACTTGATAGACAGTGAGCATAGATGGAGGGAATGAAAGCGTTCCGAGAAGGTATATCGCATACCATCAAAATATCCGGATGGGATTCAATCTCGTCTCCTACACGTCGCTGATACCATAAAGATTCTAATAAACAACTTGAGTCTATGGGTCCGATAGAAATGTGTAACACTTCTACCCCTTCCAAGACTTTATAGGACTTAATAAACAACTTACTCAATTCTTTTCACCTTTTTTCTGTCTGTTTTTTCTTACTTCACCCCTCTCATAACTGTTCTCTATTCTTCATTTAATTGACTACATTGTTTTCACACCTAATTTTAAACGACTAACATGATTATCATTATTATTGTTTAAACAAGTCTAATTGCTCGTATTTGTCTTACATTACAATGTGTAATCATGTTGTTGTTATTGTTATTAATCTGCTTATCATTACTACTACTAGTACATATCATATCCTACTACCAATTTACATCTTTCACCTATTATGGTTAGTTATGTAATCCACCTGTTTCATTTTAATCATTGACTTGGTATGCTAATCTTCATATTCGTATATAAATAATGCTGTATCATTAGAGTAAAGCATAATGATGATCTAATTGGCAACAGTATTGCTCATTTTCATGTATTGTTTCTAATGATTAGATTATATTACTTATTTTAAAATGTTCTTCTAATTGAAATGGTTATTTTTGTGGAGATTAGTTATTTTATTTGATTCGATATATCACAGATTGATGTTGGTAGGGTACCATTGAAAACCAGGGAGCACTGGACAGCTGTTTCGTTCTAGTGTGGAACTCTTCAGCAGTGCGCACCCACGATTCCGAACCAGGGGCTTCAGGTTGACGGCGAACGCCTAAGCATCTGCACCACCGGGTCGGCATCCAATGGTAGAATTCCCACTTTCACCAATTTGTGATACAATCAAATAAAATAACCAATCTCCACAAAAATAACCATCCCAATTCAACTATAATAATGAGCTCATTAGTGACTAACTCCAGGATGTTCCTGAAGCTCTAGTGAGAAGTCGTGACTGGTGGAGTTCAGAGTTGTCGGGAGTGAGACAGTTATCACCAATGACAATGAATGATCGTTGCGCTATATATCACAAATTGATGGAAGTGGGAATTCTACCATTGGATGCCTACCCGGTGGTGCAGATGCTTAGGCGTTCGCGTCAACCTGAGTTCCCTGATGCGGAATTTGGGGTGCGCAGTGCTGAAGAGTTCCACACTAGAACGAAACAGCTGTCCAGTGCTCCCTGTTCTTCTAATTGTTAATATTTTAGTTATAATGAATATAAAATGAAAGATAAAGTAATGAATTAGGATGGACTTGATCGACACAAAACAGACTGAGTTCGAATCATACTATGGACATCAACATTAGGATGGCGATACATCCTGTCGATGAGTCCCAGATAGAACGAAACTTGCGTCCTGGATTCCACTTCCCAGTCACAATCCAACTTATACCAAATAATGAAGTTTATAACAAAAACAAAAACAACAACAACAACAAAAGAGCCAGTTGTTATCGACTCATGAACAATTATTAAACTTTTTCCCTTTTATGAATTAATGTAATCATGTTTGCCGTATATAATCATTCCCCTCTTGTTTTGTCTTGATTATATTTTCTTTAAAAAGCTGAATATGATTCTCCATTTTGCCAGTGTAATGTCTCTGTCTCCCTCTATATTTTACACCGTCGATCAGTCAGTTTATGTGTAATTCAGTCATGGTTCATTGATGTAAATCACATTAACTTCTTATTGATTTAAGGTCACTCAGAAAGACCACTTGAACTAGCATACAAGATTATGGTAAATATTGATTAACAAATATTTGATATTTCTAATGAAGCGATACTATCCTTGTCACAAGTGAAGTGAAGTGAATTCAACTATACTGGTTGTAACTCAGTCACACATCAGTGATGATAGATGATGGTTATGCAGTATATTATTATTGACATGATTAGAGATGTGAATAATTAAATTTTATATCATTTGATTCAATATATCACAGATTGATGTTGGCAGGGTACCATTGACAACAAGGGAGCACTGGACAGCTGTTTCGTTCTAGTGTGGAACTCCTCAGCAGTGCGCACCCCAGATTCCGCACCAGGAGCTTCAGATTGACGCGAAATAACTATCCCAAATTTTATATCGTTGGTCTTCAGATGTCTCCTTGCCATGATGTCGGAAAATCCTAGGTTGTAGCATTTTATTTTATTGATTGAGATTACTGTCGTTATTAAAAGTGATATGATTTAAGTAGGTATTTTATAACCGTTTGTAAAATCTAAGTTACCGATAAGAATCCATTATAAACAACCCCTAAATAAAGGAGTTTTAAGACTCTTTCTTATTCAGAAGTAAACATGATTAATTATCACTTTAATCATCAAAGACAATAAACTATGACAGCGTGACCTAATTATAGAGCAAACTTATTGACTATTATATTACAGTCTTTGGCAGGGGTCATAGGTACACTATATTGAAGGTCATATAGTAGGCAGACAGCATTATCATACGTTGTGTGTTAAAGTAAGTCTGCAGTGTAAACCTTATATGTGTTTTTTTTCATCAAATTGTATAGCAGTGGATAAAAGATCTTGTAACAATTGCTTTCCAGCTCTGTCACATAGATGTGTATAAATAGCAAATCCACTGTCTATTGAAAGTATGAAAACCGATAAGTAAGAAAGAAAATAAGTATCATTAAAGTTAGATAGTAGTTGGAAATTGGAATACAGGATGTGCATTTTGTTCCGTTTAGCACACTTCAATTCGATGTACTTGTATTTTAACTTTGGTATTCGCACCGCGATAAGTTTCAAATGGAACAAAACGCATACTCTAGCTTCCACTTACCACTCACACTCTAATTCTAATTCTACCTGTAAACTGCCATAGTATCTGGACACTCAGCTCTGGATGCACATATGGCTACTTTACCTCGTTATTGTTTTAGAATGTGTTTTTTTCTAATTTCATATCACCCATCCGTAAGATTCAACTAGATATTACAGAATATTTTTATGCTTCTATTCATTATGATTAATTCTATTTGGCTATTCTACTTTGTATGATAAGTATTTTGATCATTTTCATAGTTTCTGCAAGTTAGCAAACTAAACACTATACATGTCTAGACGGTGGATAATGAATGATCAAGGAATAATGTCATAAATGGTAGAAAACAATGAATTTAAGTAATATAGTAATATTAATCATCTTAACAACTGTCCTACATATGCATCTACATAATTTTTACATTAAAGAACTATATATATGTACACACATACTAGCACTAAGAATCAGTATTTCACAATTGACGATTTTCAGCATAACATTTACTTGCCTTCTGTTATATTCGTCTGATCTTTGAACATTTAAAGTGTGGAGTGAAATAGTTGGAGATTACATGTTCAAGTGAATTAAAAATATCATTAGAATAAAACATGTTTAGAAAATTTAACTAACGCCTCATTACGTTAGTGTATCGATTAAGCAATCAATAAATGATTATGAAAAAAATGGTGATTGACTACTTTTCTCTCATATTTCATTGAAATCCACCCACCCCCCACTGCGACATTTTATGCTTAAATACATTGAATCTTGGGGCTGATAACCCCATCCCATAAAAAAACAAGCTTACTAAAAAAATTGTTAACTGAAAAATCATTAGGAGATAAGAATATCGTGCTGACGAGTGTCAAATCTTATGAAACCTAGCTCCATAGTTTCTTGATGATAACCACCCCCGCCCCCACCAAACTACCTTCCGTTTCTAAATGGTACTAATGATGTCGAGTCATTTAGACTGGCGGTAACATAACAAGTAGATCGATACAATTTCATCATCTCTATAAAGGAAATGACGAACATCGAATTGGTTACTTCATAGCAATTAACCGACGTAGACTGTGGGTTTTATCTTTTGTGGATTAAAGTTAAGAAACCCTAAACTTATATAAAAGAACAAGAGTTCGATTCACTTTTGACAAGCTGATTCTTAGTTCATACAAATCATTACAAACTAACCAACTATGTGTGCATCATGCCAACATACGATAACTTTGTTGTGTTACAAAGGTTTAACAAGGGAACTAACTTAATAAAGTTCCAAACTTCAAACTCTACAAAACTTTAAGCTACACAAAATAAAAAGATCATACTGTTCACTCTATAAATAATAATCAATGTTAGATTTTTGTCTGACTATAAATGATAATTGAGTTTACTTTAAAATGTCCTCCCTGGACTGTATAAATTTGTATTGCAGTGTACTTTGTTCGATGGCCAAAAGGTTGTAGACAACTGTCTAAAAGTCTTTACTAAAAGTCTTGTCTTGGTCAACACCAAGGTTGGAATCGATATTTCCATATACTTTGCTATGACATAATCAAAAACAAGCGACGAATTCATTAAGGCTTAAATTAACCCACTTTACAACCAAAGTTTTTACATCAATGAATTTTTTCAATAATAATCAATAACGTTGACAGGGTATAAGATTGCATTATTCAAGTAACATATTTCATTAAGATGAAGTTGTGATACTAAAAACAAAAATAGGAAATATTTGACTGAGTTCGTCACTGATTGATGTTGGTAGGGTACCAGTGAAAACTATGGAGCAATGGGCAGCTATCTGGTCCTGGTATGGGACTTCTCGGTAGTGCTTATTCTAAACTCCTCTTCAGGGGATTGAGGTTGTCGAATGCCTAACACTCTGCACAACTGAGGCGGCAACAAATGCTGCAATTTTTATTTTCATCAATTTATACTATGACGATCAACCATTATCATCAGCAATAAGTTTTCCATTCTCGACAAGTCTGAACACCAGTCACGACTTGTCACTAGAGTTTTAGGAACATCATGAGGTTAGTCACAAGTGAGCTGATTATTATGATTGGGCTAGGGTGGTTTGTGGAGATTGGTGTTAAGTTTTAGGGGGTTAGGTGTTCCCTAAGCTAAAGGCCCTGAGGAGGAATCTTGGAAGAGCATTTCTGAGGGGTTCCATACTAGGACGAAACAGCTGTCAATTTCTCCTTGGTTCTCAACGGTACCCTGTCAACATCAGTCTGTGACGAATTTAATCAACTAAAACTTAATGCCAATCTCGATAAACTACCTTAGTTCAAATATAAGAAACCAACAGATTCTATAACCACCAAATAGTAGTGGTGGTGTTAGCTTATAATATAACAAGTAACTCTGTGTTCTTGACGATAACTGTAATGTGATTAACCAAAATGTTTAGTGAAAAAAGTTAATACTAGCCAAAGGTAATAAATCATGTAGCTTACGAGTACGTCATTAACATGCAGTTGAAGCTATGATATTCATATCTACGAACCCAATCTGTGGATTCAAAAAAAGTTTATACAACCCCTAGCTCCATCTTAACCATCAACTTGGGCGATACCAAGATGAGCTTAAGATAGAAATGTATTTAATGTGTTCAACTTTTCTTCTTTGTTTACTTACAGTGTCTGAACAGTCGTTAACTTGTTCTTGTGTAACTATTATTAAAATGTTTTTCTGACTCCATTATCAATTCACATTTTAGTCTTCCAGTGATATTGTTTTCAATATTTTGGTGTATTTTAGAAACAGTCTGTCTCTTTTGTGTATGTAATTCACCCACTTTTTTCTTTTAGATCTAATATTACTATTCGTTTACTTATGAAAACATTTTGTCTATTCTCTTGATTGACATTATGTAATCGAATAATTTTATATCAACATATACTTATTTAATCACCTAGGCTTTATATTTTTTGATTAGAAGTCATTTTATTCATCTTACCTTTTGTTAATCAATTACAATTATCATCATGAACACAGTGGTATTTTTGCTATGCTGTAATCTGACACACAACCACCACTACCACCACCACCACCATCTTCATCATCATAGTTATTTGATTTTATTATTGGTATAGAGACAAGATAAGGAAGTAACTGAAAGGAAATTTCTTTGTCTAAATATTGTTTTCATTAAATATTTTAATGGAATTTTTCGCTTTATTGAAATCAGATGCTTTATAATCTAACCGATAAGAATAAAACTACACTACTGATAACTTCTAAAGATGTTCATTGGTGCATATAACTATCATGCTTAATTAAACATTGTTGATAAACACTATTGGCAGGTATTTTCATTATGAAATATAAATTGTTTTAACAATAATAATAATATTAGAAAGTTTAACAATTTAATGAGTTTTGAAATTTTTCTAACTTATTTCATTAGTAATTGAATTGAAATGATTTGTAGAGATTCGTATCAAGTTTTGGTTGACTGAATTTGTCACAGATTAATGTTGATAGGGTATCATTGAAAACCAGGGAGCACTGGACAAGTGTTTCGTCCTAGTGAGGGACTCTTCAACTGCGTTCACTGTAGATTCCATCTCTGGAGTTTCAGATTGACGAATGCCTAACCTTCTGCACAACTAAGCTATCATTCAATGGTAGAATTCTCACTACTAACATTTATGTCTATGCGTATATATTTGTAAGTTAGTGAAAATAAGAGTTAATTCATTCTACTGAAAACTATGATTATGAATTCAGTAATGGTGTTTATGCATAGAAACATAATCTTTTTATTTTATTTTCTTTAAGTATTCATTTTTATAAATTATTTGTTGTTGTTATTATTATTGTAATGTTTGTAATGTTTTCTGAGTTAATGGACATCACTTATTTTATCATAAAAATGAAGATTAAATGAGTGTTTTTCGTCGGTTGTGTTGTTTTATTCACGTGCAAAAATGACATTTTTCTTAAATCAACTGAACCAAAATTAGATTGTAGAGTCGATTAAAGTATATAGAATGTATGTAGTAGTAATCTAACAGAATGCATTGATTGTAACTTGTAATTACTTAAAAAGAAAGTTTATGTAGGTTTATATGTGTGTTTATATAGAATAGGTAGATCATTATCATTATTATTATTGAATTGATGTGGTTTTGTGGAGATCGATATTAAATTTAGTTGATTGGAATCGTCAAAAATTGATTTTGGTAGGGTATCACTGTGTTATATCGCTTAGTTGACTAGCCGCAACAACCTTAGCACTCAAATGCCTTGAGGTCTCCTAATCGCAAATACAGAAGACAGGAAACTTTATTCTAGTAAATTGGAGAGTCAGTTCTGTACAAAATAATCGTATATTTATAGTTTTTTGAAACAACAAAATCAGTATTATAATCCACCTAATCCGAACTAAGAAGTTTCAACTATTATCCAATCAGAACTCGCCACGTTGAGATTCTGGAAGGTTTTGTCGATCAGTGATTGAATGTAATGTTTCCGGCTCTTTCAAGGGTTTTAGAGGCTTCGTTGAGGTTTCTGGGAGCCGTCCCAACAAACTGAAAACCAGGAAACACTGGATAACTGTTTCATCCCAGTATGGGACTCTTCGCAGTGTGCATCATCGTTTCCATCAGTGGAATCAAACCTCGGTTTTTAAAGGTACCCTACCAACATAAACCTGTGACGAATCCAACAAACATTATTCTTATTGTTAACTTCCAGTGCATCGAATAATTTAAAGTTTTAACATTCAATTTCCTTGTATTCTGCACTAAATTTGTTTGTTTGACTTTAGTTTCAACAAAGTGATATGGATTATGGACTGCCAATTAGTCAGTCATTTAGTTATGTACGATGTAAAACCTGACAGATGTATGCACGGATCTAGGTTGTTACATTTAACTGGTGCTGTCAGATGAGTACCAAAGTAATAGAAGCAGTAATAACATCAACATTAGTAAAAAAGTGTGCCCTTAGAGAATACGACTCAGGGAGAGTTAATAAGTGGAAAGAAGGGAATACAATATTTTAAGCAATACGGGAAATAACGAGTGAATTCATCGGCAACACTGTGATTGATTCTCAATAATGTCAACCGGTCTGCAACCACTGATTGCTATAGTTTCTCGGATTCCAACTTAGTGGTCCGGATCTACTAACACGGCTCAGATCAACAGCCACTGTCTTCATAGACCACTGTTATGTTTTTGTTTGAATGAGTTTATCTTTGTTGAACCCTTCTCCTAAGACAATTAGCATTCTTGTCGACATTAAGCGTGGAAAGGTACGCAACATGTACATCACAACCACCTTAGTTGATAAATATCCACTACCACACTAACTGGTTTATTATCTTCCCTTAATACCCTGGATCTAACCTCACTAAAGTGGTTTATAGAGATTGCTTTCAAGTTGAAGTTGATTAACTTCGTAAAAACTTGATGTGCTCCCTACTTTTAGTGACACTCTACCAACATCAGTCTGTGACGAATTCAATCATTTGATCAAATTGCCACCAATCTAGTTGTTTCGACACTTGTAAGCAATGCTTCGAAGACATCTGTGATTAAATACTACTTGCAATCGCTAGGTTTCATAACCATAGAGTAAGACAGAATGAAGTGCACTACAGTTTGGACATCTTTTGATTATTAAACAAAAGAGGTTGTAGTTGGGTTTTAATCACAAAATATATTAAAAACCTGAGAAGACTGGATATCGACTATTGAAGAGAATCAACAGGAGAGAGGTAAAAAGGTGCAATTTTAGTGAAAATTATTTTGCTAATTCAAGTTGTGACCTCACTGTTGAGTTAGTAGCCAATAAACTATCTTACCTACTGGAAGAATCATACATTCATTCCAGGAGTGTCAAAATTCAAGTCTTTCTTGTGTAATTTTATTGTTTATAGTGACTTTACTCCCCCCCCTTCTAAATGTTAAAAAGGGCGGGTATTGAATTGTATTCGAGCTTGAGTAGTTATAACTAATTCAGAAAAAATTGTTGAAGATTGTTTCATGATTCTATATGAGAACGTATTTAGTTAAATTTAGAATTTTTAGATTTTACGGTAAACATGACACAAACTAGAAACACTATTGATAATCATTTTTCTTCAAATGGGTTGAGTAGATAAAATAGACTACTGAAGAATTTGTAAGTAATAATCTGATACTGTTCTATGATTTAGGGATTTTTCTAAAAATATTACACAATGTGTGATGTTTGCTTTCTTCGTCTATTTATTATAAAGTACAAGAGTATGATTAAAGTAAACGAACCTGTTGTTGACTGAACAGATTGCAAATTTAATAACGAAATTTATAGGGGATATTATGACGTTGTGTTATCCAATAGAGCTAAGATCATACGTAAAACTTTCACTTCTAATTACGGATTCAGTTATTTTTCCGTCCAATAAATGAGTATGGAATATTAGGGTGTAATGGGTACTAAGTTTGGTTTATTGTATTCGTCACCAGTTAATATTAGTTGGGTAGCACTTAAAAAGTGAGACACTTTCGAAGTAGTAGACACCGTTGATCCCTCTAACGAACCTAACCAAAGTCATTCATATGCCACGTAGAATGCTTAATCACCTGGACCAATTAACCATCGTCCAATGGTAGAATTCTCACTTTCATTAATCTGTGATAAAGAGTGGAATAAAGGGTGTACACTGTCACAGAGGAGTCGCATATTAGAACAAACCAGGTATCCAGTACTCTTAGGTTTTTCATTTGTGCCTAGTTGATATCAATTTTTGACGGATGCAACCAAATGGACTTTATATTAGTTAATTTTGTCAGCCGAATTCGTTAAACTTCCATCATATTCATATAATTCATGTAATCTGAGGTAATATAAATTAATCAGACTATCAATCATTGCTTGTTATCCCTCATGAAGCATAGGCCGTCGACCAGGATTTTCGAACCAATCCTGTCCTGGACTCTCTTTTACAGTTCTATTCAAGTCACTTTATTTCTTTTATTTCTACTTTCGATTCCCTAAATAAATGTGTTCTTCGGTCTTCCTCTTTTCCTTTGTGGATTCCAAGTTAGGGTTTGTCTCTTGACGTAATTTGATGATTTTTCCAATGTGTATCCTACCTACTACCAGCGTTTGTCGTGATCTATTCTTTAGCTGTAAGGTGACTTATTCAAAGTCACAATGGCTTGTTGCTGATGGTATTTGGCTAACGGATCCGAAGTACCTTAAGCAAACAGCAGATTATAAATACTTGTATCTTAAAATGATTGTTTTCGTAGTTCTAGTTCCAGATCCATACAATAGAACTATCTTGACGTTTGTATCGAAAATTATAACTTTGATTTTAACTGATGGCTGGTTTAAGTTCCAAACGTCCTCCAATTGTAGTAATACTGCCCTTTCCTCACCAATCAGTGTCTTCAAATTCGCATCGCATCCTCCCCTTGTTTATCAGTTATGCCGCTGTCCGGGTATATAAAAGTCTTCAAATCTTCCAGTGCTTGTCAGTCAGATCACGTGTGATTTAGTTGGTGTTCATTGTATTGGATTTAATGATCTTGCTTTTTACTTTGGGCGCTAGTTGTTTCAGAGGATACTACTAGACTGGTCGACTTCAGCTAAATTGATTGTTGTATGTGGGATATAAAATCTAAGTTTATTATCTGCGCAATCTGAATCGTTTAACTGCATCCAAGCTATTCACTGTATTCCTTGCTTCCGATGAGATTTTGCAGTTTTCGTAATCTAGTTAAGCACTAGCATAAAGAGAAAAGAGAGAGCAAGTAGCTCTATTTCACACTGATTTTCACATCAAAAGAATCTGTTAGCTATCCAGAAAATATCAAACAGTATTTTTACTATCCATTTAGCATACCCAGTTAATCAATGCTGATATGTTCGTAACAGACTAGGTAGAATAGCTCTAACCATTTGAAATGAAATGTTTAAAGAAAATTACTTCTTAACAATTACTCAATATATTAACAAGATGAATAGAAAACTTACCAACACTACTGAATTCTACACGTGTTATATTCATGTATCTAGGCGAAAACAGCATCAATTATTTATATGAATCAATTTCACTAAACATTTTACCTCCTAATCATCAATAAAATGAAGGTGGTGGTGGTGGAGGGGAGGGGGTAAATTAAAAATGAGAAAATTATAACACTCAATAGTCTAGTTGTTTAATCATTGAAAAAAATAAAAAGATAATTGACAGTGAAAGAACGAAAAACAACAACAAATTGACAAAGTGATTGTGTATCACATGGAATTCATTCATTTGGAACTTTATTCTGTTAGAAAATTAATAATTGAATCAAGTTGAAAGTTGAATTTTAGCTGGTATGTAGAAATATCTTATCTTACTTGTTAGATGAATAAAGCTGAACTTTCTAATTTTGATATTCGCATAAGGATTTGAAGTAATTTCATTCACTTCAACTACAAGATAATTATTCATTGAGGTAATGAGTTAGAACAGTTAAACTTGTTTAATGGGAGCGTATATATGACTAGTTTGTCATTTATTGATATCATGGAGTGTAGTTGATAATTTGTTGTCATCAAATGTGTATCCTGAGAGAATCGTTTCTATACAATGTTTAATTGAGAGTCTGTTTAAAGCTAATTTATGGTTGAGAAGTATAATTCACAATGTCTGTTTTATGCAATTTTGTACTTAACAGTATAATGACACAGTCTGGTGCAGAATGTACATATGTTAACTGAGACTGATCAATGACATGAGACTCGAACATCTACATATGTTTCTTATGTGAACATGTTAGTGATTTTGTTGACTAAGTAACTCAATGAATAACCCAGTGATAGTTGAGGTGAATAGATTGAGTGTATCCAACTGAGAATGGAATATGCATAATGAAATCCACTTACGAGTCACAATCCAACTTAAATCCAGATCATGACAACTTTAGCCATTTATAAATGAGGCAATTAAGTCATGGTAATTAACCTACCAAATATAGAAGTACCAACTGTTGATTATAAGAACCGCTTAACATAAAGTTAGTAGACTTAATAAATGATTGTTGATTGATATTGTTGAGAAAGTTAAAATGAATTTTATACCTTGGCTAGCAGCCACAATTAGTAGCTCAATTGATTGGGTTTTTTAACGGTAAACAGAAATTCATATTTCATTTAATGACTATACATTGAAAGGGTCTCAATCCTACAAAAGTTGTTACTGGACGTCTATGATTGTGCTATGTGTTTGAATCACTTAAACAGCAAATGTTTATTTCAATAATGCTGGTAGATCTTGGTGAATAGTACTAACAAGGTACAGTAAAGTTTCACAGCTTATCATCAATTTACTGTAAGTACTCCATATTCTGTATAGACATCAGAATCGTGACAAAAATCAGTTCAGTTTACTTTCTCTGGCTTTAATTTTTTCATTGAAACAGTTGTTGGAAATTATCTTATGAATCAACTGAACAATCAACTTAACGCATAACATTATGAATGATCTACATCTATTTTGTATTGTTAAGTCAGCTGTTTAGAGGAATTCTACTTTCAGTATTTTCCAAATCAATCTATTATATAAGTTTTCAGAAAACTAACAAGATCTTTAACTGGTATAGGTTGTTGTTGCAAGTACTCCCCATAGATTGATTCTGACTGAATGCCAGTGTAAATCAGGAAAGACTTGACATTTGTTGCGACTTCTCAGTAATAAGGATCAACAAGCACACCTTCCGTTCACATAGTGAACGCTTAACCATCAGAATCACTAGGTTGGTTAACGCCCAATCGTAGGGCTCTTACTTCAGCCTCTTTGTGATATAACGAAACGATTATTTCATTTCATTTGTGATTACTTTCTCACTACTGACATTGAGAGCCAAAATATTTAGTAAAGCATTCAACTATACTGACATTTTTACAAGTTCATCTGATTGACTTGATGAAGCTTACAATAGTTCACTTGTTGGACATACAGTAAAATCCTATTCAACTCAATGTTTGCTACATAAGAGCCTCCAGGAATCTAGATCATTTTATATACAAATTGGAAATCACTTTTTTATCTTTTTGTAAGTTCACTTTAAATAGTATTGTTTTTAATACAGTTTAGTGACATAGTGAAATGGAAGTAAAAGAATAAAGTTCAATGAATAGTTAATACCTACTTGGAGAAATTAAAATTGATTCAGAATCAGGTCATTATGATGAAAAGATTTGTTTAATTTATTACAAGTTAACTTAAAATAGATAGACAGTACTATTGAAAGACTGTAAGTACTTAATATGTATTTTAATAAAATTGAGGATTCTCTATAATTTGAAACCTGCATTATATTGTACTGTCATCTCAGTGATTTGATATTCAACGCTTCAACTTTTCAACTTCAATGAATTTGCAGTATTGTAATATAGTAAACAAAGTTTAAAGTTCTGTGCACTTTTAAACATGAAGTAATTACATCGATTATATGCCCTGATTAAAATTTCATGAAATCCGTTACAAACGTTGTCCTCATTGAGTAAAATATTATTTATTGTGATATTTCAAGAAGAAAACTATACTGTATAAAGTACATTTTTATTTTAAAATCATGACTGCTGATGAAATGCAGGAGAATTATTCAAAAAGGTAAACAAACAAATTAAATCGAGAACATTCGCATAGTCTAATTAGGATAAGATTGTATTTTCCCGTTGCACATATGCACATATGGCAACAGAGACTGACCAGTTTCAGTCCATTACAAATCAACGGGAAAATACAAACTTATCCTAATTACATATATATGCCCATTGCACCAGTGTGACTCTCTGGACATAGTAGCCTAGTGGTGAACGCAGTGGCGTTCGACACAAAACGGACTGAGTTCGAATCCCAGTATGAACATCAACATTGGGATGTAGGTACATCCAGCCGATGATTCCCAAATAGAACGAAATACGCGTCCTGCATTCCGCTTGCCAATTACAATCCAACTTAAATATATTCGCATAGCCTTATTTTAGACTAGTCAGCTAAATATAACTGTATTCAACTGCTGACATTGTCATTACAGCGTTACTTAATAAGCTACTCAGTTCGATAGTTTCATTTGCACAACAGTTAGGTATATAATTTGAAGGTATTTGTATTTTTCAGGTATTACTGTATAAAAATCAACGCTGGGATGCAACTACATGCAATCCTCAGTTCCTAGTAGGACGAAATGTATGTCATGGATTCCACTTGCTAGACAATTAAGATGAAGGTATATCATTTGTGAAAAAATAATGTCACTACACAACAACACACTGGAAATATAAAAATACTTTCAAAGGTGGGTATGTTTTATACGTAGATTATATTGTAGTTTCCTTTGGAAATTTTAAAATTTATAATCTACGGCCTGTGATTTGTTCCCCGACGAATCGAAAATAATGGTAAAACTAAACTACGCCGACGAACTTGGGATGGCCAATGAGAACCAAGGTATTTGTTTGAAGGTCGAGGGCTCATTCAACTTCAAAATGCTCACATTGGATTGGGTTATTGCAATTTTCAATGAAGACGCTATTATTTCTAACCTACAAGCTCTCCGACTACTTCGTAGAGAGTTCATTTGTGATTATGGCCTCAATATGACTCAAATACAATCCACTGGTAGGTTCATGGAATTTACGACCGAACATTAGGAAAGGGACATTTCCAGTATGTCCCAAATCGAACTGCAGGGACCCTGATACCAATAATCCGAATGTATGTTCAAACAGGATCCATTATTTATACTGACGACTGGAAAGCATATCGGCCTCATCGTAGACTTGGATATGTTTACCATGTTGTAGTTCACAAAAGACATTTTGTGGACCCAAGTACTGGTGTTCACACACAAAACATTGAAGGATACTGGTCACGTCTCAAGAAGTTTCTTAGACCTTTTAGAGCTTCTAGAAACAACATGATTTGGAGCCATATGGATGAGTTCCTATATCGCTCATATTTTGAATTTAAACTCAATAAACCCCTCTCCAACCTCCAAAAGTTTATAAATCATGTAAAAACATTATATCATGTGTAAATGTTTTTTAAAATTTCGTTTTTTATAATAAATAATGATTCTATCTACCAGTGCATTCTCATTGGCTAAAAGGTACCTCAAGGTCGTCGGTGTGGTTTAGTTTCACCTCTTATCTATAAACTTAAAAGGAGAAAAATGTGACTAGTAGAAGAGTTGAAATGGAAGTAGTCAACTTGAATTAGCTAAGCCTATCGAAACTTCATTATTCAACTTCGCACTTCGAAGATGGGATTTATGCACTTAAAAATTGGCAACTAACAATGAACTAAGCTAAATTACATCTATTATTAAAGAATGAAACTAAACGTAATAAAGGATTATTCAAGTTCTTCAGCCAGTTATCTGAGAAATGTCATCAATAATTTAGATAATTAGTAAGCCAAATGTTTGTAGGTGGAGTTTACAAATTTTACAAAGTCGAGTTTTACACTATTATATCTTCTCACAACTAGAATAATCAAAATAATAACACTAAAACACGGGCTCACATCATTTCGTAGTATAGAGGGTTATGAAAACCATTGAATTCTAAAGTCATACATCACTTACACATCATACTATGCGAAAGTCTTCTATGTCTCGGTACATTATCATAAACTTACCAGTGACTGAGTTAAAAAGATATAACTATTCTTCAGGTGAGAAAGTTGTGACTACAGAATCAAGTTAAATGCTTCTTGTAGCAATAGATGAAGATAACACAGTTTCACTAGTTGACTAAAGTTAGAAGCTTAAGCCATTGGATATTAATTTAATTAACTAGGCACAATCTGAAAAATTGCAAAATGTTGGATATTTTTATTCGAAACTACAAAACTAATATGATTCTTTGCAATTCAGATCTACATTACCAGTTGTAAGAATGTAAAGTTCATGCATTTCAGCTCACCCACTGACTCACTTGCTTACTAAATGCACAAGAAAAGTTCTATTTATGACGATATACTTCTTAAATATTGAAACCCATATTAATGATCCATACCGCCTAAGAGATTGCATAATATAAATTATCATCAACTCATAAAAGTTTTCTGCTCCTAAAAATTTATATAATAATTCAAAAACTACATTCTAATCATTATTACATGATAATATTAACGATTTCAATAAAAGAAAAAAAACGAATTAATCAAATTATAACATCATCATAATCATTTATCTAAGTGAACGTTTACTTTAGTAACCATGACAATTCAATAGATTACTATAAAAAATAGTTATAATCTTTTTGTTATATTTTGTTTTTCATTTAAAAAAAAAATGAAATAAAGTTAGTTTTTCATGAATATGCAATAACTAAATTCCAAATTTAGATGAACATTTATTCTATACTACTTAGATTGAGCATATTTGATAATCAGTAGTTATTATTATATGCTTATTATTATTATTTTTTTCGGAAGGGGGGGGGGAAAGAAGAAAACATTAAAAAGATTAAAGAAATAAACAACAATCGAATAAAACAAGATAAATAATCAAGATATCACGAATTTCATGAAAGATGAATAGAATATGCTTATAAGTATATGCATAATTTGTTATTATCATATGAGTTAGTTCAAGTTTTTTCTCATGTTAAATATTTTGTAATTATTATATAAGTTGGATTGTTATTGGCAAGTGGAATCTAGAAAGCGCGTTTAGTTCTATTTGGGACTCATTGGCTAAATGTACCTGCATCCCAGTGTTGATGTTCACACTGGGATTCGAACTCAATCCGTTTCGTGTTGAACGCCACCACGTTCACCTCTAGACTACTGAGTCCAACTTATATAATACTTGTGAAAAAAATTTGCTATATCGAGGCAATCCGCTGAGGATGCACATATAGCAACAATGACTGACCAGCTTCAGTCTATAACAAATCAACGGAAATATACAAGTTTATCCTAATTTTGTAATTAGTTATTTTTAGTGAATGAACATGTAAGAATAGTTTTCTATTGATTAGGAAATAATTTAATTTTATGTTTTTTTGTATTTGTTAGAGAATTAATGATATCATAAATTGATGGAAATAGGAATTCTACCATTGGATACCGACCCAGTGGTGCAGATGGTTAGGCGGTTGCCGTCAACCTGAAGACCCTGGTGCAGAATCGTGAGTGCGCACTGCTGAGGAGTTCCACACTAGAACGAAACAGCTGTCAAGTGCTCCCTGGTTTTCAATGGTACCCTGCAAACATCAATCTGTGATATATCCGATCAATTAAAATAAATGACTTAATGTGTTGAGTAGTTCTAAGTTATGGTGAAACAAATGTTCTGATCTCTACAGTTTTTTTATGACATTTTACCATGATCAATCTGTGACACATACAATAACAGTAAAAACTGAGGATTCACTATGTAGAAGTCCTATTAACACTTCTATTTAACTAATTAAACAAATTTCACTGTGATTTTTTTTTACAGTTAACGTTAAATATATCTGATTTCATTGAACTCACAAGTAGAGAATGTTATAACATGAAGTTGTAGATCTAGTTGATAACTGTAACAGTCTTATTTGATTGAATGTAGTAGATATAATTTCATTCGATTTAAGTAATACCATATTTATAGTTTGCCTTGTTTTATTTCACAATAACTCAACAGTATAACATTCTTTAATTGTGAGTTCGATGAAATCAGATGTATTTGACGTTAGCTGTAAAAAGAAAATTACAGTGAAATTTGTTTAGCCAGTTAAATAGAAGTGTTAACAATAAAACTTCTACATAGTGGAATGGTCTCGCAGTAAAAGTTAGTTTTAATATGAGTAAAAAAGTGTTCAGTTTACTGGATTACTAACTGTTAGGAGTAAGTCGAGACTAAAGTAAGGATTTCTTTGCCATGAGGGATGTTGACGTTGAAAAGTAAAATAGTAATAAAAGAGAATGAAAGGGAAAAAAAGTAGCTTATTTCTATCTGATGATATTAACTGGATAGAGTACTGATCTGAAAACAAATAATTATTGACTCTACTATTTTACAACTCAATTTACGAATTAATATTCATTACCTTATATTACTTTATCCTATGGGTTAAACAATCAGTGAGCATGAAGGAGCACTGTACGAATGTTTTATCTCAGTGCTAAACCTCTCAGGAGTGAACATCCATGTCACGACGTTATTGACGTCTTTGTAAGGAACTTCCGAAAATCAATCTATATAGAATTTAGTTAAATTGTATTATAGATAGCAAAAGATTCAACAAAGATGTTTCTTACAATTAATGACTCATCAGGTTGATTTATCTGTATCACATTCTTGATATTAGTAATGATAGTTGAACAAGTGCCTGATGTTACAGAGTCAAGGAAAGAAGACCTGCATAAATAAATGTTGTCATTTAGTTTGTTTCAATAATTTTCCAAAAGTCAGGCTTTTAAGCGTTCAAATAAATACGTACATGAGTATTTTCCTAAATGTTGATTGTCCTCTCTCCTCCTAACCACCAATGATCACTTTAAGATTAAGTCCTTAGCAAATGCTAAATAAGGATTCATAATAGATAAATTTGTGCCTAATTCATATTGCATCTTACTTTGTAGAGATGAAAGATGGTTTATAAGTAGTCGGCAGAAAACTATGAACCAGGGTTTATCGATATGTGGGACTCATCAGTAAGGCACAACTGTACTCTTCGATAGAACTTATGCTTATGTTATGAAGACTCGACTCCAGGTTATCCAGATTTAGAGTCGAAGACAGTTTTTGCCGAGATATTCTAGCTGGGGTTAACAGTCTATAGGACTGAAATGTACACAGTGATTGCTAACTATGTAATGATCGATTTGATGTTCTTCAAGTTTGGTGTATCCTGAAAAATCGAGTAATCAAAATATATGAGAAACAGTTATCTCGGTAGTACCAATCTGTGAACTCACATGTCTGCCTCGTGACTACTAGCTCCCAAACCAGCATAAAGAACACAAAATAACTAAGCAAACCACCAAACAGTCAGACTATATTTCACGCATCCACTTATATGCATATAAAACCTGACCACGAAGAATATCAGTGGGAAGAACAACATTTATTCACAACGGGAATAATAGTGATTAGGGGCTGGGAGGTAAAGACACATGATTAATTGATTATAGTTCCTGTATGACAAAATATAACATAACAGTTTATGAGTCTAATGGAAGGTTTGGGCGTTGGGAACTTGACAATAACAGAAACAAAATAAGCAATATGCATATACTGAAAATAGGTAAAACGGTCTTCTGAAAAACAGTTTGGGATATTAGTTACCCTTTTTAAATCGTCCGATATAGCAAAGTCCATTATAATGATGACGGAATCGCATCCATCGAGTTATAATGTGAGCACTAACCAGAAGGAGGTACTCCTTACTGACGGGTGTCACATAGAACGAAACTTAGGTCTAGTATTTCCTGATGAATACCTCTAAACCACCTTCCATCTATGAGTAGCACCTGCCATGTGGCCACAATGAAAGTGAATCAATGGAGTCTGATCAGCTCTATAAATGACTTGACGAACATCAAATCGGTCACCACACAGTGATCAATCAAGGTTGTCGTCACTTACTTTTCCTTTTAATTGTAAAACAATCGTAAATACAAATTTGAATTGTGCTTATTGTTACGTCACTTTTAAAGTGACTGAAATATAAACCACATATTTTCAATCAGATCAATATTAGCTTTATTAAGAAAGAACTATTTTTCAGGAAGTATGTCGAGGAAAACGGAAACATTTTCTAGAAAATGACAATACAAATTATAATTAGGAACAAAATACTTGTCCAATAATCCATAGTTATCAGTGTTTCAACTACTGATAACTGCCTATGGTGTAAGAGCTTGTTAATTATTAGAAATATTGATATCCTTCAATGCTGGTTACATCAGTATAGAGTAGTAAACAGCGCTAAGAACAACTGTTAGTTTAGTTGTAGACCTAGCTGATAACTGTAACAGTCTTATTTGATTGGATGTAGTAGATATAATTTCATTCGATTTAAGTAATACCATATTTATAGTTTGCCTTGTTTTATTTCACAATAACTCAGCAGTATATTAATGAAGATTTGCCTTAGAGATTGGGTATTAAACTCCGTTAACTGTTTAAAGTTTGTTTTTGTTTAGATTATATTTTCTGTTTCTAAGTAGGAAATGGTTGATTTGTTATTACAGTTGGTGAAAACACTGACTAATTTTTTAAGACAATACAATATAATCCTTAAATATCATTTACAATACAAGTATATATGGTTACATAGCTATTCATAGTATCCATTCATCACTGTTATCGAAATGCAAACAAAGTTTACCAACATATGTACCTGTGTTCTAGTAAGACCTGAAAAGTACACATGATTTACAATCTAGTATTCAGTTGTATAACTAAATTTGGGTTATCTCCACTTTATTCAGGTATTAATCAGTATTGCCTACTTAATTACAAATCAATCATAGGTATATTTGATGAACTTCCCAATTATATACACTAAAACTAAGTATAAAAGAAATTGGTTACTATCTGCATATTGTGACAGAACTCATGTAAATGCAACACATTCTGATTAAATACACATTATTTGGTTATAAATGATAAGTTTTACTAAGAATAACATTTAAGTCCAAAGCACGTTATAAATCAACTTTTAGTTAATGAATATTTAGGCGTTATTCAATCTTTCTTTGATAGATTTTCATTTGTTCTGTTTGAATATCAGGTTGGTAACTGAAGATATCATGGACAAAGACATCGGTGGATGCTAAATGAGTCATATTCTTTTCGACGCAACCAACTTCTTATTATTGAAGGTATGCTAAACTCTATAGAACTGTGTGTAAGATTTTACGACTACCTAAGATGATTTTATCGTATGGTATTATCTGATGATAAACAGGCAGTATGATGTTCACGTGGTATAACTAATCAAATTATGTAGACAGATTCTTGGAAATGTAATCGAAAAAAAAGGCATAAATACTTGCTTTATTATAGTTCTAAGGTGTATATTCTTACAGTTACATCGCTATTTGTTCAGTGAAAATGAAATTTAAGCTTAACATAGATTTGTCTTACATTCTTTCTTGTTATAGAGCACTGTATTTTATAAAGTGGAACTTAGTTTGCTGAAGGAATTATGACTTCTTTCTAAGTCTTTGATTAGTTGTATTTGTAATTTAATCAGTTGTGTTAAAATACAGAGAACTGTTTCTTAATATGTATCGATAAAGTATTACATTCATTCTATGATTGTTTTTGGAAACCTTTGATAGGTACCAGTGAAGTTGATAGTGAACGTAGTTATTAAATGATATTTTGATTCTAATATGCAGCTAAGAAACCATTCACTTAACTTAAAACATTATGCTTTCCTTACTTAAGTTGGATTGTGACTGGCAAGTGGAATCCAGAACGCGCGTTTCGTTCTATTTGGGACTCATCGGCTGAATGTACTTGCATCCCAATATTGATGTTCACAGTGAGATTAGGACTCAATCCGTTTCGTGTCGAACGCCACCGCCTTCACCACTAAACTATTGAGTCCAGATAGTTACACTTGTGCAACGGGAGCATTGGTATTAGGATGAATTTGTACTAGTGAATAATTCGCTATATCGAAGCAATCAGATCAGGATGCACAAATGGCAACAGAGACTGACCAGCTTCAGTCAATCAACGGGAATATACAAGTTCATTCTAATTACGCTTTTATGTGTTGTGGAATGAGTTAACAATAATCTAAACTATAAATAGGTGGCGATGAAAATGTCTTAGATGTAATGATGGCGTATAATCATCATGATCTGTTTAAACATTTTGATTATCTATTTTGATTAAAGATATCTATTAATGTTCACTACGTTTGACATGTATCCACTGATTCCTGTCATTTCCATTCAGTTAGCTGATAAGCGCTGAATACTGGTGCATGATTCACATTTTCAAGAATTTTCAAGTCATTAAAAACCACTTCATATGTCCACGTTAATGTAGTCCAGTCCGATATACGAGATAGATAATAGAAACATGAAAAGTTCTAAAGAACGAAGTGATTATACTTGAATGTGAAGCAGTCATAAAGTGAATGAATTAGAGAACAATCAAAAATTTTGGACATAATACACTTAATGAAAGAACAAAGCATGTTACTGATAACCTCAGGCTATAGTTTTTAACTGTCTATAAATCGCATACAATTTTTTCCCTTGATGATGATGAACAGTAGACATTATAGGATGAATGTATTGCATTTCACATGTTCTAATTCTTCTATATACGAATAAATTCATATGAATAAGCAAATAACATTTTACAATTATCACGTTGAATGTAACATGGAACTAATTAGTCATTCGATTTCAATAGTGAATAACAATTATAACGTTAAGTTCAATTTACAGATGAATATAATAAGTGTAAGAGGGAGGTTTTGACAGACTCGTCTTTTACAGTAGTGTACTTAATGTTATGTTAACAGTAGGCAAATTACCAATCATGATAATGATGATGACAATAGTAGTTTAGAGTCATGTGAAAAAACCCTAGAATTATAATTTGTTAAGAGGTCAATAAATTAAAATAAGTTTTCCACAAAGCCACATTTTCATTCCAGCTAATCAATCCACTAGTGACTAAATTGAGGATATTCCTAAGAGGTAATGATTAGAAGTGTCTAAACATACTGGGAGTGACAAGTGGTGATCGTTATACTATATCACAAATTAACAGAAGTAGAAATTTCATTGCTGAACATCAGCTGGTCTAACAGTGGATACCTCTTAAGCATGTGTCTTGATACCTACAGGTCCCGAGTTCGATTTGCTGGTGGAATCAATGGTGCGCATTGCCAAGAAGAAGTCTCATACTAGGACAAAACAGCTATCCTGTGTTCTATGATTCCAACTGATACCCAATTAACATTAATCTGTGACAAATTCAGTCGAATAAAGTTACTATTAATCTATCTCCATGAAACCACCTCACTTCAATAAATTTTCTTGTTTTAACTGACTAAGTACATTTGTTTATTACTGTTAAGTAAATCCTTCAAATGGAACCATTACAGTTATTATAACATATTTCGGAATGTTTATCTTTTGAAGGAATTACAGATGATTGTAATCCAATTATTACACTGAATATCTAATTTAATGGCCAAATAATGGTATGAGGGCACAATTAGGCAAGAACACTTGTTGACAAAGAATAATGACTGGTATTCACTAAGTGTTACGGTGAATTTTTGCATTATTATAAATTTTATACTGTAAATTCTTCAGTATAATGTTGAAGACTTGTAAATCAAGCGGATGATTTTAGTTAGTTTAAATGTCGAGCCTTTGTTCTACTTTTGAACAATAACTTCGGCGGTTACTTCAAATATGCCAAGAATTTGATTGGTTTACAAGTACTTAATTATTCTTTGATTGTTGTCTTCGTGTATCAGTTTGTTTTCGTTGGTTTTGCACATGTGACTTCTGGAAGCCTGGTTAGTTAGTTAATGGAGTTTATATCAGTGTCTCGGATATCTGATAATTGGTTTGAATGACATTATTCTTGAGATTCTATAGCATTCATAAAATTTCCTCAATTCAACTTTTCATGCTAACTCAATCAAATCGGTGTTCAGAGTTAGAGCTAATATATCTTATCTTCTTACTGCTAATTCTTTTCCATACACACTTAAGTAACTCGCGTATATAGCTTTGTTCCAAAATAGCATTTCTGTCACATATCATTGACACCATTTGATGTTGGGTCTGTTTGTTTGTATAGATTTGAATGCAGTGTTTATATTGGTTTGTGGACGATGTTGTTTTCCAATGGTCTTAAATACCTTGTAGTAATTCTCAAAATATTCTTACATTTGGTTTTTAATTTATGTCGGTAAAATTTTGATTTGTTAAACACATTTGATTTAGCAATATAGACGAATGAGCGCAGATGAATTTCTTCAACTTTTCAAGTAATCAGAGTGATGTTGTATGTTTTAGTACTTTAGATTAGTATTCGCGTACAATAGTTTAAGTCCTAGGTTGAAATTTTACTGAATATTTTCTTCATGTCTTTGTCGTTGACATAAAAGCACATTAGCCCATAACGACAATATAACCTCCGTAATTGAGCCAATCAACTTACTGTACTCAAAATTACTAGAATTCTTTATTAGAATCAAATGTAACTAATCTATTGTTGAAACAATTTATAAGTAATTCATACAACTCCCCCGCCCCCATTTTTTTCTCATCATTGATATGGAGAAAACGGAACAAAAATATCTCCTTTCTGTATCATTGATAATTTACCTAGTCACCATATCTTTTTTTTAATCTCATACATTTTATCTAAGAAGTAAGTTTTCTTTTGTAATCAATGTTTACTGATGAAAATCATGTCACAGTTAACAATCTTAGATTCATTTTTAGTAGACTTTAATTAAGTAGTCTAGAAATGTACAAAATAAATTTTTCACTAATATATTTTTTCTATCAAGTTTATCATGATCACAAACATATTTATATTAAAATCAAAGTCATATTAAATACAGAATGTAAGTGTTTCTATAGGGGTTAGGTAGTGACACCATTTTAATTCAGATGTATATATATGTGTATATTTACGGTAAAACTAGAGAAATTAAAGAATGAAGAGGAAGAGGGGGGGGGGTGTATTAATGTTTACACCAACATATTATTCTTTCATTATCGTATTATTAACTAAACTGGAAAACTTTGTTAGTTGGGAGAAATAGTAGTTACTATCTAGTCTTGTTTTACGTTTAAAAGTACTAAATATACCGACTAATACAAAGTTAGTGTATATTGATGTACCATATTTCATGAAATCTACTGAATACCATCATGATATAAGTAGTACAAAACAATTTCACGCAAAATCTGCAATTCTATCTAATAGAAAAAAATCACACAAAACGGCTTTAAAAGTTAATCTGTGATAGTTTTTTGCTTAATATACGATTGAAACAAAACAAGTGACTAGAGTTTTCTGTGTTTTATGTTCTATAAATCAAGGTATCTAATTGACTGTTAGAATAACTGACTGTTGGGAGCAAGTCATGGTTGCCTATCATTATTATTATTATTATTTTATATTTGACTACATTTTATATAAATAAATGAGAACATTGTATAAATATTGATTCTAATAAATCTATGTACATAGTTATCTTGAATGCATGAATGTGATATACTCGTTATTAGTGTGCGTAGATATATTTTTTGATTGTATACATTTTTACTACTAATAACTACTACTTATATAGACAAATAAGAATTAGGTTGAATGAGCATAGTTTTCATAAAAGCTTCATGATGTATTTATGATTGTGTGACGAATAGATTGTCTAGTCTAGTGTGAAATAAATCTACATTTGTTTTTCTTTTTGTTTTAGATACAATTACTGTATTTTCAGGTTCAGTAAACTTCTAAACTGTTTCTCTACAATGATAAAAAAATATGTCAGTTCATTTGAAATACACCAATAATAATAACAATAACAAGACCAAGTATTATATAAGTTGGATTGTGACTGGCAAGTGGAATCCAGGACGCGCGTTTCGTTCTGTTTGGGACTCATCGACTGGATGTACCTGCATCCCAATGTTGATGTTCATAGTGAGATTAAGACTCAATCCGTTTCGTGTCGAACGCCACCGCCTTCACCACTAGACTACTGAGTCCAGATAGTCACACTTGTGCAACGGGCACATTGGTATTAGGATAAATTTGTATATTTCCGTTGATTTGTTATAGACTGAAGCTGGTCAGTCATTGTTGCTAAATGTGCATCCTGAGGGGATTGCCTCGATATAGCGTTATTACACAAGTTATATATTTATTGGGATGCAGGTACATCCAGCCGATGAGTCCCAAATAGAACGAAACGAGCGTCCTGGATTCCACCTTCCAGTCACAATCCAACTTATATAATGCTTGTGAAAAATTCGCTATATTGAGGGAATCTGCTCAGGATGCATATATAGCAACAATGACTGACCAACTTCAGTCTATAACAAATCAACGGGAATATACAAGTTTATCCTAATAACAAGACCAGTGAAGTATTGATGCGAAAATAACTGTATATCGATTGTAGTTATGTACATTGTAGTTATCACGTTAATTAATTAAGTACTAAACAGTATGAGTTACATAATGTTGAATAGAACTTACACCTGGAAATAATTCTTGATTATTTTTATTTTTATGTCTAAATAATCTATAAGACGGTTGAATGGTTATTAAGTAATATTGGTAGGGTATCATTGAGAACCACAGTTAGCGGACGGTTGTTTTATCTTAGTACATGATTTTTTGGCAATGTATACACTAGATTTCACTTCAACGCCTTCAGGTTAGCAAAAACCCAACCTACTAAACCACTGGTACATCACCTAATCATAGAATTCTTACTTCCATCAATTTATAATGTGGCGCAATAATTATCCATTGGTGTCATTGGTATTAGCTGTCTCACTCTCGACAAGTCTGGGTGTCTAGACACTAAAGCTCATTGTCAACAGTTATGTAATAACATTCGTAAACTTGAACAGAGAGAGCAAAAATGTACACAGGTAGAGTAAAGAAATTAGATGACAGCCTATAGCACTGTATTCAACAGTGCTATAGGCTGTGGACTTTAACTCTCTTTTTTGTTTTCCTAATACAATATGAGATTAGAGTTGTCAAATTTTATTTCTATTCAAATCTCATATTACATCAATTAGTATGTAAACATAACAATCGCCGATAATAAGCTCAATCTATTTTCAGCAGTACAATCACTCATTCTCTTTATGTTAGTAACCACGATACTAATATACCAAGATCTTTTGAATTAATCAATTACATTTTATCGAATCAACTGTTATTAAAAGGCTGAAATCAGATTTATGCGTTCAAGAGTATTGATAATATTTCGTTATTCTTTGTATCCTTTCTTATGGTTTATTCATTTTTACCAGGTTGACCTATTCATATTGCCAACTGTTATTATATAACTCTTGAAATCAACTTAACTTTTCTGAAAACCCTTTTATGTGATATTTTACTATATTTTAGTATATATCATCAAACTGTATTACAAGACAATCACTAACCTGGAATCCTTAGGGCCAAATGAAAAGAGGAAGACCAAAAGACACAACACCGGAAATTTTGGAAGCAGACATGAAAAGAATAAATAACACATGGGAAGAACTGGAAATGAGATACCAGAACAAAGTTGAATGGTGAATTCTAACCGGTAGTCTATGCTCAATGCAGGATAACAGGCAATGATTCATTGATTAAACATTAGTTAAGGTAAGGTTTATTGTCCATCACTGTATGTTCCAAATACAATTCCCTACATTTTCTAGTAATTTCATATTAGAATATGTAGGCATTTTGAAACTCCTTCGTTATCATAAATAATGATACGTCTGTATAACATTAAATTCTCTTGCTTTTATTGTTAAATTCAATCATGTTATCTCTAAGTTATTTGTTGAATAACTCACAATCAATAGCAGAAACAGTGTTCCGTATCACAAATTGATCACTAATGTACGTTAAAATAGCTATGAATTATGTACTTAACTCACGTTATACATAATGCTTTATTAGGCAATTTTATTTTCCGCCATTTATCACATGGTATGTAAAATTGCTTTCTATTACCTTCTAGTCATTTCTTTATCATTGTTTATGCTTAAAATGTGACTTGCCTTTAGGCTATTTTATACAATAACTATATTACCCATAAAGCTTGGTGTCATTACGAATACGTGTCAATTTCCATAACCGACTACTGATGTGAAGTAAACTGCTAAAGGCAGAAGAGAATGGGGGGAGGGGAGGCCGGGTGGTGTGGTAAATAAATGAAACCATGAGATTTTTCTATATTCGAAGTGATTATGAATAAAGTACATGTTTAATCATTATAGACTTCTTACAGATTATCAACTTGAAACACATCTTTATGTAGAATTCAGCATTATAATTTGCTACCACAAATCAATTTGAGTTGAACAGCCCATTCAAACCAGGATGCATTAGACAACTGTTTTGTCCTGGTTTGGGCATTCCTCTAGCAGGTTTCTACACTCCTACTAGGGAATCCAACCGAGGGTCTTCAGGCTTAACGATAAGCACCTAACAATTAGACCACTCAGGTGATGTTCGACGGTTTGTATTTCTAACTCAGTTGATTCGCGTTATATTTGCGTCACCTCATCCATCGCCATCAATGAGTAACTGTCTCCGACATTGTTGAATTTCACTGAACACATTTTCTCACAAGAACTCAAGGAATCGCCTCTAGACGTTAAGTGCTAGTGAGGTGTAATTGATTCTCACTACAATGTTCGACTCAAATGCATCTTAATTCATTGGGACAAAGTGAATTTATCTTTCAGTCTGGAGGCTAATTGTCAATTACAAATAACTATAACGTACAAGGAGTTATACAATTATAGGTTCAAAGTTGTTATCCTCTTTATTTACTGAATTATGTAATCGTAAAATAGTTTCATATCATCAATTACACCGTGAATTGGTTTAACAAGAATAAAAGTCATTTTGTTGTTTCTATTCATGGCAGATAAATCTCATTTGAAACCACCGAACACTTGGGAGTTGTTCCATCATAATATGCAACTTTACACCGGTAAGTATCTACTATAATACCACCTAAAATCTTAGGGTCTTGCAAAGAATTTCTGACAGTTAGCATCACCAGGCTGATTTACTTCATGTTGAGATTGATGGCATAAATGACATTCATATCGAATGCAAAGTAGTTACTCGACAGTTTCCAGTGGTTGTTTACCTAGGGTTAATCTGTGTTGTTGAACTTTTAATATCGATGAGACATCAAAAAATTGTTCAGAGCTCTCAGAGGGAATCTCCATAATTTCATATCGTGTCACACGACTGTTGGTGCTATTTTAACGCGGTGATCAGGATTGCCTGTCGCGACGAACAAGTTGGGTTATACTGGCTGAAGCAATCGGTCCTTATGGACCTGCCATTCTAGGCAGGTTAGTTAAAGGTCCAAAAGCTGTAAATCTATGGTCTAAGTGTGGAATCGTACTACTGAGTGTACAGAGGTGTGACTGATGTGTTTCACTCAGATAACTAGAACGACAGTGGTGCCACCACGTAAAGGAACGGTGGAGTTAGAAAAAACAGACTCTAAAAATGCACACTCCACCTTACTCCATGGACTTCTATCTCCGGTAGTAACGCCTAAATAGGCACTGGGCAATTGTCCATTGGGCATAACAATCTTTATGACTGACCCCTAATCCACTTTGCTTTACATGATCATCATGAAGAAGAACCTTTCCACGATGTAGGCAACTGGAAAATGATAATGGTTCTCATACGTTTAACAATAGTGAAGATCACTATCATTTCAATTTATTTTTTTTATTCAATTGATCTGATTAATTTAGATGCCAAATAAATTCAGATTAATAAGACAAAGCAAAATTTTTTAATCATTTTAAATGAGGTTACATTTACAATCGTAATAAGATTCATTTAAACTTTGATCAATGTCTAAACTAATTGATACGCTTGAATAATCTTTAATTAAGTCTATATTACAGTTTGTTACTAACAAAACTGAACCCTCAGAAATATAGATGAATGTCAAATAGGAATAAAATGCATTCAACTGTTGAATTCATTTATCCTATTAACTTTGATTATTAATATTCTAGGGGGTGGAGGGTGGGGTGTTTACAAAATATATAAAAAATTAAATTTGATCTTTTTTGTTTTTTCTTTGTTTATTTAAGTTAAATGTTAAATACTCATAGGTAATAAGTCTACAAGAATGACAGAGTGATGAGAAGAGAATGAAGAAGATTAACCACTTTTGAGGTATTCCTCTTGGTAGAAATCTGTTTATCATTTATTGTTTGTATTTTATTACAGAGTGATTTCAATTGAGTACCATTTGGAACCAAGAGATATTGAACAGATGTTGGGGACATAACATTTGGATATTTTCAATATGAGTTGTTATCTTCAACTAAGTCGAAAGATCCCCTACATCACACAAAGCTGTGTCTACAGATTAGATTTTGTCAGTTGTGATGCTTTACAAGAAATCATGACTCATGCCAAAGAACATGATAACTACTCTAAATGATCTCCTAATAATCCTCTAAAGCTTGAAAGACTTCAGATTTAATCAGCAATAGTAGTGCAAGTTATTCATAACAGCTAGAAAATATATATAAATAATATCAAAATCATTTACAAATGTTTTACGCACTACAATTAATGGTGTGTGGTTGAAGCATTTCATATTTTGCTAAACCTTACTGAATTTAATAGAAAGGAAGGTCTTTTCATTCATCCAATATGGTCTATCTACTCAAACAACGAGAATTAAATGGATCAAATTTCTTACAGATTGCAAATGCAGATTATCTCCAAACAATTTTCACCACCTCAAAACTACATTTTTTATACAAACAGACAGTTTATAAACATTCATAAGTACAATTAGGGGGGTCTGTGGAGTTAGTTAATTGTCAATTTTGATATCACGAATTGATCTGGATCAGACAACCACAAATCACCTGGGAGCACTGCACAGCTATTTCGTCCTAGTGCGCAGTGCGCATCCACGACCCCATCTGGGATCGACCCAATGACCCTCTGGCTTCGAGGCAAACGCTTTGCCATTGGACCAATGAGTCGGCTCCTAACGGTTCATATTTCCAATTCAGTCAATTCGTGATATGTTTTGCGACCTCCTCTATACCAGAGGGTCCTGGGTTCGATCCTCTATGGGGTCACGGATGCGCACTACTCAGGAGTCCCATACTGAGACGAAACAGCTGTGCAGTGCTTCCAGGTGATCAATGGTTATCTGATTAACATCAATTCGCAATATCAAAAATGACAATTCATAGGTAAACACAAACATGATTCACTATGAAACACTTTGACCCAGATTAATATGACTTCAATTCATTCAGACTGATAATCCAACTGTGCTAATTTCCTAGATTTTAATTTTTGGATGAACTTGCATATTCCCGTTGATTTGTTATAAACTGAAACTGGTCAGTCATTGTTGCTATATGTGCATTCTGATTGGATTGTCTCGATATAGCGAATTTTTCACAAGTATTATATAAGTTGGATTGTGACTGGGAGGTGGAATCCAGGACGCTCTTTTCGTCCTATTTGGGACTCACCAATGTGCCTGTTGCATAAGTGTGACTAACTGGACTCAGTAGTCTAGTGGTGAACGTGGTGGCGCTCGACACGAAACAGACTGAGTTCGAGACCCATTGTGAGCAACGATATTGGGATGCAAGCACATCCACCTGATGAGTCCCAAATAGAACGAAACGCGACTCTAGTCACAATCCAACCTAAATAATACTTGATTTTGATTTATTCCAATGTGTATTATTTAAACTTATGGTAATGTAATTCGGTTATTTATTTATTCTCTGAAGAGGCGGCTTATATTAAGTCGTGAAACTTTAGAAATCTCAATCTCTACTCAATGGATTATTACAAATATATTACTTAATTTCAATTCTATGTGTTATGATATTGGGTTGACATTCATTAATTCAATGTGATTTTGTATTCAAACTGCATTGAAATCATCATTTATGTTAACTCTTGGAGAGTTATTTCACAGTCGATGATTTTCTTAATCTTATACTCCCTATATATAAACAAGTGAGACTAAATAAAGGACGATCTGTGATCCTTATTTCTGCTGCTGGATATCATCCTAGTACCTGGCTTAAGGGTCAGCCACTCTACAAATCATTATTCCATAAGGAAATCACAACTCATTTCACCCCAACGAACTTCTCTTTGACAAAATAATAACAACAGGTTTTATGTCTATGTTTGAGTTTATGACAAGTAACACATTGATAATCTACTTTAAGACTTTCTAAAAGTTACAATGAGAATTTATGGCTTGTGTAATTCAGATAAACCAATATTTAAAGATCATTTCGCTGTATTACTTATGCATATAGTTTAGTATTGGTTTAGAAGCCTGAAGAGATATAGATTCGATTCGTGGCTGTGTCATAGGCGTGTTTTGATGAATAGTTTCATACTGAGATAAGACAGTTGTCTAGTAATCTCTCCTTTAAATGGTGTTAAATTAAGACCAATCTGTGATACATACGAACCATAAAAACTAAAAACGACATTCACCAATACTTTTTACAGGGTGGAGGGGTGGAGTGGAAATTAGAGGGGTGTGAACTAACCATTTTTAACCTCACAAACATTATCGTCCTACTATGGTTTAATCTCGCTATTCACACTTAACCGTTCTTAGTGACTTTATTATAAGCATTGCCATTATTCAATGAGTGTGATGTACTCAAAGCTATCGGTCATTCGTCTGTTCAGTTAGTGATTGATTACTACATATTACTATGTAGTTCTCATCAAAGTTTTCATTTCAAGTATCTAAAAGTATAATCGACAGTCTTCCTTGAACATGCTCAGTTTCCTACAGTCTCAGATTTTAGATGAAAAATACAAATATAGTAAACAGCAGAGTTTGAAATGATGTATTTAACAAAAATTACAGTCCTTGCTCATCAAGTGAGCTGTAAAATAACTAGAAGTGTTAGATACAACACAATGAATATTACAATTGTATTCTAGAATGGTTTAACTAAATACCGCTTTAAAATCTCTAAGTTTTAAGTGAATAATCTGACTAATGACACTGAGTATCCTTAAATTTTATTCGCCATCTCAATTTCATGTCAAGATTTATTTATTAGGATTGATTACGCCTGTTACTTTTCACAGAGGAGCATAGGCCGCTTACCAGGATTCTCCATTGGACTCTGTCTTGAGCAATCTTTTCCACCTGTTTCCAGTTGGTAAAGGAGGATGGTTGGGCATGGGGCTAGCATTCCCATCTCGTAAAACCCAAGTTTGCTAAAAAAAACGCTAACTAGATTAAACAAGTTAAACTCATCTCAAGATATTATCAAAATTTTAAAATTGCAAACTCATTGTTCAATTCCTTTCAAGATGAGTTTCATATAGTTCATTTACAAAGTTGTAATCAGAAAGATCATTCATATTAAAAATAAGGTAATAATTCACTATGCATAAGAAAATTGAAGAAAGTTGTAAATGTAGAATTTTCTGATCATATCTTAATGATCAAAATGTATCATACTCAGTAAAGTATCTTAAATGAATTGTGAGTTTCATTCTACCTGATACAACAGATGTATATCACTTATAAGTCATGAACTAGAATGTAACAGCCATCTAGTGCTCATCGACAATTAAACATTTTCGACAGAATTTCATTTTTGTGGCTACGAGTTATTTATTGATCTGTTACCCTGTTTAACCGATTATAGTTATTTTATTGAGATCGTGTTTATATATATATATATATAGGATTTTACAACTATGAAAATGATATCGCCGAGAAGTGATCTCGTCCCTCAACCATAATATTTTAGATTTCGATGGGTGTTTCCAACTTGATAAAATAACTATCGACTGTGAGTCAATCAATGCCTATTACTCCACGTTGAGCGTAGGCCGCCGACCAGCATACTCTAGCCAACCTCGTCCTGAGCTTCCCTTTCCGGTTCTTCCCAAGTGCTATCCATTCTCTTCATGTCTTCCTACAATTTTTTGAATAAATGTGTTCTTTTGTCTTCGTCTTTCCCTTTCGCTCTAAGAATTCAAAGTTAGTGCTTGTCGTTTGACACATTTTGATAATTTCCCCATCGTGTATCCCATCCACTACCAGCGTTTTGTTTTGGTTTACACCTCTGATAGAAGTTGCTTTGTTTCTTGTCAGAGTAGGTTGTTGCTGATGGTATTTGCCCCACAAACCCGAAGTATATAGCTCAAATAACTGTTCGTAATTACCAACAACTTTGAATGATGCCTTTCGTAGTCCGCTATACATGTTCCAGCACCACACAACAGAACTGTCGTTATGTTTGTATCGGTTATGCTGTTGACCGACAACTATTTTGAGTCTATATATCTTTCAGTCGTAGAAATGTTGCACGTTCCTTGCCATTCTGCGCTTTCACACCTGTATCCAATCCTCCTTGTTTATCAATGATGCTGCAGCTTCGATATGTAAAAGTTTCTGACTAAACCTGAGATAAAAAAGAACGTTATCCTATCAGAGTTTTAGAACCTGACAAATAAACGCCTGTAATCGATGTGCATAACAACAATTTTGTTAAAAAACATGATAGACAAATAGCAACCGTAATTTTTATTTTAGCAGAATAGTAGGTATATTCGGATCTATGGTTATTAAAGATAAATCTTTTCAAAAGTTGATAAATATCAGCTTTAATGCAAATTCAGTCAAATTAGTTGGTCAGAATCAAGTGTATTCATTATATTTTGTAGTTTCTTATCAAATACAAACAGTCAAAGATTAAAGAGGATTATAACAATGTGACTTAAAAGCTTAGTTCCGTGGAATAGGGAGTGTTTGTTTTTTTGAGATTATGTAAAACCGTCACATGTTTATATAGTAGTAAATAGTCATTTAAACTAGAATGTATATAATGTGCTCATTTTCAAAGCATTCAGAATCAATAACAAACTAACTAATACCAATTGTACTCTGTTTTGATGAGGTAATCATCTGTCACGTCATTCATATCTGAACCATCTGTACAGAAGGAAACTTTGATTACTCATCTTCACAATAGAGAAAATGATATTTTAATTGTTATTTAGTCTTATTGATGTTCACAATGTAAACTAACTATTCATATCGATTGATTATATGATCAGTTGTATTGGATTTTTGTCATCATTATGTAACTCCTTTTTAGCCTATACTTATGTAATATGTAATAAGTAAGTGGAATCTCACCCACGCCTCTACTACGCATAATTATTTATTCAACACGGAAATACACAATAATTTTAAGACTTAGTAACACAATACGTATTCATTTCTATTAATTATGAATTAAGCTTCTGTTTCAAACATTCATCTTAACAACAATGAAATTAATAATGTTACTTATTGTCATTTTTTTACACTGTTTTCATTTGATAGGACGCTTAAAAATAGAATGGAATCAATAGGATGAACTTGTTTATCCCCGTTGATTTGTTATCGACTGAAGCTGGTCAGTCACGAAACGGACTGAGTTCGAATCCCAGTGTGAACATCAACATTGGGATGCAGGTACATCCAGTCGATGAGTCCCAAATAGGACGAAACGCGCGTCCTGGATTCCACCTCCTAGCACATTCCAACTTATATAATACTTGTGAAAAATTCGCTATATTGAGGGAATCTGCTCAGGATGCACGTATAGCAACAATGACTGACCAGTTTTAATCTATAACAAATCAACGGAAATATACAAATTCATCCTAATACCAATGTGCCCGTTGCACAAGTGTGACTGTCTGGACTCAGTAGTCTAGTGGTGAACGCGCTGGCGTTTGACACGAAACAGAATGAAATCATGTTCATTCTCTATTCACATTTATAAGACATAAACTTTGTGAAATCAACAAGCTTTAACGAGTTTTGTTAATCTGCACCTTCAATAAGTCAGTCGATCAATCAATCAATGTTTGCTATCCCGCGTGAAGCATAGATTGCCCATTAGCATTCTTTAACAAACTTTACCCTGGACTTTCGTTACTAGTTCTTTTCAAGTGCTGTTCAATCTTTGCATATCTGCATCCAATCCCCGGCACATTATGTTCTTTGCTCCTCTCCTCTTCCTTCTGCCTTCAACAAGTGCGTTACATTAAAACAATCATAAATCATTAGATATATATTTAGGTACATTAGTTAATTATTAGGTAGCGATCAGTGTGATGCTTATCTAGTTCTTTGTAGCTTTGGCAAAATTCTACGAACTAAGCTAAAATGTGGCCACTAGTCTTGGTAACTAAACATTTCAGGCATTTTGATGTGATGTTAGGTGGTTCAGTAATCATTCACAGTCTAAATAACTGTTAAAAACTGCAAAAATGAATGGTCTGGTATTGAGTCTGATACGGAGAAACAGTTCACTGGAAATTATTAGGTATGCTTTACTGACGATTGTCAGATAGCAACTTTTCCAGCTGACTACCTCTAAATCACTTTCTACTATGTTCCATTCATATATTCGTTTCAATGTGGATAAACAATTTGTAACTTTCATTATTAAGTAAGGTGAACTTAATCCTAAACTTCTTATTTTGAGATGTTATAAGGACTGTTCGAATTTACAAAATGTGACGAAACAAATTCATGCTAAAACCTCGACAAATATCATCAATGACAATTGATGGTGACTGAGTAATATCACAAATTCCCTGACAAACAGTTCAATGCAAGCTCGTTTGTTTGAATGTTGAGTTATTTATGTCACAATGAGTTTATTCGCATTGATAACTTAATTGCAGAGTATGTATCCTCATTCTAGAAGATAGTAGTGAAGCAGACTCCTGATAGATTTCCTCCAAGAAAACAATGAAAGCCGATACAATTAAAACTTTAAGCTGAGAATGTAGTATAACTAAAATCATCCTTTTTATGCAAGAAACTTCTCTACCATCTCTGGTAAACGACCGCTGAAAAGTTCAATTCATGATAGGGTCGTCGATGTGTACGGTAGTGAGGTCCTTCATTGAAATGAAACCGTAACCCACGGATTCCTGGACTTAAATATTTTCTAACACTTTCACATATATATATTGTGGAGGCGGGTATTAATTTTAGTTGTTAGTATTTATCACACGCTGTTCTTAGTTGGGTACTACTAAAAACTAGGGAATACTGGACAAGTTTTTCGTTTTACCTTGGGACTCCTCGGGAGTGTTCATTTCGATACCTCCAGGGAAGCGAACTCAGGGCATTCAGGTGTCAAGGCGAGTGCTTAATTCTCTCCATAACTAAGTCAGCGTCCAACGGTCGAATTTCCACTCCCCTGAACTTGTAATTTGGTGAAAAAAACGTCCATAGTCGTCAGAGGAGTAGCATACTACGATGAATCATTTGTCTAGTGCTCCCTGATTTTCTATGTAAACTAATTGATATCGATCTGTGACAAATACAAATAACTAAAATTACTGGACTGTTTCAATAACGAAATAGACTTTGATCTTTAGTCAATTTTGTTCACTTTTGAAATGAATAATTGGGAACTATATAAAATTCAACTTACTCACTGAACAACAATTGTTTCAACAAAAATAAGTTGAAAAATTAAACAAACTAAAATAATTAGATGGGGGGGGTTTGTAGAGATAGTTAACTGTCATTTATGATATCACGAATTGATCTGAATCAAACAACCATTGACCACCAGGAAGCACTGGACAACTGTTTTGTCCTAGTATGGGACTCCTCAGTAGTGCGCATCCACAACCTAACTCAGTAGTCCAATGGTAAAGCGTTCGCCGCGGAGCCAGAGGGTCCTGGGTTCAATCCCAGATTGGGTCGTGGATGGGCACTGCTGAGGAGTCCCATACTAGGACGAAATAGCTGTGCAGTGTTTCCAGGTGAACAATGGTTGTCTGATTCAGATCAATTCGTGATATCAAAATTAAAATAAATCGCTGAATAGAAAATAATCATTATATGGATCTGAATATAACCAAATGATGACTATTCATAGGGAATAGTTATGTAACCATGTTGGTTAAACATTTCGTTATGTATAACATGCCAGATAATAACACTTTAAGTGATTCTAGTTAATCCCACTATTGATTAATCTGTTGATGATTCTATACTAAAATATCTAATTCAAATAATCTTAAGATCGTTAATTGCATTTCTTATAATATTCATATTTAGAAATAAAATAGTTCAAGAGTGAATTACATGACACAGCAATTTGTTTACATTAAAGTTTAGTTAGTTCGTTGTTTGGGTAATATTTTGAGTTAATGTTTAAATCAACATATAGATTTAGTATCTGAATACAATTGTCTATGTTAACGGCTACATTATAAGATAAGAATGAATATGATGAAATGTTGGCTAACAATAATCACTATTGCCAATTAGTTACTTAAAACCGATTGGTAACTATGTATTGAAATATTTATGTAAAGCGCTTAGAATGTATAAAACAATCCAAACGGTAACTAGTTTTTTGAGTTAGCATGGTGAAAATTATGATGTTTAATGCGGTGTATACTCATTTCTTACTATACAAACTGTATATGATACATCAAGCTTATTCCTAATCCGAAATCTTTGATCTAACATGATTCCATTCCCAGCCTTAATCTTAACATAACTTTAGAAAGAACTTAAAGATGTTAAAGAAATTATTTATGTCACTGTAATAAGCTCAAGAAAATGGATGTTATACAGCTTTAAGTTTGAGTTTAGGAATCGTTTAGTTATTTTTATTTACTGATAGATTGGTTAGTAGAAAACTTCATGTTCATGTTATATCCATATTAACAATTCAAATCTTGCACTTTTGTCGATAAGATAATCGTTGATAATTACTGTCATTTGGTTATTCAAAGCCAGTTATAAATTCATTATATTGACTGGCTCATCAGTGCATATTGATCTCTATGATCTGTTGAGATCAGCTTAAATAACTATTCATTACGGATAGTTTAAGAGTTACTCGTTTTCTTCCCAATATTATACTCAAGCTATTATTAAGGAATTCGAGAAGTACATACCATTTTGGTAGTTTCGAAAATTGTTCCCTCGTTTGTATTTCTTTCAGAGGAGGAGGGGGGGGTGGTAAGAGATAAATTGCTGTGAGACGTAAAGGCTAAAATATGCTAAGTGTTGAAAGATGTTGTAGAATTAAGACTGTTGATGAATGTTTAAGAAACAATACAAATAGGTGGTAACATTAATTGAAATCACTTGAATGCTAACAGGATAAATTGATATCAGTTAAGGATCCTATTGAAACCTGACATATTTCGCCTTATGCTAACTACTAAGCAAGTGATTTTAATGAATGAAATGACTGAAATGTCTTGTATAATCAGATTACGATTTGCAACGTGAATTAGATACACTTTACCCTACTGAATTCACTGTATTTAAGATTTATTTGTTCATTTGACTGATATAATTTAAACATGGGACAAATACCACTAGTTGCAGCATAGTATAGTAATGAAGTACAACAGTATATTGTAAATTTATTAGGTTTAGAAATATCACTTACTGAGTAACGGATTGATGATCTAAATGTTAGGCGTTATTCTATCATAGCTTTAAGGGAATGTGTACACTTTACTGAGGAGACGGATTCTAAAACCAAATAACTCTGTAGTTCTATCTTGTTTTCTTTTGTTGTCTTACTCAAGTTAGTTCATGATATCTAATTCATCAAATAATAATAATAATAATAATAATAATAATAATAATAGTAATGATAACCGAACTATAACATATATCATTATGTTAAACTACTAATTATTTACCAGACTGTTGAAGATAATGCTATGCGAAGTATCTAATTAAGTAGTATAAAATATTTGTTCCATTTTCCGTAGCTGGCCTGCTAACGAAATGCTGATCATAATCCAAATTACTCAATGTCTGTAAGACAGTCTATGCAAATAGCAGACATGAGTATGTTATGTAGCTTCGGGATAGTGGAACAACCATATGAGAAACTCTGGGGGGTTGGCGTGGGGTGGTGAAGGAATACAAGAGTGGGTTGGTATGTTTTTCTGTCATCATCCGAGATTTCTTTTGTATGTTAACGTAGGATTGTAACGAGCTGTTTATTGATTATCATTAATTGATTGACTGAATGAGTGAATTGTCACTGTAATGCAATCTTTATTGAACATCATTAATATGATCCTATTTAAATCATGACCTAGTCATCGTTAAGAATCATGGATAAGTACTAGAACTTCGAAAGTTATTTTCATTCATTAGTTCGTGATTCAAGGGAGGTTATTTAAAAATAATTTTAGTAAAATGAATGTTCGCTATTTTGAAGTAGTAGCACCATACCGTATTGCAAAAAAAGCATGTGCAAAGATGAATATACTTGAAGCAAAATTTGAACAGATTTATTATAATATACAACGTCATGCTCTATATCTTGATAAGTTAAACACATACATACAGAGTTGATATTCATAAAACATATTCTATACAAAGTTTACACTTACGAATTCATTGAGAATGACAATGAAAGCTCCACACTTAAATCATCTAGCTCAGAGAAAATAGTATAGCCAAAACGATTCGCCTTATCTATAAATCTTCCCTACCAACTTATATTTCAATGTCTTTACTGTTTTCGATTAACTTTATATATTCTTTCAGATAGTAGTAATAACTGCGTTTACGAATATCGTAAATATTCAATGAATATCAAACTATAATGTTTGTTCATGCAAGTTGAATAATTCTATTAGTCAGATACAACTGCACTTTTGATTTCTAGACTTGAACCCTATCTTGTACAATAAAAATGTATGATTCTATATCACTGTCAGTATTTTAAGAGTGTACTTATTACTAGTTACCAATAAGTAGGAATCTACTGATTTTAAAGCTGTCTTCCACTATAAGAAACGCCTCATAAGACTTTCGTTGTTGGCAAATGTATTCAACTTGTCTAATCTACATTCAAGTACATTAGATAGTACTTAATAATGCGAAATCTTTAAGGTAGAAATTTTCACTAGAAACCTTTAATTGTTGTTTCGAATAACCTTGTTAAAAGCAATCTAAGTTGGATTGTGAATGGTAAGCGAAATCCAGGATGTGCGTTTCGTCAGAACGCACTTATAGCAACAGAAGCTGATCAGTTACAGTCCATGCGAAATCAACTTGAAAGCCCATATATATCCTAACTTATAAACAACTAATTTACGTAGATGTGAACTACGCAGAAGAATTATTCTTTAAGTACTGGATAAGTTCACTGTTTATGTAGTTAATTGTAAATTATTTCATACACTTAGTTCACTACATAAAGTTGAAGAATAAACATTTACATAGGATAACATGAATTTACTGTATTCCGTTAGCCATTCGTCAATCTTTTTTCAAACTGTAATCTATTTAAAATCAAATTATGAAATAGGAAGTTAGCATACTTCTGAAGTGAAATAATCTTGGGGTAGAGAAAGATATGACATCAACATGATGGAAAGAAGATTCATGTAAAGATAAGAGGAGTGATTAGTCATTGTAGCAATTAAACGTAATTAGTATGAGAAAATTTGAGAACAAAAGAGGAATGTTTAAATGATGTTGACTGATTGCTTACTAGGGAAGTTAGATATAAATTAGTAATGACTGAGAATAACACAAACTAAGATTAATCACTATAAAAAAATATATAAGATTCCAGAATTGAAAGAATTTAAAGATGATGTAATCGTACCAAGTAGAAGGTTTGAAGAATCAAATAGTGCAGTAGAATAACGTTAAAGTTATCATGAAATAAGAGAATTATTTACTGGTTCTTTTTGAAAACGTGATTAGGTTTTAGACACTAAACTTGCAAGCTCGAATGCAAGCATTTTCGGAAAGCATTTCTCCCCCTCTAAATGCAAACTATTGATCCAGGACTGGTTTTCGTCAACACCTGAACTAAAGATAGGGAGTGAAGTAGTTGAGCACGTCGACCATTTCACTTATCTTGGAAGTCTGATTAGCCCTAATGGGTTAGTCTATGACGAAATCTCAGTACGAATTCAAAATGCTCGTTTGGCTTTTGCCAACTTACGTCACCTATGGTGTAGACGAGATATTCGTCTCTCAACGAAAGAGAGAGTGTACTGCGCAACAGTTCGCTCTGTCTTACTGTGTGGGTGTGAGACGTGGCCATTAAGGGTAGACGACACTCGAGGGTTATTAGTTTTTGACCATCGATGTCTACGAAACATCGCTCGCGTTGGCTGGGATCACCGAGTAAGTAATAACGAGGCAAATGTGGTAAATCAGTTGATGAGGTTGTGAGTCTTCATCGACTGAGGTGGTTGGGACATGTGTTGCATATGCCCAACCACCGTCTTCTTTGACGCGCAATGCTGGCTGATATGGGAATAGGATGGAATAGAGTTAGAGGTGGCCAAACTAAAACATGGCATCAGTCCATGAAGTCACTGACTGCCGGTTTGAGTCGTGACGTTAGCTGTAGACTACCTGGACGGGGTGTTCGCGATTACCGTAACCAGAGGCTAGAATCACTGAGTGACATGGCCAGAATCGGTCACAATGGCGCAAATGTATTCACTCATTGTCCTTCCTTAAATCATGAGCTTTAAATTATTCCATAATTTTCTTTCTACGCTTCCTGAACCATATTCTATATGTTTACACTCCTTGTTACTATTATTATTTTATTTTATTAAAGTAATTTCTACTGATGGTGGTGGTGGTGTTAATCTTGCGGTGCCATGGTGGTATGGCAACTTAAACCGATGTACACATTTGCCAGGTTCTATGTTGATTGTATATACATACATACTAAACTTGCTTGCAACTAAAAGCAGTTGGATCTAGTTATGTAATAATTACTTTAAGAGAGTTTAAAGTATAAGCCATATGTGTTGTGTTACGGGGGAAACTTGAAATGGCACTGCTTATTGTTCTAATGTCGTTTAATCTGAGATTCGTCCATAATTTTTTTCTCAATTCTATTAAGTAGTTTGTATAAGCAACCTCTAAACACGTGATTAGTTAGTTTTTTTTGTATTTTAACTTTCCAACTAAATTATGTTAGCTCATGTAAGTAACTGTACATACAAATACGATTGAAAATGAATACAAATGAATAGGAATCCAGGATAGTCAAGCCTTATGCATATAATAAAATTACAAAAACCAATTAATCAAAAGATAATGACCATAGAACACAATCGGTCACTATTATATGATAATGCTGTTAATAATGTTACCGACAGCTAAAATGACAGATTTGTACTGAAATCCCCCCGAACCCAGATCATGCAATAATACATATATTTCAGTATATATCAGTAGTAGACATTTAAAATAATAACGGTCTCTGGAAGGTTATTTTGAGGATAGTTGGAAGGAAAAATTGAACTTACGTTCGGTGTTGCCTGTCGCTCGGCACAAAGGCGTACCTGCAATCTTCGAGACAACTAATGCTCCATGGTAGATTTGACTACAAGTCACCTCCAAAACAATCTTTCATCTCTTCATATTGTCAACGATGTCAACTTACTTAGAATAATGGCCCAAACCCAACTTGACTGATAGAATTCAATCAGCACTGTAATCAAATTGACGAACGTCAAAATGATCACTGCACAACGATCGAATAATGAATAATCGTTTTTCTTAAATTATCTTTAACTTAATTCAAGGAAAGTTTTTGCAGAAAATACCTGAGTTCAGACAGTTTTATAAACGTGTGAACAACAACATTTACAGAATACTAGGAAGCCAGAGAATATTTGGTTACTTCTGTTTCATCATAAGTGAACTATAATTTGGATAGTTGAAAGTGTCGATTAAGTCAAATAACAATGAAATCTGAGAATTTTCAACGAATATTTCAATAGGTATTTGTAGTGACATTTATAGAACCGTATTACGTAACATGATAAAATATGAATATAAGTGAGGAGAGAGTATGGAAAAATCGAAATAAGTCTATTCAGTAGTCATCATATTTCAGTGATAAATGAAAATGTCACACCTGTTTGCTACCAAAGTTCTTAGATACTGACGATAAATTCAGTTTAAACACAAACGTCACGTTTTGACCTATCAATTGAGTTGGTCATAAACTGGCTGGCTAGTTAGGAAACATACCAGAATATTGAAGAAATTCAGTTGTGCTCGACATACATTTACGATTACAGAAAAAGGAGAAAAATGTTATAGTCTCTTGTCATTTTTGCTCATCGTTCACCAGCATACTTTAGAAGTAGAGATTAGTATCATCACCAAAGTTACGACTCAACCAGCTAATGAGACTGTACATCTAAAACATTTAATTTCAATTAGATAACAATTCATTGGTATTAGTTTTTTCAGACATATGTGTTAGTAATTTAGAACCAACAGAATCAAAGTCTGACGTGGAAACCACATTTTATCTAAGGTATGTCGATAATATGCCTATTGTATGTAACAACATAAGGCACACTAATAAGTTACTTTAATTCTCTAAAACAGTACATTTTATTATGAAACATAATAGAATATGAAATCTACAGTACATTCGATTTTGCCGACCTATACAAGTCAAAAAGTAAAGATGATACATTCCGATTTCTTATCTACAGATACGAAACATGGAGCTAATATTACCTAAACATTCATACCTTTCGTTTGATAAGTTATAAACAAAAGTTAATGAAAACACTCCACCGCAAAAGTAGCAAGTTGTGCTCAACAAATAAACTCAAACAGTAATGTAGTACAATACAGACGTGTGCTTAACAAGACAGTTACAGAGTATCATTTATGAAGAAATAAATAATGATAAAAAACGTGAATAAAATAATCGAGAAACCTTGGAATAAAGTTTATTCATCAAATTGATCATCATGTGTGACATTATTTGAAAAATTAATCAATGGTTCGAAGCTACTGTAAATGGTGGTGTTCTGTAGCTTAACCGATGCTTATATACACAATCTGGTACCAAGCGACAAAAACTGAAGATGTGTGTATCGTGTTACTTTCAAATGTACTCATCAATTTGTGTATGCATGCAAAAGTATAAGTATTGAAACGCTAGAAGGTTATGCATCTACGCGCCATAAAGACCATATCCGTAGATCCCTCCGTATCGTACATCAGTTGGTGAACAGTCAACATGAAACTGATGTCATAGATGAGTTTTAAATAATCAATAACTAGTTCACTTTAACTCCAAGAAAATGCACAGAGATTATAGTAATTAGAAGTGCAGCACTTAATATCAGTGCTCAAGCAGAATTTATCGCGGAAACAGAAAGTTTATTATGAAACATAATAGAATATGAAATCTACAGTACATTCGATTTTGCCGACCTATACAAGTCAAAAAGTAAAGATGATACATTCCGATTTCTTATCTACAGATACGAAACATGGAGCTAATATTACCTAAACATTCATACCTTTCGTTTGATAAGTTATAAACAAAAGTTAATGAAAACACTCCACCGCAAAAGTAGCAAGTTGTGCTCAACAAATAAACTCAAACAGTAATGTAGTACAATACAGACGTGTGCTTAACAAGACAGTTACAGAGTATCATTTATGAAGAAATAAATAATGATAAAAAACGTGAATAAAATAATCGAGAAACCTTGGAATAAAGTTTATTCATCAAATTGATCATCATGTGTGACATTATTTGAAAAATTAATCAATGGTTCGAAGCTACTGTAAATGGTGGTGTTCTGTAGCTTAACCGATGCTTATATACACAATCTGGTACCAAGCGACAAAAACTGAAGATGTGTGTATCGTGTTACTTTCAAATGTACTCATCAATTTGTGTATGCATGCAAAAGTATAAGTATTGAAACGCTAGAAGGTTATGCATCTACGCGCCATAAAGACCATATCCGTAGATCCCTCCGTATCGTACATCAGTTGGTGAACAGTCAACATGAAACTGATGTCATAGATGAGTTTTTAAATAATCAATAACTAGTTCACTTTAACTCCAAGAAAATGCACAGAGATTATAGTAATTAGAAGTGCAGCACTTAATATCAGTGCTCAAGCAGAATTTATCGCGGAAACAGAAAGTTTATTATGAATACATAGTAAAAGATTTTTGTCGTTGCTTAATCTGAGCTGATTGGTTTCAATTTAAATGTATCTTCTTCATATACTAGTGATCTATTCAAAAAAATTTCCTTATCGTTTCCACTTCAGCTAAATCTATGCATGGTGACAGAATTCGATAAAATAGAAAGAAAATGTAATAACTTACTTATGAACAGCTTTTTTACTATTGGTATTCTTCTGTAATCGATAGAAGTTTATTAATATTAGTTATATTGTATCATTTGTACTTCCGTCATTCACAGCAATATACAGATATCATGTTTACAGTATAGTTTGCTTATTAGTAGTATATACAAGCAAGTAGTATTATTAGTGATGTAGTAATTCCTACGAATATATCATCCATTGAAAAACGAATCAAATCTATTTATAATTCATTGTGAATATTTCTGGAATACTTAAGTCCACTGAGAAACACTGTCTATTTGCCCAACTAATGAATACATATAACTTTAGTAGTATTATAAGTAGTATGTTTATATTTTGTGTTAATAATAATAATAATACTGATAGGTTGATTCAAACATGATATTGTATATTATAGTAAATTTAGCTTGAATATAATTGAAGATGGATAGATAGTTTAGCATTCTATATGTCTATATTCTCATAATATTTAGCCTGTATTTACCATGTATATACACATTTACATGTATATTTATCATAGATTGTATAGATTCAATTCAGTGTAAAAATGAAGATTAGTTTGTACAAAAAAAAAGGAAAATGTTAAATAAGTAATAACAAAATAATAAATTTACAGTGAGAGAGAGAGAGAAAAAAAAAGAAAATCATGAAAAAGAATAATCTTTTGCTTTTAATTTCATATAGTTTTCATTATTTTTGTATCTAGACATATACATTAGAAATAAGGACATATCATAAGATAGACATATCTATGATAAACACATACATATATACATATAGAAATAATGAATTCATAAATAAATAAATAAATAAATAAAAGTAACATATCAGTAGTACATTGATAATGGATAGAAATTTTTTACAGATATTTTAAATTAGATAATTTTAATATAGAATTATCATTAACATCATGAAAATGAACAAAATGCACATTTAACTTTACATCTACATAGAAGTAATATTATAGTGTACTCATTCACATAATCATAATATACATGTGCATACATCACTACATAGGTATATAATCACACATATTAGATAGTTGTACTGTTTAGTTGTAATTTGAGTAAGAATCTAATAATAAACAAAAGATTGTATTCATGTAAAGATTTAGGATAATCGTTTATTATTACTATTATAATGGTTAATGATTTATATTAGAAAGAAGAATAACATTCCTATTAATACCTTGATGTAATATAGAAACAATTTTTATAAATAACTATAATCTATTTAATTAGTTTGAATGAAGTAAATATACACATGAGTTTATCTATTTCACTTTTTGTTGATAGAACATTCATCTATCATCATGCAAGAATATAAACATTTTCATAAGTGTATATATCAGGAGGACGAGAAGGGGAGAGACGAAGGGAAATAGAATAATGCTAACAAGTATCTATATATATATATAGGCATATACAACTACACAATAAACTGTACTACTACTAATATTACTACTGACAAAAATATTGATAGTAATATTAGATAAAATGATTTTGTTATTTTTATGATAATAATTAAAAATTGTTTTCCTATCTAGTGTTGGTGGTGGTGGTGGGGAAATAAACATTTATTGGTTTATGCATTTTCATGTAGAATATGATACAATGGATTGTTTGCGTGTCTTGAAGACAACAATCGTAACAATGATTCTATTTACTTTGTACAAATCAGTGTTTAGTATCGTAACAAATTCCTTGTATAAAATAGGAAAAATTTTCAAAAGCCTCTTATTCATACCCACAAGTAATCAGCAGTGATTCGAGTCTACTCGTTGTTGTTATTATTTAATGTCATCCAGTTGACGAGTTTAAAATAAATTGAGACGTCTGTCATGGATCCCACTGATTATCTAATCAGACGCCTCAATTTATTGAGACATTGAATGCATACAAACGCCAATGTACTTATGGCCTTTGTAAAATTAGCACTAAACTTCTTTGTTTTTCTATGACTGTGTATTGATAATGGACATAAGTGAAACTTATGTCATTCATAAAATGTCTTTGGTGGTCAAGATATCTTTTATGTAACGATGATCAGGTTGGTAATTGAAATGATTAAAGGCTATTTATTAGCACTTGATTATATCAGGCGCAACATGACAATTATATTGAACACAAAGCACTGTATACTCAACAACTATACGAAGGCATCAAAGATTGTCAGGCAAGTATAGTTCAGTCTGACTTTCATTATGCTTAACACATACGCGCATACAACTTTGTGAATTTTCTGACTAATTACGACGGGTCAACTTAATGTATGAGTGTAAGCACAGTCTTCCGTTAGTCAGTTGGATTTAGAAAGTGCATATTGTATACAGCGCATAAGGACACCGACATATCATCAGTCATAATCACTTTAAACTAATGGTTGATCATATTTTCCTAACTAGATCACGACATTGTAAATTGTATTACATCTGTAATTAACATATACGTGGATATGGGTTCATTTCATTTTAAAAGTGTAGATAAACCAAATGAATTGTTCATACAGTCCTACATTTAAATGACATTCAAAATAAAACAAACAACTAATTTACATCGATTACCATTGAAAAGATTCTATAACGAGGAGAGGAGGTATGCAATTTGCCTCAATTACTTAATATTCTCTCTTTATGTAGATAGAAACTATACCAAGTTATCTCAGTTTCATAGGAAGTAATACTAGTTAAAGATCTTATCATATTATCGTATATTCTGTTTACCTACATGTGAATGGACTGTTGATTTACTAATCTCCTGGTCTCTCACAAATATGATTTACAAGTAGACATTGATTTTCAATTATACTAAAGTAATTAAGCAGATAAACATCATTCACCTAAATAGTTGTAATAGTGGAAACATCAACCTCCAATGCCCCACCTCCCACCTCAAGCACTATAAGTAGAAACATTGACATTATTCTCTGGATATGGAAACTACATAAAATTGTTCCCTTAACAATATCAAAGTAATAATCGACTTAATTATTATTGACTAAACTCCATTAGTATCAATGTGATTATTTTTTCTTCCTCTCAATAATCAACAACAATAACAACAGTAACAACAACAATGGACAAACGACTTTCGATGTATTTAAGTAAAAAGGTAAATACTTTTGGTATGATTTCCAATTCCATACTAAAAATTATGAGTAACTGCTGTACTACTGGTTATGTACATCGAGGCTTGAATTTAAGGATCCACTATTTTCTCTACCAGATAATGTGTTATTAACAATAATATGTGAGTTAAACTGAAATGGTTTTATGGGGATAGATATTCAATTTAGTTGTTGGTATTCGTCACAGATTGATATTTGATGGTTATCAGTGAGCATTGGACAGTTGTTTATTTCTACTATTGATATCGCACTTCTTCGAGTCCATTAGGGAATCAAACCCAGAATCTTTGCGTCTCAAGGTGAGCCCTTAACGATCTACAACATTAGATCCGAGTTCAACTGTAGATTTTCTACTACCACCTGTTCTATGGAGGAATCGCATATATACACTGCAGAAGAGTACCCTATTAAGACAAAGCGGCTGTCTAGTACTCCCTAGTTTTGAGGTGTACCCAGCCAACATCCATTTATAAAGAAAATAGACAAATGAATGTATAGATTGTTACTAAACCAACTAGATTTTTGCTTCCGGTTTGTATCAGTATGGTGAGTTGCATAAGCTGGTTGTAAACCTAATCCAGTTAATTATATGATAATCGAATGATAAGCTGGGGAAATCGCACATCAGGTTGTCCCTAAATCGAGCAACTATCACTTCAGAAATATTTTAGGATTTCAAGTCGGTTGCAGCATCAATTTAATCTGCACAGGATTCATATGTAGTAACAGAGACTAATTGTCACTAGGTGTTATAAACACTGTTGAAACATAACCGTATTTCACAAAATAATCATAGCGATGCAATTATTGGAAGCCTGGAAGCAATTAACATCTGTTTCGTACTACTGAAGGACTCTTAATAAGTATGAACTGAAAGTGTCAGATAGTTACTCGTGAATGGTTCTCGATAGAATCTAACATATCTGTGAATCCTTTAAAGTAATAAATGTATACTGTTGAATGCATAATGTCTGGAAAATCCGTAGGTCCTGTGTATGATTTGCAGTTAGGAAATGGATGCTTAGTACTGGTTTTATATTAGGACAAATTCTCCTACCTATTCCTTCCTTGTTTTTCATAGTTGTGTAAGGTCAATTAATGAACGTCATCAAACGGTATACTATCCTCACGAACTGAAATTTACAGTAATGTTATCATGTAAACAACAATCAGAATAGGAAAATCTGATCGTTACAAACTCCTTTGTTTCTCAACTGTTCTATATTGATATAAATATCTGGGGGAAAGGATAGTTTGCAGAAAACCATGGACCTCTGCTGTGTGTTGGTTTCAGTTCACGTCTGTGTGACGCATTGGAATTTCACATTCTAAGTAGTTAGCCATATGCTATTTGGTTTGTCGTTGATTTATTGGGTTGAAATATTCATATCGATTGATAAATTGGTGATAATTAGTATCAAGTTAGTATAGTTCCTATGTGCCGATTAAATTCAACAGATCAAGTTTTTGGACTGATTTATTCACTTGGCTGTTTTGTTCTATGGATTATTGTTATGCAATCACTACTATAATGAATAAGAAGAATAGATGTATCAGCTGAACTAATAAAGTAGTATCACTACTTAAAATAAATATCAGTTGAAAACTATTAGTAAAACATAAAAACAATTATATGTCGCAAGTAGTTATTTCATACTGTGATATCGACTTTAGATTCAACAGTTTCCACAACATTAAATTAAAAACGAAGCATAAAATTACCCCTATGAAACTTCGAGAGGTAATTCTAATACACTACTAAGAAGATGTGACTAGTGAACTCCAGGTACACTAAGTAGTAGACAGTTATTCACTGTTGGTAATTGATGAGATCGCTCAATTCATCGTGAAACGACTAGAGCTTAACTCACTTCCGATCAGATTGTCTAACGGTAAATGTCTGCCACTCAATGTTCAAAGACCTATTACAAATGGACATGACATTGTGATGATTCCTTGTTGCTAATAATTTTTTCATGAAGGTAAATTAATCATATAAAATTTAAGTAGTGAGTAGTTAAGACAGAATATATGCATTACAGTAAACTGGTAAGCGTTAATTATATACTGTCATTAATATGTGACAATGAGTTTTGATCGAACATCAATAGCACCTAAAGTCAACATGGCGACCTCCTGGCCCTACTCATAGGTGGACTCAAATAGACCATATTGCGATTAGTCACCGTTGGAGAGGCTCAATGGAAGATTGTCGGTCTTTTTGGAGTACATGTTTGGATTCCGACCACGCTTTAGTGCGAGCACACGTTTGCTTGCGTCTTACCGGGCGAAGAAAAACTACCACAGGAAAACCTTTTAGATTTCATTTTAGTAATGAAACAGCCAAGATTAAATTCCAGGATCAACTAAGGAATCATTTAGGCAATTATAAAGATGCGTCCCGACTAGATACTGCTTAGCAAGATGTTCAAGCAGCTATGGCATCTACAATGATATCTATCAAGGACTTAAATCGACATGTCAAGAAAAATCAATGGATCTCAATGGCCTCTGTTGATTTAATAGACTTCTGAAGACTTATCCCATCGGGCTCCGAACACGATGATGAGCGACGTGTAATCAGGCATAAACTGACGAAACGTCTGCGAAACGACCGTGAGCAGTGGTGGGTAACGAAAGCAAAGGAAATGGAAAAGGCAGCGGCGATAAGTAACACTAGACAACTTTGAAAGTTAATAAAAGAAACCGGGGTTAAAAAATCCAGCGTTAGTGAGATGATTTCCGTAAAAGATGGAACGCTTATTAGCTCTCAGTCTAGACGTTTAGAACGATGAGCTGAACACTTCAAGGAACAGTTTAGTTGGCCTTCAGCTACTCTAAAACTTCTCACTGTTTCGAGACAGCCAGAATGGAAAGTTGACTTAGGTCCCCCGACTCTTGTCGAAGTCGAAAAAGCTATAGCCAATCTAAGGCGAGGCAAAGCAGCGGGTCCAGATGGGTTATCCCTAGGGTTGTTTAAGGATGGTGGTCCCACATTGACAACCAGGCTGACTGATATTTTCACTAAGGTTTGGGAACTTGACATAATTCCGTCTGACTGGTGTCGATCGTTAATCGTCCCAGTATATAAGAAAGGGTCAAAATCGTCCTGTAATAACCATAGAGGAATTAGTCTGACTAATATAGTGTCTAAAATACTAGCTTCTATAATTATCATCAGACGCTTAACTGCAACTCGTGATCTCCAAATACGAGAATATCAGGCTAGTTTCAGACCCGGTCGCGGTTGTATAGACCAGATATTCACCATTCGTCAGGTTTTAGAACACACATACTTTTCGGCGGCCGACAATAGTGGTTTTCCTTAACTTGAAAGCGGCATTTGACTCCGTAGACCGTGAAGTTCTATGGCAGTGTCTTCCATTGAAAGGCGTGCACCAAAAGTGCATCAAACTTGTCAAGGCTGTTTACTCAGACACCACTAGTCGTGTTAGAACATATGGCATACTGTCATTTGAACCTGTTACGTCAAGCGGAGTCCGTCAAGGCTGCCCACTTTCCCCATTTTTGTTTAATTTCATAGTTGACATACTGTTGGAAATTACACTTTCATCGTCTGACTTTTAGGAATCGATCTCCTACCAGGAGATCCACTTATTGACTTAGAATATGCTGACGATATAGTCCTGTTTGGCGAAGACGCTGACACGATGCAGAAACTTTTAACAGCAATAAGCTCCAATGCAAGCATTTTTGGAATGCGTTTCTTCCCCTCTAAATGCAAACTTGCTCCAAGACTGGTTTTCGTCAACACCTGAACTAAAGATAGGGAGTGAAGTAGTTGAGCACGTCGACCATTTCACTTATCTTGGAAGTCTGATTAGCCCTAATGGGTTAGTCTATGACGAAATCTCAGTACGAATTCAAAAAGCTCGTTTGGCTTTTGCCAACTTACGTCACCTATGGTGTAGACGAGATATTCGTCTCTCGACGAAAGAGAGAGTGTACTGCGCAACAGTTCGCTCTGTCTTACTGTGTGGGTGTGAGACGTGGCCATTAAGGGTAGACGACACTCGAGGGTTATTAGTTTTTGACCATCGATGTCTACGAAACATCGCTCGCGTTAGCTGGGATCACCGAGTAAGTAATAACGAGGCAAATGTGGTAAATCAGTTGATGAGGTTGTGAGTCTTCATCGACTGAGGTGGTTGGGACATGTGTTGCATATGTCCAACCACCGTCTTCCTCGACGCGCAATGCTGGCTGATATTGGAATAGGATGGAATAGAGTTAGAGGTGGCCAAACTAAAACATGGCATTAGTCCATGAAGCCACTGACTGCCGGTTTGAGTCGTGACGTTAGCTGTAGACTACCTGGACGGGGTGTTCGCGATTACCGTAACCAGAGGCTAGAATCACTGAGTGACATGGCCAGAATCGGTCACAATGGCGCAAATGTATTCACTCATTGTCCTCCCTTAAATCATGAGCTTTAAATTATTCCATAATTTTCTTTTCTACGCTTCCTGATCTATATTCTATATGTTCATACTCCTTGTTACTATTTTTATTTTATTTTATTGAAGTAACTTCTACTGATGGTGGTGGTGTTAATCTTGCGGTGCCATGGTGGGATGGCAACTTGAACCGATGTACACATTTGCCAGGTTCTATGTTAATTGTACATGCATACACTTGTAGAATTTCACAGCTAGTTATAATTCACATATTTATTCAGTGACATTGTACATGTTTTAAAAGACCAGTCTATCATTGATGATCTTCAATAATCAGTTCATGTAAACCAAGCAGTCACTTGATTTAAGTTAAATTCAATCACTGATCTTAACATTTACATTCAGTTACTAACTTGGAATCCTCAAGGTTTAAAGCAAAATAGAGGACGAAAGAATACATTGCACTAGGAGTCGGTGATAAACATGAGAAAATGAATAGTAATTGAAATAAAGTAGGAAGGAGAGCTCAGGAGAGAGTTGGTTAGAGTTTGCTGGTTGGTGGCCTATACTTTACTAGGGATAACAGGCAATGACTGATTGATCCACGTTATTCTAACTTTTATACCTCTTACATGTCAATAGTTATTCTGTTCTTATCCACTAGGTTTATCTACATTTAAGACATTCATATTTTCAGATGATATTATATGAAATATTTTCCTATTAAATCTGTTTAGTGTCCTGTTTATGTTTCTACTATTAAGGTATACAAATCAATACTACGATTACTTCTACAATTACTCATACTCCTACTTCTCCTCCTCCTCCTCCTCCTACTACTACTACAACTCTTAAGTCCTTATTACGTTACTTTGTAGGTGCAATTCAGAATTCTAAGCACTAATAATATTCTTACATTACTAAAGTATATAACATTCACAGACAACATTCATGAAATGAAACAGGAAATAATATTCTGTAAATGATAAAAAGAAGATAATTTTCTCTTTTTTTAACAATCATTATAGGGTGTGTATTTTATACTTCAACAAGATTATGTAATATGAATAAATTACACTGTATAATTATACTCAACACATTTACTATTTCATTTCATTATGCATGTTGCGTGTTTTTCTTGTTTCATTTATACTTTTCTTTTTTCTTTTTTCCATTTTTCTTTTCTTTTAATATTCTTCTTTTTTTTTTCGATTATTTCATTTATTTCTACTTTCCATTATCATTAATGATTATGATTTACTTTCATTTGAGTAAATAGTGTAAGTGTAAATGTTATTCATTTTGGTTTTGTTATAGTTTTTCATTACTCTTCATTATCTTGCTTACATAACATGTGTATGTGTTTATGTGTTGGCATTAAAGGAAGAAAAAATGAAACAAAATGAAACTGTATATAATTGATACTGTTGAATCTCATGAGAATTCACTTCAATCTACTTCGTTGTTGTTGTTGTTGTTGTTGTTAACCAACGTGTAATTTCTTTCCGTTTATTTGGTTGTGTTCTGTCATGTAGATTTTCTACTTACTTTATTTTTCGAATGTATTCATGCATTACTTTATCATGTTTATTAGGTTGTTTTTTTTATTTCATATACACTATTTGTTTTGTTATTAAAATTGATTATGATAAGCCAATAATACAAAGATTCTACATAGAAAGTATAGTGAAAGTTTCTAAGGTGTAAAGATGGTTAGATATTTTAGCTTGTTTTTAAAAAGTCAAGTATCTTCATATTCAGTGTTAGTGTTTACACCAGGACTCATATTCAGCTTGTTCTTATCAAATACTACATAGTTCATTACTAGTCTAATAATTTCAGACAGCTACAGTTGTACAGTGAGTATGTTTAGCCATTTTAGAGTATAGTTCATTATCCCGCTTATGCTGTGATGGAATCAAAATTGACTAGTCTGTGTTGTTAATCGTGAATAGATTGTCTTGATACTACAGTAGTCTATGAGTATGAATAATAATAGATTTTTGCTAGCAAATGAGATCTACGATAGGTGTTTAGTTCTGTTCATCACTTATCAACCACCACAGTACCTCAGAAATCTCAAGATTAAAATATGTCAACAGGGACAGTTCAATATTAGCCGATAAACACATTAACGGGAAGATATAAACGTGTCTAAATATTATTTAGGAGATAAATGTGTCTCAAGTCTTTGTATTGTTTTTCCACAAACATTTAGAATACTTGCAACTTTGGGAGACATGACACCAGCCTGACCCTATTCTTAATCCTCAGGCATAACTTTTGACAATAATCTTAAACACTTAGTTTTATCGTACGTCTCTTTATCAAGCCTAATTAGCTTGTGGATATCTTCGATTTTGACCTATCATTTAAGCTTATTTGATAGATTTATTCAGCCCTGCTTCCTCTCGTATGTGGTTCCATTATATTCGTTCTACCCTCCTATATTGTGTATTTTTATTTAGTGTAATAGGAAACTATTAGATTATAGTAGATATAAATTGACATAGAATCAAATTCATAAGTAAGAAAATACTTTAAGATGAACTTGTATATTCCCGTTAATTTGTTGTAGACTGAAGCTGGTTGATCTTTTTTGCTATATGTATATCCTGAGCGGATTTTCTTGATACAACAGTTATTCACAAGCATTACTCAGGTTGGATTGTAACTGGCAAGTGGAATCTACAGTGGAATCGACATCGGGATGCAGGTACATTTGGCCGATGAGTCCCAAATAGGACGAGACGCGCGTCCAGGATTCCACTTGCCAGTCACAATCTAATTTAAGTAAGAAAATACTTCATATGAAGTTGTAAATTAGATAGTAATCCAGATGATTCAACTCTTGATTTATAAGCAAATGGTATTTTTAAACTATAAGTCACAATGACAAAATGATAACAGGATTGATTAGAAGGTGAAAGTGTCGCCAAAAATATATTTTGCTTTAATGTACGCAGTCAGTGAAAAATAGTGTTTTCCAAAACAATAAAATTACACCAAACGGATTATGTAGTTTAGTATGCTATTGTTTCATGAAAATGAATTAGTCATTTGAAAGCCATATGGGTATACCATTACTATACTTGACATTCAAAAATGACTTAAAACAAGAATGATTTAAGTTGATGAATTCGTCACAGATTGATATTAGTTGGACATTATTGAAAACTAGGGAGTATCAGATAACTGTTTTGTTCTAGTGTCAGACTCCACCCAGTGGTGCACACCCTAGATTCCGTTCATTATCAATGTAGAGTCCGATACTATGACGACACATCTATTCAGTGCTTCTCGGTTTTCAGTGGTACCCAACAAACATCAATTTGTGACGAATTTCTCAACTGAAACTTAATACGAATCTTTACAAAACCTCCCCAGTTTAATAATGACTTTGATTTTGCCCTCACTAATCGAAGCGGCAATAGCCAGAAAGGTGACAGCTATTTAAGAATTACGTTGAATAATTGCTAATCAGTAAATCGCTTCTAGAATGTATGCTGAATAGCCGTAGCTATTTTTCAGATAGATCGGAATTAAAGTAAACAATTATTTAACTGATGAGATTTTAACTGTAGTTACCAGTAGCTGATCAAGTCTCAAATGAATATTACCATATAACGGAATGAATACGTACGTAATTATTATTTAATAATGAAATAAGGACAATATGCTACAATTGCAGAGTTACTTTGTAAGTAGTGGTTTTTTTTTTTAATTACTAAACATTTAGGTAGAATACACTCAGTGTCCGTTTACATTGAAAGCTGGTCACATTATAAGATGATTTAAAGAATTCATTGTCACCTGGTATTCTCTGGTTTAATGAAACCTCAGTAACATTAAAATGTGTTTTAAATTTATGCTTTACTACTTCGAAATCTTGTTAAAGTTATCTTACACATTCCGCACAGTCACATCACACCTAGTAGTTGGTTTAAAATGTTCACTATTAGGTTTTACATTAAAAGTCACCTTAGCTCATGCCTTTTTTATGATTTCATCAAAAATATGTACAAGTATATGTCTTGAGAAACAGATTTTGAAAACATTGAAACTGTAGTATATAAACAAACAAGCAAGTGATTCCTAAGCAACACTGGGGAGATGCCTTGTATAGAACTTATTATTAATCTATTCAGTGATCAAAGTAAAAGCCTTGAAAATCCACTAAGAGTGTTTAACCTTCAAACTATTAGGTAAACATCCAGTTGGCATCCAACACGCTTAAATCCGATTAATCATGTTTTCTTACTAGAGCTCTAGAAAAACTGCCCAAAGTCAATTGCCAATAGATTAACGGTAAGTGATACTTTTAGAGGTTCGTGACGTTTGTGATTGTAAATGTTAAACGTCACAAATTGACTTCAATTAGAGACATGAAGCCTGCTTATCGTGAATTAGCATGTAATAGGTAGTTCATAAAATTGATTATTTTTTCTGTATTTGATTTCTGGCTAAAGAGCTCACAAAAAACCGGAAATCGGTATTAATCAGTCGTTTTGTAGTAGTACGGCGCATCTCATTTGTATGCATCCATTGCTCACTGAGACGTGGGTTAAGCCAAGGATTTTTAGCTTTCACGGCAGACAGTCAACCATCAATCCAACATCAGACTCAATGTGGGCAGGGATACATGCTTCCATTTTGGTTTTACTATAAACGGTCATTAAGGCTTCACCCAGTGATTGACTTTGGGCTCAAATACTCTTACAATCTGTCATTCTCAATCACATCGACTTCTGCATTCTATATTAAGTAACATTCTTAATAATAATTCTCGTATTCTACTTTACAATGTATGTATCAGACCACTGATAAATTACTGCACTTTCATTCTCAACAGTGTTTTCATAAATGATTAGCGTAGACTAGAGTCTGTCCAATGTCGCTTCACACTTCATATTCTCCGTAGTAATTGTTTCTTAGACTATAATAACTAGATTTGCCAAGTTACATTTAAAACAATTTTGAAGGCTTAAACTCAAAATTGAATTTAGTTTTCTTTGACAAAATACTGAATACATTGGCTCTTACATCACCATTTATACGTCACAGGTAATTTCTTCGCTTTTAATACTTCATTGAATGTATTAATGTCAATGATTATCTCATACTGTGTTAGGGAATTAAATGGAGCTCTAAATGTATGAACATGCAACACTCAATTCACTCACCTAACCTAGTTTAATGTTAATATTCTATACTCGTAATCCTATGATAAGTTAATGTAGTAAATCTTCCCATAAAATTCCTAGTAAGCACTAACTTGCTCATTCAGTTCACTAACTTGTGGATATTTTTTTGATGATTTGTAACACACCGTTTTTGTTTGCTATATACTTTTAGATAATCAGGTATAAAACGTAAACTGAATCCCCCTATGCTGTATTGTTTAATTTTCTCCTACGTATCATGGATCCTAGCTCCATTGTAAAAGAACCACACTGTGTCTTATAAGACAGTCCAATTAAACACGCAAGTGATGATTTGTCGCTGCCCCTAACGATTTTTGTATGTACCCGAACCTGCATGCACTGTTTATTCATCATCAACAACAGCGTACGAACAGGATATTGTTGACGGTAATAAATATGTAACTATTGTTTATAATAAGTGATATATATTTGTAAAATTCCAATGAGTAGAAATTAAAATTTCTGACGTTTCGCGGCTTAGTGCAAGTCTCTTCTTCAGAGAAATGAATAACCGAATTTAATTAACACAAGATTAAATAATACAATGGAACAAATCAAAAACAAAATAAACGCGTACAATCAAAACGCGAGTTTGATCGTGTTATGATGTCAAGTCATATAGGTCAGGGTGGTTTGAGATAAGATATGTATGTACATGTTAGTGTGATATGTGAGGGAAATATGTGAAAATAAATTGTATGTATGTTCATGTGTATGAAATTCGATGTACTTTATTTGTGGCTAGTTGGATAGAAAGTCCATGTTGGGTAAATAGAAAGGCCTTCCTTTTTGTAAAGTGCAGTTGGATTTAACAAAATATGAAGCGCCTCAGCTATTCGTCTTTCTTTATAATTGGAAAAACCTTTTTGAATGATTCGGATATTTTTAATATCGATCTTATGGTTGTGATAGATAGCATGTACTGCTATTGCTGATTTAATTTGTAATTTTTCAAGTTCAACAGGATTATTAGGAGGTCGTTTAGTGTAGCTTTCATGTTCTTTGGCACGAGTTTTGATTTCTCGTGAAGATTCTCCAATATAGAAGGCATCACAATCAACACAACCTAGCCTGTAGACACAATTCTGTGTTGAGGTGAAAGGGATCTTGTCCTTTATTTTAACCAATGCACTTCGAATAGTGTTGGTAGTTTTGTAGAAAGTTTGAATTCCGTGTTGTTTTAGAATTCTTTGTAATTCATCAGTTGTGTCTTGACGGTAAGGTAGAACGGCTGTACCAATCCAAGATGTTTTGACTAATTTACTATTATTTAGTAATGAGTCGTTTTGTTTTTGCAAATTGTTAATAATATTCATTGGAAAATTATTAAGCCGTAGGATGTTGACTATATTTTTGTATTCCTGATTCTTGTCGTCTTCAAATGTAATGAGTCTACTGGCTCTTCTGAATAAGTTTAGAGCCAGTGATATCTTTGCACTGAATGGATGTGCTGAGTTGAAATCGATATATCGATTTGAATGTGTCGGCTTGCGGTAAATTCTCAGATTAAGAGTTCCATTTAAATTTCTTTTTACTAAGCAGTCTAAAAATGGTAACTCATTGTGTTCATTTTCACTTTCTAAAGCGAATTTGATATTCTGAGATAGGTTGTTGATTCGTTTTGAGATTGATCTTAGAAAAGTCTTTTTGATGATGACAAAAGTGTCATCAACATATCTTAGCCAAACCCTTGGTCTAATGACATTATTGAAAATGTGAGATTCATTATGGGTCATGAAAAGGTTTGCTACAATTGGTGAAACGGGGGAGCCCATCGCTACTCCGTTGGTTTGTTTGTAGAGAATCCCTTTGAACGTGAATAAGGTTGAATTCAAGCATAGTCTTAGGGATTTCATGATTAAGCTGATACTTAATGGGCACCGGCTAGATAGTGTATGATCATTTTCTAGTAATCCATTAATAAATTCTAGGCATATATCAATTGGAATACTAGTATATAAAGATACAACATCATAGCTTACCATCGTTTCAATATCTTCAATTATCAAATCTGATATTTTTGATTTGAAATCATATGTGTCTTTGACAACATTGTGTAAATTTTGTTGTAGCGGTTTTACAATGTTTGTGAATAGTCTTACCGAGTGAAACTAAAGGAATTCCAACGTTTCTCTCGGTAAGCTGGTTCGAGCTTCTTCAGGGAAATAACAAAAATCAAAATTATCGAATATAAATTTAACTGAAAGGTCAAATTTTGTTTTGATTGTCCAGTAGCATACAGAATATGAAAATATTGTATGAATGACATAAGTGAACTAATGTCGAATTGATTGAATATGTCACGGATTGATGTTGGTTGGGTACCAATGAAAACCAGAGAGCACTGACAGTGGTTTCATTCTAGTGTGGAACTCCTCAGCAGTGGGCACTCCCGACTCGGCACTAGCGGCTTTAGGTTAGCGAGCACCTGACCCTCTGCACTACTGGGTCGGCTGGCATCCAATGGTAGAATATCCACCTTCATCAATTCGTGATATATAGTGTGACGATCATCCATTGTCATTGATGATAACTGTCTTGCTCTTTATTAGTCCCAACTCCACCATCACCAATCTCCACAAAAATAACTATCTCAGTTGAACTAATATTGGATTGTTGTGGATAAAGGAGGCTGTACATTTCGTATGTAGTTACACGTTGCGCACATTTGTGCACATATATAGTCCTAAGCTATGTTCACGGGGATGGTAAATAATCTCAAGATTGGTTTGTCAAATCATATAAGTTTGAGTAACAGTAAATCTATTTAACGATAATTATGAGTCAAAGGATCGTTGTATACTTGTAACTGGTAACACGTTAAACTGTGTAATTGGACTAAATAATTATGCGCAATGGTTCTAATCAATAAATAATTGGTATGTGTTTGAATAACTCCGTCTGTAGCCCCTAGGGTTGCTGCCGGTCCCAAGCCCGAATAAATGAGGAGGGTTGGGCATGGGGCTAGCAACCCCATCCCGTAAAACAATAAACGTGCTAAAAAAGCGCTAACCAGTTAAAACCTTTATAACCATTTTTACTCTGACCTGGGAGTTGGAAGGTATGTTATGACGCCTCATGGTGAAAGCCAAGTTTCTTCGGAAGCCACGAGGCCGATGTCTCTCCTGACAACCAGAGCAAAAATTAATGTAGGTACATGGAATGTCCGCACGCTGTGGGAAACAGGGAGGACCATGCAAATAGCTGAAGAAATGAAAAGATACAACCTGAAGATACTTGGAATAAGCGAAACGCATTGGATGCAAGCTGAACAGAAACGGTTATCCTCGGGAAATGTGCTTTTATACTCCGGCCACGGAGAAGAAAACGCCCCCCACACACAAGGAGTAGCATTGGTGTTATCCCAAGATGCATGGAAGGCTCTTATAGGATGGGAGCCTCATGGACCTAGGATCATCACAGCATCCTTCAAGACGAAGAAGGAAGGTACTATAATGAATGTCATCCGGTGCTACGCACCCACCAATGACAGCCACGAAGACGACAAAGACCAGTTCTATGCGAGGCTGCAGTCAATCATCGAGAAATGTTCAGCCAAGGACCTGACCACTCTGATGGGCGACTTCAACGCCAAGGTCGGAGTGGATAACACCGGGTATGAAGACATCATGGGACAACATGGACTGGGAGAAAGGAATGATAATGGTGAGAGGTTTGTGAACTTATGTGCCTTCAACAAAATGATTATAGGTGGCACCATATTCTCCCACAAACGTATACACAAAACTACATGGGTTTCACCGGACCACATTACGGAGAACCAAATCGACCACATCTGCATCAATAAGAAGTTTAGAAGGACCATGGAAGAAGTAAGAGCAAGGAGAGGAGCCGACATAGCTTCAGATCACCATTTGGTGGTAACTAAAATGAAACTGAAGCTGAGGAAGCACTGGACAACTGGAGCAGCAGTATTACACAAGTTTAATACAGCCCTTCTCCGGGATACTAACAAACGCAACGAATTCAAATTAATTCTCAGCAACAAGTTCCAGGCATTTCATGATCTACTAGAAGAAGGTGGAACTAATATGGAAGACAACTGGAAAGAGATTAAAGGAACAATAACCTCAACATGTCAGGAGGTTTTGGGTCTCAAGAAACAACACCAAAAAGAGTGGATTTCTGTTAGAACTCTGGACAAGATCCAAGAAAGGAGGAACAGAAAGACAGCGATCAATAACAGTCGGATAAGAGCAGAGAAAGCCAAGGCACAGGCCGAATACACCGAAGTCAACAAGCAAGCGAAGAGGAGCATCAGGTTGGATAAACGAAAATTTGTTGAGGACCTAGCAATGACAGCGGAAAAAGCTGCAAGAGAAGGAAATATGAGGCTCCTATACGATACAACGAAGAAGTTAGCTGGGAAATTCAATAAGCCAGAACGGCCAATCAAGAACAAGGCTAGCAAACCAATCACTGAAGTGCATGAACAACGGAACAGGTGGGTAGAGCACTTCCAAGAACTCTTGAATAGACCAACCCCACTGAACCCACCAGTCATCGAAGCAGCAGCCACGGATCTCCCTATAAGCACAGACCCACAACAGTCGAAGAAATCAAAATGGCCATCAGACAGATCAAGAGTGGTAAGTTAGCGGGACCAGACAACATACCAGCTGAGACACTGAAGACAGATATAGAAGCAACTTCAAAGATACTCCACATTCTCTTCAGGAAGATTTGGGAGGATGAACAAGTTCCAGCAGACTGGAAAGAAGGGTACCTCATCAAGATACCAAAGAAAGGCGATCTCAGCAATTGTGGGAACTACAGAGGCATTACTCTGCTTTGAGTACCAGGAAAGGTCTTCAACAGAGTGTTATTGAACAGAATAAAGGACCCAGTCGACGGCCAACTCCGAGATCAACAGGCCGGATTCCGTAAAGATCGATCATGTACCGATCAAATCGCGACTCTACGGTTCATTGTTGAACAATCAATTGAATGGAATTCACCACTTTACATCAACTTCATCGACTATGAAAAGGCATTCGATAGCGTGGATAGGAGAATATTATGGAGCCTTCTACGACATTACGGCGTACCCGAGAAGATAGTCAACATAATACGGAATTCTTACGACGGACTACATTCTAAAATCGTGCATGGAGGTCAGTTCACAGATTCATTCGAAGTGAAGACCAGTGTCAGACAAGGCTGCTTACTCTCGCCCTTCCTCTTCCTACTGGTCATCGACTGGATCATGAAGACTGCAACATCCGAAGGCACTCTCGGAATACAATCGACAACATCGACGAAACTAGATGAGTTGGACTTTGCAGATGACCTAGCTCTTCTTTCTCACACACATCATCAAATGCAGAGGAAGACCAACAATATAGCAGCAGCCTTGGCAGCAGTAGGCCTCAACATACACAAAGGGAAAAGCAAGTTCCTCCGATACAAAACAGCAAACACTAACCCAATTACACTTGACGGAGAAATTCTGGAAGACGTTGAAACGTTTATATATTTGGGCAGCATCGTCGATAAACAAGGGGTGGGGTTTGATTTGGATGTGAAAGCGCGGATTGGTAAGGCAAGAACAGCATTTCTACAACTAAAAAAACTTTTGGAACTCAAATCAACCGTCAGTCAATATTAAAGTCAAAGTTTTCAATATAAATGTGAAGACAGTCAGTTCTGTTGTATGGAGATGAAACTCGGAGAACCACGAAAAGCATTCTTCAAACGATTCAAGTATTTGTAAACAACTGTCTGCGTGAGATACTTAGGATACCATCTGCAACGACCTTCACTGACAGAGAACTAATCAACTTCCAGTTGAGGAAGAAATTAGGAAAAGACGCTGGAGATGGATTGGACACACACTGAGGAAACCATCAAACTGTGTCACAAGACAAGCACTGACTTGGAATCCTAAAGGCCACAGAAACAGAGGAAGACCCAAGAACATATTGCGTCGGGAATTGGAAACAGACATGAAGAGAATGCAGAGCACTTGGGAAGAGCTAGAAAGGAAAGCCCAGGACAGAGTTGGTTGGAGAATGCTGGTGGGCGGTCTATTCTTCACTTGGAGTAACAGGCATTAATAATAATGATAATAATAATAATGTTTATGAATGTTGGAGTAGTAGATAATGTTTGAATTTATTTGTTAATTACTAGTTGCCATGGTGCAGCTAACAGTACTCTATCTCGTCAGTTTACATTATTGGCCCATACATGTAGGGCTTCAGATATTGATCTTACTTTATAAGAATAAGAACCATTTTAAGGGATTTTAGTTCCGTAGAGATTGATGTTGTGCCCTGTTTCGATTGAGTATAATGCTGTTACCAACTTATTTTCTAGTTTTCTTAGGTCTACAGGGGATTTAGGAATATGTTTTTGTTATGAAGTGAGAAAGAAAGAGATGGATGGAGGGTTTTGATTGGCAGACGCGAACGCCAATGAAGTGTGTGCCTAGTTGATAATGTGTGATTGACCTTAACCCAATCACCCCTCCTGGCCGACAACAGAACAACCGGAACTAGGAACCGGAATACAGAGAGAGCCGAGAGAAAGTATTGTATTTTAATCATGCCTTTATACTTACATAAAATCAGACCACACGGCAAACCAATCATAAATCTAAGATTAATACAGAACAAAAGAAATATTGGCAGTGAATCGGGAGAACTTGTACACGACAAAGCAACCGTAGTGCATAGTAATAGTCAATATACAAAGAGTAAATACACTAAACGAGAGAACCGGGCAAGGGGAACGTAACAGTCATAGAAATAAAATGATTACATTACTCATGAATAAAATAATGAGAATAGTCCTCAAAAATACAGTTCTGAAAGTTGGTTAATTTTCTTTAATCGCTCGGCGTAACAGTTTTAAACAAAGTACATGTTCCTTTTTCCTTGCATTCAACCGTCATATTGTTTCTCCTACGTATATAGCATAACATACATTAAGTTTGATAGCATAGATACAGTTTATGTGTTCTTCTTATGTACTTTATCCTTAATACTTACAAATGCAAAGCCTACTGAATTGTTTTTTGTCGATAGAAGACACGTATACCATGGTTATATTAAATTCTTTAAATCTTTTTGTATGTTCCAGTTTGGTATGGTACAACCATAGTGTCAATTCACTTTTTCGGTTGATCCTTCAGTTTACTGAATAGAATTCATATTGAACTATCTCTACAGTGTTCAATTATACTTTTTTATTTCATTGTATCTTTACCATTTAAGTGATTACATAACAATAACAATATAACAAACGATTTCAAGTTATTGAATTCGTATATATTGAAATAGAAAAAAATAGTGTATAGTTTATCACTAACAATAATAATTCATAAGAGAATTAAACTAATTTAGAAAATATTCATTATAATGAAAAAAAGAAAGCGTTTTCTAGTATTCAACTGATTTCAATAATTAAAAGTAACACAATCATAATAAATATAGCACTGATTAATAGAAAATGTTCCATCTATTCATTCGTCGTTCAACCCCCCGTTTTCCCCACCCCCCCCTTAACTTCACCATCACCCCTCTTTCCATTTTGAAAATGTAAACAAGAGTGATAATGTTCATTGTATTTTATTATTCTTGTTCTATTTCAACTCTCTTTCTTTTTTATTTCATTTTCTAATCATTCAGTTAGTTTATTTTACATCGACATCCCCCTCCCCCCCCCCTACAATAAATTAAGGAAATGATTTTTTTATTTTTAAATTGCGCTTGTTTAAACTTGTTGAAAATCATAACAAAACTAAAGTTAACAATTGAACATTGAATAAATATGTGATAAGCAATAAAGAAGAAAAAATAATAAACAAACGTAAATGATAAATAAATACTTATATAAATACAATATACAATTTATACAAAAATGAAGAAACATTTTATTTTGAATAAGTTAAAAAAAAAACAATTGACTAAAATAATAAGTAGTATTCGTAGTAGTAGTTAAGTAGTATATTCATTTGTATATAATAAAGTTAATGATTTGATACTAAGATATTGAATTAGGATGAACTTATATCTTCTCGTTGATTTATTATAAACTGAAGCTGGTCAATCATAGCAACAATGAATGACCAGCTTCAGTCTATAACAAATCAACGGGAATATACAAGTTTATCCTAATACCAATGTGCCCGTTGCATAAGTGTGACTGTCTGGATTCAGTAGTGTAGTGGTGAACGGGGTCGCGTTCGACATGAAACGGACTGAGTTCGAATCCCACTGTGAATATTAACATTGGAATACAGGTACATTTGGTCGATGAGTCCCAAATAGGACGAAACGCGCGTCCTGAATTCCACTTGCCAGTCACAATCCAACTTATATAAGGTTTTGAATAAAGAACGAATCCGTTTTCAGTGGGTATATTTAAACAGAATTAAAGATGAAGATAATTGCGGAGTGATTGTATTTTTATTGTTGTTGTCATATCATTTTATGTAGAACAATAGAAATCATGTGTTACCTAAGCTGGATGGTTTCACCATGGATCTTTCAAGATGACATATTCAGTAGAGAATGTAAAGGTGTTTTTCTAAGGGAACAGATTACTCGATAATTGTTGACTGTGTGATAAATGTTTGTGATTGCTACTGATCATTCACATTTTAACTGAAATTATATAGTTGATAAGCAGTATAAAATCTGGAATAGGTGTGCATAGGTCCAAGTTGTCACACCTCAGTAGTATAGTAGGATTAGCACAAATTAGTAGAAGTAGTAGTTGCCTCAAAGACGATAGTAAAGAAAGCGTGGAAATATTCAATATGGTCTATGGAGAGAGAATTAGTTCGTGGAGAGAAAGTTTTAAAATAATTTTAAACCTCCTTTGCAAATGATTATGGGTCATGTAACTCAAAGTCTCCAAACATTGGTTACAAAATTCTCATTTACTTCAACCAAGTAGTTGGCTCAGACCAGTACTTAGTGACTTCATGGACTAATACTGTATCTTATATTAGCCACCCTTAGTTTTCTTCCATCCTATTTCTTTATCACTTAGCATCCATAGAGAAGAATGAATGCATTTATAATATTACTGGAATGTACTAGCTCATTGAATACTACTATGGATCTTGCTTGCAAAGTCAGTTGTTTTTATTGCTAGAGCTTAGTATTTCGAATCAGTGGCACGTAGTAACATGGTGAGATTTCAGGAACAGTAGTAATAGCAGCAGTAATAGTAGTAGTAGTGGTAGTAGTAGTAATATATTGCATTCTGTGTTAGTAGAAGTACAGACAAGCCAGGGTGCCATTTTACCAGGAATATATATCATATTATATTATTTGGAAATATTAATCTCTTGAATACGAATAAGCATACTGGGTAAAAAAAGAACTACCACTGACATGTAAAGCATATGAAAATCACATGAATGTACTACATCAAAGTAATGTAGTAAAAGAAACAAGTAGGTAGGTACATAAACACTGATATATAAGAAGGAATAACACGGCAAAATACTTATAGAACCTCCAAGGGATGAAGCGCAATACAATCAAATGATTTTGTAGGTTTACAGGATTGCCACAAGATTTCCATATTGTGATAAGCAGTTTGAGAATCTATTAATAATCCTTCAATTCATTTAAAATCTCAATCAATATAAACAAATTCCAAAGAGTTTATTAATTTCCTGAAGTTACCCCCAGCTATTCAGCTATATCGATGATATCCACTAATGACGTATACATATTAATAGACACTGGTCAATTTCAAGTACACGGACTAACAAAAGGAAAACAATTTCTCGGATATCTCAACTAAATACTTTACTGGGTATCGTGTTTAAAGTGGTAGGTACTAAATTTAAACGCTATGAACATTAACAACAAGATGAAAGGAAATCAAGTGAATAAGTTTCAAATAAGACAATATGGATATACTGGATTCCGATACTAGACACAATGTAACTTTGAGGTTTCATTGCAACACTTCTTAAAATAGATTATCTTTGACCCAATAGTATACTATGAAAAGTCTTTAGATTTAGTTGAAAATTCGAAACAGGGAGTAATGCTTGGTTAAATCTCAATTCCGTAAATAATTCTTATGTTTAAATTGTTGTTTTATTTTAACTGTACTATTCATTTAAGTAACAAGATATAATAAACCTTGAATTACTTACTATAGTATACAATTTAGTTGTTCTATAACCCAAACGTAGTATTTAAATGATAGGGAAATTTTCCCAAACATCCAATGAGAGACGTGCTCTTGGTGACAGGGCTACAGTAAATCGGGACTAAAATTGGTTTAGCTTGTTTAATCTGGTTAGTGTTTAAACAAGCTAAACCATTGGAAGCAGACATAAAAAGATAAACAGCAAATAGAAACGGTTAAAAAGGATTGCTCGAAACACAGTTCAATGGAGAATCCTGGTGAGCGGACTATGCTCATTAGTGAAGAGTAACGGGCGTAAGTAAGTAAGGGACTAAAAATGGATACCACTGACAATATATTTCATAACTAGTATTAGTATTCAGCTTAAATATTAGAAAATTCAGTTGATATTAGGCTTATATTAGAAGTACGATTTTAATTCAGGTTTCAGGGTCAAAAATATGTTTTACAGTAGAAACAATCCGTAGAATTCTCCACCTTAACACGTAGTTTCAGTATCATCTCTCAACGTATTTTTGATAAGAAGTTGGATTAACTGAGTGACTGCTAACTTCAGGAATAACACAGGTAATTCAACCATTTGTTCGAATCATAATGAAACTAAGACAATCCTAGTAAGTCAAAATGTCTATGCCAACTCATATAAAGTTAGGGAAACAGTACATAAAACATTAAAAATAATCTATGAAAAATTTAGAGCTTCGCAGCGCTTGGTTCAGTGTTTTTGCCTAACATTTTAATGAACCTTATATTACTTTATGTCCTACGTTATCCTACGTTCTTCTCAGTCTTACAACGCTGCTGAACTTGAGCTTGACCGTAAGACTAAGCAAAAAGTAAAGTGTGATGTAATTCCAGAATTAGTATTTAGGGCTATAAATTTACTGTAAAGTTGGGATTTGAAGTTGCGATTAGAATTTTCAGTGAAAATAGTATTTATGAATAGTTGTATTAATATTTAAGAATAGATTTTTCATAATTAATGAAATACAAGTCATTATATTATGCCTTCTTAATTTAAAACCTTTAATGAAACAAGTTGTATGACTGGAACCACTTATTTTGTCTTTATGGTTGAAACGAATGTGGTGTAGATCCATCTGCAGTTAAATGTTTGCCATTTGTGAGCACTTTGTAAAGGAGCCTTTTGTAACGAATCTTCACTTCAAATTCTTTGGAAAATGACTTCCCAGTTAGACAATCACACAAATGAATATTTTTATTGTCGTTTCCGTGGATTAACAGAGGGGAAGCCTCATTTATTTATTGTAAAAAATATTTATAAACCCCTGTAATATAATTAGATTTTCACCGATAAACTAATCAGTCACAAATCCTGTTTTCTGATTAGCTTAAATTGATTAACTAATTAGAACGACGATTAACTCATTTGTAAACTAAAACATAATATTTCAAGTATCTTGTTTGATTGTTCATTTACTGTACACCAGTCAAAAATTACTGAATATGAAGTCAAGTTGTTAGGGATTAGAAATCCCTAGAAGTACGATTGTTCATTTTATCAAGTTGTATTGATTTTTTGTCAACATGATTTGTAAACTTTCATCACTTGTATGTGAACACATTTGACAACATTTAATTGTATCATTAAATAATGTTGATAATTTCAGTTGCATGAATAATCACTATGATTATTTTGTATATACAAGGGAATGTGTAAAATATAATCTGAATCTGATTCCGATTCTGCTTGGTTGGTCTATCGGCTTGTTCCTCTATCTCTGGCTTGGGACTGAGTGGGCTTAGGCCAGTCGCGCATTATCCACTAGGCACACCTCAATAAGCAGCCGCACACAGATCAGTTTTCTTCGCGACATAACACAAGTGGTACAAGTTTGAGTTATATTGATTTTCTATCAATTCTATCTAGATTACTGATATACCTAACTGATAGATTGTAATTAGCTATCATCAAAACTACTTTCAATCAACCTACAATAAACAAATTATTATGATATAACATTTATATTAGAAACATTTCAGTCACCTAATTGAAATTATAACTTCACTCATAAAATGAAACCAGTGAATCTCAATTCTATATGTTGTATACCTTCATTCCAAGACAAGTATACACATTTTGTTATGATAGAATCATATCGATAATTGTAGGGTTGAAAAATATAATTTGATCATTTTTAAGCATTTTTATCATCATAATAAAATAACATAAATGCAACTGAATGAGGGATAGAAAGGAAATATTGAGACAAACAAATAAGATATGTAAAGTGATGAATTAGTTAAGATTAGTCTGACATTTACAGATAGTTATAATGAATAGACTTTTGAAAATAATTAAATTATCTGTCTATTAAATGTCCAATATCCGGTGATCAATGACTAAACAAATTTTAACAAGGGATTCAATTGAATTGTTTTTAGTTGATTTTGATAACTTGGTATTTTAGATAATTAAGTGGTTTTACTCTTTTGGGACTACTTTCAATCTGATTTATTTTGACTAGAATGAGATTTTATAGGATAAGAATACTTATCATCATATAAGTAAGTCAATCAAAATAATCGGTTCATTAGTAAATAACATCAGGATGTTTCTGAAGTCTTAGAGAAAAGTCATGTTTAGTGGACGCCCCAGTGATGCAGATAGTTAAATGGTTAGTGTGAGACAAAGTTTCTAGATAAGGTTCTCTGTTGGAAGTAAGGATGTGTACTACAGAAGAGGAGTCTTATACTAGGACGAAACAGCTGCCCACTACCACTTAGTTTTTACTAGTACTCAAGCAAGACAAATGTATGACGAATACAATCGACTAAGCATTATACCAATCAATCTGTATAAAATCCTAGTATTTCGAAAATAACAATCTGTTCATGAAATTAGAAAACTCTGTAAATCTGTTTTACCTCGAAAAAATGTGATTTTTACAAACATACTTCACTGGAAAAAAAACTTTTTGATTTACTGAATGTCAATTTCATCATGTTTCAGTGTGTAGTAGTTGACAATTTTCAAATTGGATAAATTTATGACATAGAAACAAGAATTGAGAAAACAATTTTCCTGTCATGAACTACAAAACTAAGATAACTCAGTAGAAATATTTTTGTATAATTGAATAGAATGCGTAAAACTAAAACTGTTAGTATTGAATATTATACATATATATATATGCTAAATTCATACGATGGATATAAGTCTTAACCATAAAGCTACGTTTTAACCACGAGAAAATTGTAGATTCATACACAAACGGAAAAGCAAAATCCTTTGAAACAAAAAACCGAACACTAACCCAATTACACTTGACTGGGAAGTTCTGGAAGATGTATAAACCTTTACATATTTGGGCAGCAGTATCATCGACAAACAAGGAGGGTTTGATGCAGACGTGAAGGAGCGGATCAGATAGGCAAGAGCAGCATTTATACAACTAAAATACATCTGGGACTCAAACCAATTGTCAGCCAACGTTATAGTCAAAATTTTCAATACAAATGTAAATACAGTTCTGTTGTATGAAACTGAAGCCTGTATAAAGAACTACAAAAAGCGTTCTTAAGAAGACACATGTATTTATACACAACTGTCTGCGCAAGATTCTTCGGATTCGTTGGCCAGATACCATCAACAACAATCAATTGTGGCAGAGAACTAATCAACTTTCAGCCGAAGAAGAAATTAGGGAAAGACGCTAAAGGTGGATTGGACATACATTAAGAAAATCATCAAGTTGTGTCACAAGACAAGCACTAACTTGAAATCCTAAAGGCCAAAGAAAAAGAGGAAGATCCAGGAACACATTGCTGTGGGAATTGGAGGCAGACACGAGAAAAATGAAGAGCATTTGGGAACAGCTGGCAAAGAAAGACCAGGACAGAGTTGGTTGGAGAATTCTGGTGGGCGGTCTCTGCTCCACCTGGGGTAACAAGCATTGATTGACTGACTGACTGATTAAACTAATGAAGTTATGTAGTTAGGAGGTATAACGAATTCTAACCTAGTGAAATTATTTATGACGAAGGAATTTAACATTTAAAAGACCATCGCTTCTATACATCCAGATTTGTATAGATTACCCCAAATTCATAAATCCGATAGTTTTTTGAGACCAATATTATCATCGACACATGAACTGGCAATGTGGTTTTCAAAATCGGTTCGGAACATATTATGTAAGTTTTCTTAAAGCATATCTTTGGCACCACAGATCTCCATGTCGTTAATACTATGGATAAAATTTCCTTTTGATGTAATCTCTTCGTTTACTAAAGTGCTTTTACTCAAGACTATTAATCTCTTCAGTCATTACATATTGTTTCATTTTTCTTTTTCTGTATCCACCCAACACATTTGGAAAAACAATTTCATTAGTGCCTTGTAAAGGTCCATTATACGCTTGAGGGTGAATACTTTCGGCAATCTGATCTTATCTCTATTCACAGTACAGTAGTAGTACAAGATATCTATATGTCAGATTAAACACATGAAGACTGTATTTATCATTAAAGTTTGGTTTCAAGGGAGACATGGATGAAATACTTATAATATGCTCATTTTCTAGACAGACGTATTTCAGCACAAACTATCACTATCTTAACCTATGAGTTGAAGACCAACAAACAATCGTTATTCCTGTTTATTTTTTCAACTGGAAAAGATTATGGCTCCGTGAAAAGATCAACTTATAAAAGGTCAATACGGGCTGGGTAATACATAAATTTTCATACCTTTTATATCGTAAAATGCTGGCAAGTCTAGGCAAAATGTCTCTTCAATAGGATTCAACGAATATACACAGTTGACATGACAATATAAGATATAGAGCAAATGACTAGGACACTGATGCTAAGCAGATACCAGTTAAAATTTATTAATCAGTACAAAAGTCAGTTATCACATAAACTAGTGGCTGATTTTATCTCTAAGAAAAACATTCATAATACTTTACCTTATCGAGATGAATCTTGCAGTGTAGTTTTGAAGCAAAAGCTAAAATTAGATAAATCAATTATGATCTAAAGCCAAGGTTTATGTTCCGGTTAAAGTCCTTTAATCGCATAAATATGTGTACCACAAACATTGTATCTACCAGTTCACATGTATACAACATATATACAGGGGGGAGTAATTAGATGCTATGGTCAAGGGAAAAGAGGAATGCTTAAATGGCTTTAAAACCCAATCAGATCGAATAGACTGATAGAAGTAGGGAGTAGAAAACTTCGCTCATCTGTAGCAAAGTACATAACTGGTATAGGTCATAAGTCTCATCTTTCAACGGCTTTGAAGTCTTTGTACAGGAGTCACCTGAAATGTATCCTTAAATATGTAGAGATTTTAGGCATTAGAAAGTTTAAGCCTTCATCGTGTATACAGAACAATTTGTTATAGTCTTGAATTTACTCTTGTAATTGTATTTGTCAATTATGTTGTGGTGATTTTCTATCCTTCTCATTTTTACTCCCTCTTTGTTCCTCAGTTATCACGTTGTTGCTATGCAACTTTCTGTTTAATGTGGTCTTCATTGGCTTCACATTTTTATATACAGATTCCTTGATCAGACTGTTCGAAAGGTACACTACAAATACAACACAAATCTTTTAGTCCAACTCCATCGTCCCATTAAGCTATCAAAACAAACTAATTTGTTCAGTTGACGGATGTTCTATTGCAGATATGAAATTTATGTATCGCTAGATTTTCATCATTATAGAATGACTTCAGTTTGCGACTACTGAATGTTACAACAAAACATCTATCAGCTATTTTCCAGTGCCCATCCAAAACCAGTTCATTATAGAATACACCAGATTGTATCAGTTTTATCGGCATCTTATAATAGCAAACACAGATGCTATAAAGTTCTATTAAATCCGTAAGTCAGGTAAAACGTGTCTGCTCCATGTGATATTATTGGTTAACATCCTGATGAAATTTATCGCAATTATTTCAAGGATCTTATAAGCTACTTTTTAGGATACACTTTCACACTGAAGCCTACTTTCGCTTTTCTGTGTTTCTAGGACCAGGTAAATATAAAGCGATTAAGTAATCGACAGTGAATAATCTAAACCCTAATAATGATTAATCAAATTGGAATTAAGAATAGCCTGATTAACAATGAGTTAAAGTGAAGACCGTAACCTGAAATAATAAAGAAGACTGTTTTAATGAATTTACAGATCTTACGTTTTACTTTAATGTGATTCTTATTATACTTGGAATCATTATAAACACCTATGATGTAATCTAATCCTATTGTTTTAAGGCGTGCGCTGCTGAGGGGTCCCAAACTAAGGCGAAACAGTTATCCAGTACTTCTTTGTTTTTACTGGTACTCTACCACCAACCAATCTGTAACAAATTCAGTCATTCAGATTACAATTGTACGACTTCATCAAATGACGTAATTGCAGAGACAATTTCTTTTGGTGAGTTGTTTTTATTTATTTTTTGAATACAGTTTTCTTTTACTCTAAATTACTTATCACGCATCATCATCATCAGCAGCAGCAACGTAGAACCGGGCACAAACGTCCGTAAGTTGAAGTTGCCATACCACACTAGCATTATGAAATTATTAAGGTAACGTATAGACAGAATAAAAGAGGGAAGAGTAAAGTAAAGATGTGTATTAGCTTAATATTGGAAACAGTGGCAGTTTATTATTGTAACCAAATTTATTGTGTTCAGCTGTAGTTTATGGTTCAAGTCACATTGTCTTGAAGACCAATCTGCCGTAAAATTATCATCATTTTATCAATCTTCACTTTACCTATAACCTTCGTCACTAATATTCGTGGTCAAAACCATAATGATAGTCAGACTAACTATTTACTCGATTATTTGGAAATGTTAATTTTCCATAACTTTATCTAACTATTCAAGTATTTGCATAGTCTATGAACTTTTATACATCTTAGAAGTATTATTACTATCCTCCATATTATTGTTACCATTACAATGATTACTATATCTATCCATATTATTATTATTACCATATTTACCACGTTTGATCATCTTATAAATGATGATTGTTTTCAGTTTTTGATTACGTCATAGTGTCACCATATTCTTCTTACTTTAGTTTTACGTTAATTCAAATGTGTAATATGTGATGTAATTATGATTATTTTTCGTCAGTCAGTTGAATTCACTGCTGTTGAAATGTTTTGTAAGGATTATTGAAATATCTAGGTTATGTTCATGATGAATTAAGATCACTTGATGTACTGTAGAACCATTGTTCATTACATGTCAATGAAATACTATGGTGAGTTAATCTAGGTTAAATTCTTGAGGTTCTTCTAAGATATCGTAACTGGTGAGGTACGATAAACGTTACTATGGATCTCATGTTTAACTAAAGTTGTGTGATACAATTTTTAATCTTACTGAGATTTAAATTTCTGGCAAAACTGCAAGTACTTCAACGCGATGAATGCTAAATGGGAAGAAATCTAAATCAAACAGAATTTTACTCCAACTACCTTTAACAAATTATTAATGAAATTCCATGCTTATCACTTAGATTATTAATTCTAATGCAACTTGTATGACGGATTTTGGTTGGATCTAACGATTAGACACATATTACATTAGCCACCACTCACTGATAATTCAGTTCATATATTTATGAGGTCATCTATGACCCATACCCTCTGTTATGATTCATAACAGTATTAATGATGTCCCAAATAAGAATAATACTGAGCATGATTTTAAATGAAAAGTGGAATCCATTACAAGCATTTTGCCTATTTAAGTACTCGTCAGTCGGATATACTTGAATCCGATTATCGACGTTCACATTTGAACTCGATCTCAGCCTGTTTCAAGTCAAACACTATTTCCTAAATTCTATTCGATATTCACAATCTAATCTTACTCATACTTGCAAACTATTTCTGCATTAAGGCAATCAGCATAAGTTTCATATATGATAACAGTGACTAATCATATTAAGTCTACAATGAATCAACTAGAAGATATAAACACCTTGAATATTTTCAAATACTACTTTATTTATTGACTTAAAGTAAGTGTGAAATCAATTGACTTCATTGATTCTTCTCAATTGTTTATTGTTCTTGTTCACCGAAATATCTAGAAAGATTAACCTCAATAGATTGTCATCATCCTTATCACTGTCATTTGATTTCTATCATTAATTCTTATTAAAACATATTTCATATGTAAATATTTCCGTTGTTTGATGTTTAAGAAAGAACAAAATAAAATAAAAGCAGAAAACAATATTTGTTTCAATGAAAATATTCATTTTAATTTATTTATCAATTTATATACTACTGAAATCGTGACTACTATTCATTGATACACATTGAATAGTAGAAACTATACATTTTATCGTATACAACCTACAAATCAACATACAAACATTCAACCTACTTCAAAATTTCTTTTTTTTTCCTTTTTATTTTATTTTCTAAGAAAAAAAACAAAAAAAAGAAGAAGGTTTCACGTTAAACATTAAATCAAACATTTGAATAAAAATAATTACATAGTTGCATGCAGTTATAAAGTTTACATAGTAACTATAAATAATATTTGTATAAAATAATTGAACATTTTGTAATTCATTCTCATATTGTAATGACATATGTTGTATGTATAACATTGAATGAATAGTATTGTTTAGTCTAAGTTATTATTGAATGTATTGAATGCATTCAGTAGTTGGTAATCTACAGTTTTGTTATGAAGTGAGAAAGAAAGGTTTTGGGTGGTTGTAACGAACACCAATGAAGTGTGGTTAGTTAATAATACGCGACTGAACTATGCCCACTCACCCTCAGGTTGATAACAGAAGAACCAGTATCGGGAACCGGAAAACGGAGAACTGGAAACAATGTATTGTATTTCAATCATGCCTTTAAATATATACAAAATTAGACCACACAGTAAACCAATCAAGAATTTAACATTGATACAGAACAAAGGGAATAGTGGTAGTGAATAGGGACAAATTGTGTACAACTAGGCAATTGTAGTTCATAGTAATAAACAATATACTAAGAGTAAATATACTAAACAGGAGGGTAGAGTATGTGGAACATAACAACCGTAGAAATGAAATGTCTACATTAATTATTACCAAAATAATTAAAATAGTCCTCCAAAACACAGTTCTGAAAGTCCGTTACTGTTCTTTAATCGCCCGGCGTAACAAGTTTGTTTAGTATAAATTTTTATGAATCTAAAATGGATTTCCTACTTGATGTGATATAATGAAATGGTTTAAATTTGGCAATAACCAAAAGGCGCTGGATAGGTATTTTGTCTTAGTATATACTACCATATCAAGGATCGAACCCAGCAGTCTTTTGCTCAGGGGCCGTTTAGTTAACTTACAATGGTTAATTCAGTCATGTCGTGATATGTTTCTGCTATAGGTGCAAATTAAGAGTGAGATAACGAATGAAAGTGAAAATTAAATCAATATTGATATTACGAACCGATCTGAATTAGGCAACCTTTAATTACCTGAAACCATTGGACTGCTGTTTCGTCCTAGTATGGGACTCTTCAGCAGTGCGCATCCACGACCCCAGCAGGGATCAAACCCAGGACCATTTAGCTCCTCTGTGAACGCTTTACCATTGGACTACCGAATCAGCTCCCGACGGTTGACATTTACCATGGTAAAGCGTTCGCCGTGAAGCCAGAGGGTCCTGGGTTCGATCCCCGATAGGGTCTTGGATGCGCACTGCTGAACAGTCCCATACTAGGACGAAACAGCTGTCCAGTGCTTCCAGGTGATTAATGGTTGTCTAATTTAGATCAATTCGTGATATTAAAATTGACAGTTGACTATCTCCACAAACCTCCGTAATTGTAAATCAACAATTAACAAATTCCCTATTGGATATTATTTACAATACCCCAATAGTGATGAATAAAATAGATCATAATGAGAACACTAATTTACAGGACCATATCTAATGACCTAGATTACCTAGTGAAAAGTAATTTGAATGTAACTCTTAATCTAACTGTTTACCGTAAAACTTACACAGTCAAGTCTAAAGGGTTAATTTCAGTCTAATACACCCATTCAGTGCGAAATTTCACTAGATCTAAAAGTATTAAGAAGAGCCAACAGACTCATTACATCAAAATATGATAAACAAAATGAATACTAAAATATAATCAGCATCTTATAAAAACAGAACGAACAATTATTATTGAGTAACAAGAGATCTAATAAAATGTGATAGATTGGCACTATTATTCTACCTTATATCTGAGACACAACAAAAGAATTGCAACGGAATCAAAAAACTACATAGAATTCAAGCATTCTACGAAACTATCAACACCTTTCGGGTTGCATTAAGTAAAATAAAAGTCAGGTTCTTTTTCAGCTCTACGCAAAATTGAATCTACAGGTTGGGTTGTGCTGATTATAATGCCTTTTTATTATATCAGAGAATCTTCTTGGGAAATCATTATTCTTGTCGAAGAACATGAGAGCTACACAAAACGATCATCTAATTATCCTGTTGAACGCAAAATATTACAAAGAAGATCAACAATAATAGTTTGTACATTATTCTGCTAATTATCAAAACCACCAGCAAAATCGATATTAAAAACAAATAATCAAATCATTCAGAGGGATGTTTCCAATTATAAAGAAAACCAAATGGCTGAAGAATTTCACCCAGTGTTAAATCAACTTGCATTTAATATAAATGAAGACATTACTATTCCTCCAACATGAACTATCAATCCTAGCAACTATAATTAAACTGTATCAACTTTGATTGTTGTTAACATACATCGTCTAACACATGTTTTCACACCGATTCACATCATACTAACATACACAAACATGTTCTCACTTCAAACTGATTTGACCCAGATGACTTAACAAAATGATACAATCAAAGTTGATTTAGATTTGTTCCAGTGTATTGATTCAATTGGGTTATTCATTTATTCTCTGAAGAAGTAACTTATATTCAGTTGCCAGATGTTAGAAATTTTAATCTCAACTCATTGGAGCATAACAAAACATACGTCATTCATTTATATGAATGCTGTTTGTATTCTAATGCATCTTATGAAAATGTGTAACAGTATTTAAAATTTCTGGCAAAACATTTTGGTTATAGTAGAACCACAGGAATTTTCGTTTTGAGTACTTACCTTTTTTTATTTGATGTTAAGTAACACGTTCCTGAGTATGAGTAAAGAAATAATGAATACATAGTAACAGAATTGTAGATTATTAAGTCATAAGTACTAATGGAATGCAATTATTTAGTTTGTAAAATGGAGGTAGACAGGAAATTCCAATCTATCTAGATATCGCCTAACTTAATACTCATCAGTAGTACGGTGTACATTCAAAAAGATGTAACGTGAAGATAATATGAACTATAATCATTAAATGTCATTTGGAAAGATCTGAAGGACACGAGGAAACATGTTTGTCACAGTTATTATACAGCGAAGTTTATTTAACATATTAGGAGAAAGTTTTATAAAAATTGGGTTCTAAACATATTTGAGACAACATGTGACTGGATAGTGATTAAATAAAATATTGATCCTACTGGAAATACTGTGAATATAGTACACTTATCGAGATATCTGCTCAATGAAGCTATTCATATAGTATTAGAGGGATTACCTAACGTTTATATTAGAATTCCCCAGTTGTATGACGTTGAAATAGACTATCAAAATTTCTCTTTGAAAGGTGAGGTAAGGAAGCATACCTTGAATTTCAATATGTCGTTACCTAGCTTAGTACAATCTAGTACAAGTAGTGATCATATCACTTATCTTCTAATATCGATTAGTAAGTAGTGTTATTCATGGTGTTACACAATCACCGATAAGTGGTTTGCTTCGCAAAGCAAGTTTTTTATGTATGGATCATCAAGTTTTAAAACGTGCTGCCACGTACAAGTGAACAAACTTTATTCTCTTTTACAAATATTTTATGCATTCACATAACCTAATAGTTTACGTCTATGCATTTTCAAAATCATGAGTATAGTTGAGTTTAGGTGGTTTTATGGGGAGTGTTATTCAACTTATTGGATGCCATTCACAACTAGTAGACAATAAACAACTTTTTCATCAAAGTGTAAAACTCAGTGGTGCAAATGATCAGGCGTTCTGTGTGAGAATTTAAAGTCCTGAATTCGATCTCATGCTGGAATCAAGGGTACTCACTGTAGTATATATACCGGCTACATACTCGTGTTGACATTGACAAGATGATTCAAACCAGTTATCTTCTAAGCTATTGACTGCAGATATCTACTAAATTTTTAAATTGCCATGATGTATATATTATGATCAGTATAGATTTTGAATACCTGATCAGATGATATTCGGGACAATTTAATGAGGTGCAAGATGTTTATACATAGACATTCCGTTGACGATGCATGTATACGAACGAAGATTCATTAGAATTCAGACTTGAATATCAAGAGTAGGATAATTCATTCTTATGTAAATCCTAACATAAAACTACCTTAAATGATAAATTTGGTTGTGAAAATGAACTACTTAGCACTGTGTAAAGTGAAACCTAATGTAGAGATATTTGAACAAATTATATTTCTAGGCAGTTTCAGTGGACGAAATTAATAGAAATTTTAACGTTGCTTGGGATGTGACCGCTTCGGTTAACATACTACTCAGTCTAATAAATAAACTAATTGAGCCATTTATGTTGATATTCGTAGATCATAATCACATTACCGATATAATAAAAGCATCAAATAACTTCATTGCTTAGTTTGATTGTCGAATCACTTCTCGAATGATTCCTGATAGGCTGAATTTAAAGAAACTTGACGGCTAAGAAACGAATGCAACAGAGTGACTTGAGATATCGGTGGACGAAACGGGTAAGCTGAAAGAAAGAATGGTACACATTAACATATCTAATGAGTCCATAAGGCTGTTGACTGTTGATCCGAGCCGAGATAATAAATAAAAACAACCTAAATACAATCAAAGAGATAATTATGACAAATTTTTAAGGGCGTTGAGTGAAATAGGTCAAGATTATTCATAAAAACACAAATGCATTTACGTCTTAATTAAACTCTAGATTCAGAATTGTCAAACTGTTTCATACAATTTATTCCATGCACCCATTGTCCACTTTATAATCAAAACCTCTATCCACTGTTTCTCACTCTTACTTCCTTGATAATCGTTTGATTGACTGTACAAGGTAGCATAATTAGATTGTTCATTTCGACTAAATGATCTAAATCAAAATAAATAGATGTATTTGATAAAGTATTAACGTAACCAGTCAACAGAGGCAAATTTTAATAGGATGAACTAGTATATTCCTGTTGATTTGTTATAGGCTGAAACTGGTCAGTCTCTGTTACTATATGTCCATCCTGATCGGATTGCCTTGATATAGCTAAATATTCACAAGTATTAGCTAAGTTAGATTGTGACTAGTAGAGACTGACCAGTTTCAGTCTATAACAAACCAACAGGAATATACATGTTCATCTTAATACCAATGTGTCCGTTGCACAAGTGTGACTGTCTGGACACAGTAGCCTAGTGGTGAACGTGGTGGCGTTTGGCACGAAGTGGACTGAGTTTGAATCCCATTGTGGACATCAACATTGGGATTCAGGTACATTTGGCCGATGAACCCCAAATAGGACGAATCGCGTGTCCTGGATTCCACTTGTCAGTCACAATCTAACTTAAATAATACTTGCAAACTTAATTATTACAATTAACCACGTAATTGCGTATTTTTAGTAGTTTATAGTATTAGATAACAAGATGATGTTAGAGTGATAGATAGTGTCTGATTTCATTTATTAATCATTGGTTGCTATAATGCAATTAACAGTACCCCACCTCTCGTCACATCTGTTTATCTTGTTAGGATTAGTTCATTTATGTAAAGTTATTGCTATGAATCATTCAACATAAGAATTGAAACCTTTTAGAAAGAATTGTATTCCATGCAAATTGATACTGTGTCCTATTTCTATTGAAGACAATACTAATACAGAAGTTACCTTAGACCTTCAAAGTATTTATGAATATGATTTAAACAAAAGTATGTAGAACTTACCACATTTTAGTCAATTTTATCTGTTCTACATTGTTCAACATTATACGATGCAACATGTAATTCTTAGATATGACCGGTAAGAGTATTAAAAAACATGAACCCTTTTTATCCATAATAACATTTATATATAACCCTGTCAAGAAATGTACATACTTCATTAGTTAATAAACACATAGAGATGTATTTCAATTACGTAAAAAACGACTATGAATGAGTTAACATTTATTCTGTTATATTAATTATGAAGGATAGAATTAACTAATTGAATGATAAACTATATAATAGAATATTCATAGATGATGTTATCAACTGTTAAAATTATTCTTGGCATTCAATTCATGCATATTATAGAACTTTCGAAAATGGTATCAATTGTATCAATTGATAAGAAGGATGCTATAAGATATTGATTGTTAGCCTTATAGACAATTGAATCAGTTGAATTGGGGATATTTTAAATAATATTATGATACTGAATAGTTTTGAACTATAGAAAAATAGGTGAATACTTGAAAACTAACCACTTGCTTGTTTCCAACACCGATTCTTAAAGATTACGACACATGATACATGTTTTGTTAGACTACCTGGATGACATAACAACATAGTGAGACAAAACGCTTCTTAGGATCAGTTCTATTTCTTAGGTTTAATTAAGCTTTTAATAAACCACTACATATAACTTCATATACGTTGTTCCCTTTATTATTTTCAAAAGAGCAAGAATACATATTGGTGCAGAATAAGATGAATTCATTTTATTGCGTTGGTTTCTCATCAGCTGCATATAACCTGAAAAATTAATATATTTGAAATAAAGTTTAACGTACTCCTGAAAATGCTTGAACTTGATTGAAATCATAGTTATGTAAACATGTTAGACATGTAAACATAACTGAAATGTTGGAGAAAATGCTGTAACCACATACATCAGAAAACAAAGTAGTGATTAGAATCTAAGCGATTACCCAACACGAAAATTAAGAGACGGTTGGGAACACTTGAGAATGATGTGAATTAAGTTCAGTTATTAAACTCACAACGGGATATGATAACCTAATTAAAAAAAATAAGACCTAGAAATCTGAAAACTTTTATGCAACAAAAAAGTTAAATCCTACCTGAAGAGAAAATATGTTGACGTAAAATTTGCGGGGGGAGGAATAATAGCGATGATGTAATGACATAAAAGTTAAGTTACCACAGTAAAGAAAGGCTTACAACTGTTTTCGAAACAGATTTGTTAAGGACAAAACAAAAACAGATTGCACAACAGGCTATTTGAAAGTTTTAAGTAGTAAACTGATATGCCGGGCACCTAACGAAGATTAACTATCTTTGACAACTATGCTTAAGAACATTATTTCAATTATTATGACTGTGGACAATGTAATCATTTCATTTCTATAATTGTTATGTTCCCCTTGCCCGGTTCTGTCGTTTTGTTTATTTACTCTTAGTATATTGTGTATTTACTATGAACTACGTTACTTAATTGTGTACAAGCTGTACTCATTCACTGCCACTCTTCCCTTTTTTCTGTACAAATGTTAGATTTTTGATTGATTCACTGTGTGGTCTGATTTTATGTGTATATAAAGGCATGATTGAAATATAATACGATCTCGGTTCTTAGTTCTCTCGGCTGTCTCCGTCTTCCGGTACCTAATTCTGGTTTTCCTCTTGTCGGGCTAGGGGTGAGTGGGCTTAGGTCACCAGCGCATTATCAACTAGGCACATCTTATTGGTGTTCGAATCAACCAACTAAGACCCTCCTTTCCCCTCTTGCTTTCTTTTTTTACGCCATAACATAAACGGATCGCAAGAGTTTCATTTTGTTGTTTAAATGATGGTAAAACGTTGTAGAACCTGTTGTGGCAGAGAACTAATCAACTTCCAGTTGAGGAAGAAATGAGGAAAAGACGCTGGAGATGGATTGGACACACACTGAGGAAACCATCAAACTGTGTCACAAGACAAGCACTGACTTGGAATCCTAAAGGCCACAGAAACAGAGGAAGACCCAAGAACATATTGCGTCGGGAATTGGAAACAGACATGAAGAGAATGCAGAGCACTTGGGAAGAGCTAGAAAGGAAAGCCCAGGACAGAGTTGGCTGGAGAATGCTGGTGGGCGGTCTATGCTCCACTTGAAGTAACAGGCATTGATTTTTTTTGAAAACGTTGTAGAATGAAGAATGAGCAATAATTATTCCATTTGACTAAGATGTAAAGAGATGTGTACTAAAGATGGAAATAATTAAGAGAAATTGGAAGACATTTTTCAAACATTATAAATTGTGACGAATTGATAAAGATATCCAAACATAACGTGAATAATAATTAGAAAATAAAGTATTAGAGTGAGGGTATATTTAGAGATTTCATGAACTTTTTCTGGTTGCTAAGGCTTCAGTAATACATATGATGTTTGTTCGTATCTTTTGCGATTTAAATCGTTTAAAAACATAGATGATGTTGATAGACGATTTCGCAAGAGGAGAGCGTGCATTATGATCTGAGTTAATAAGGTGTTCTTGTAGTGAGATGGTAATCAATTTGCATTCATCATTTAAAAATTATACCAAGTAGTATTCTGAGATGCATTTGGAAATGAGTATGCTGTGTTCAGTCACTGATAGTGTTGTCCTGAATGGTATAAAAAATGTTAGAAGAAAATAATATACCTTAGTGTACATCAAATTGTCAACATGTTAAATAGATAAACAGATTATGCAAACATTTCCATAATTAACAGTAATGGAGAATTAATTATTTTATCTTTTGTATCCTTCACTAAGAATCTTCAATACAGTCATATCGACAACATACATAAAAGAACAATTAAAGAACTTAAAGATTACACTTGTTAATCCATTGAATTAATCAATCAACATCAATCATTAGCTATATCAATCATCATATATTTTTAACTAACAGTATCTCCTATAAATGAATTGTTTGCATAACTAACATTGATAATAAGTCAACATGAATATTTGATAAAAGAATAAGAAATAAAAACATGTAAAACAAAAAAAAAGTAATTGAATTGTGATTGGTAAGTGGAATCTAGGTAGCCCGTTTCGTCCTATTTTGGACTCATCGGTTGGATTTATCTGCATCCAATGTTGTGAAAAATTCTCTATATCGAGGCAATCCGCTCAGGATGCACATGTAGCAACAATGACTGACCAGCTTCAGTCTATAACAAATCAACGGGTACATACAAGTTCATCCTAATAAAAAAAAGTTGAACAACAAATAAAAACACAGTGTTAACAACATTTATTGATAAAAGAAATTGAATGAATTTTCATAGAAGAACAAAATTAAATGAAATCAAATGAAGAATACTGTTGATATTGATATATTGAATACAGTAATTAATTGTATTGTTAATTTTGATATCACGAATTGATCTGAATCAGACAACCATTGATCACCTGGAAGCATTAAACAGCTGTTCCGTCCTAGTACGGGACTCCAAAGCGGTGCGCATCCACGACCCCACTGATGGCAACATATCACGAATTGACTGAATTGGAAATATCCTCCGATAGAAGCCAACTCAGTGGTCCAATGGTAAAGCCTTTGCCGCGGAGCCAGAGGGTCCTGGGTTCGATCCCCGATAGGGTCGTGGATGCGCACTGCTGAAGAGTCCCATACTAGGACGAAACAGCTGTCTAGTGCTTCCATACGGTCAACGGTTATCTGATTCAGATCAATTCGTGATATTAAAATTGATAGTTAACTATCTTCACAAACCCCTAAATTGTAATTAATTTTATTGTATTGCAACCAGATTAAATGATTACACTTGTTTATTGAGATTTTATTATCATGAATTGACTATTGATAGACAATCAGTACACTATTGGATAGGTGTTTTATTTAAGTATAGGATTCTTTTTAGGTGATCAATGATTACAAAGTCTGAATAATGCAAGGACGACAACATTTACAGAATACTTTGAATTCAATGTATTTCGTTACATTCTCATCAGCTACATACATGCTATTGATTTTAGTTAATTCAAATTATTAATGCACATATTAATTTTGTCCATTAAATTGTTTATCTGATAACACCGATCTACTGTTACCGGGGCAGTTGAAGATTAACTACTGATTCCTTTGGTACACAGAGGTCAGGTTTCAATCTTCTAATTGCAAATGGCCTCAGGAAAATTCTAATAAAATTAATTACTAGGGAAATATCTTGAATTGGCTGGAATTAGATATGTATGTCAAAAAAATAACAACATAAGAATATAACTTCATAGTGTTAAGCAATCAAATACTCAGACAAATTAGCTATCCATTGTTTCATGTTATTTAATGTTTCTATGGCTATAATCATTCTATATGCATAGCTATTATATTTTATAAGTTTATAAAAATAAGTCAAATGGAAGTGTTTGCATCACAAGACAAGCACATACTTGTAATTCTGAGTGTCAAAGGAAAAGAGGAAGACCCAAGAACACAGCGTAGAGAATTGTAGAAACATATGAAAAAAATGAACAGCTCATAGGAAGAGCTGAAAACGAAAGCTCAGAACAAAGTTGGTTGTAGAATGCTGGTCTGCGGCTTATGCGCCACATAGGGTAACAAGCATTGATTGGTTGGAAGTGTTTGCACCTACCTAATAATATTGTTATTGAATGATATTGATGAAGCCTTATGTACGTTCTGGATATTGGTGTGAATATCAGCAGTAAAAAAGTCAGCATATCCATCTGATAAGCCTAAAATACATAAGAAACTTTCGTCCTACATTCCACTTGAGAGTCCTAATTTGGCATTATATACACCTATTTATAATATAAGACTGACTAATTTGTTACTTTATCCTAATTATCATGTAGTAATAACAATAATAATTTAGTAGATTAAACTAAGTAATATTAATTAATTGAATATGTCACAGATTGATGTTGGTAGGTTACCATTTGAATCTAGGGAGCAAGTGATAAATGTTTCTTTCCACTATGAAACACCTTAGCAGTGCGTACTCCAGACTCCGCCCCAGGGGCTTTATATTGACAAACACCTAACCCTCTGTACCACTGGGTAGGTATCCAATGGTAAAATTCCCACTTTCATCAATTTGTAATATTAGTTAAATGAGTAAGAGAAAAGCAAAGGCGACAAAAAGATTTTATTAAAAATACAAGTTGACAGAAGAGTAAATTAAATCACTTCACCATTACTCCGCTCCCCCCCCCCCCAAGAAACAAAGGAAAGTACTAGATACAGAAGAAAAATGAATGGATACCATTTCACATATAGCCAATATCCTTTTTTCACTCACATTTACTCATTTGTCACGTCACATTTAACATCATCTAGATAATTAGGACATAAAACGACGAGAAAATCTGATAAAAGAATTATTTTTAAGCATAGTTTTAAGTTCTTTAAAATAACAAGGAGATTTATTGTACATTTTACCAGTTACATCATAAAATGACATTTAATTACAAATGATAGTGATATATCATAGTTTAGTTAATTGGATTCGCTATAGATTGATATCGGTTGAGTACCACTAAAAACCATTTAGCATTGGACAACAGTTTCGTTGTAGTATACGACTCCTCTGTGGTAGTACACACCACTGATTCCATCAGGTAATCGAGACCAGAACCTTAAAATCTTATGTCGAAGGAGTAAATATTTGTAGCACTAGACAAGTAGGCTTCCAAGGTGGAACTGATGCTTCTATCACTTATGGCATAGTGCGATGTCAGTGGTGATAAATGTTTCATTCTTCACGAGTTTAAACTCCATCAGTTATGACTTCTTGATAGGACTCTTTGGGCATCCAAAAGTTATCCGCCAGTGAGTTGACTATTGTAATTGAATTGAAGTGGTTTTATAGTAATGGTTGAATGTCTCGCGGTATCACAAACTGATGGGAGTGGGAATTCTGCTAATGGACACCGATCAGCTCATTCGAGCAGTTGGTTAGTCTATCACGGTAAGACCTTGCTAGCAAAATCGATGGCACGTGCTGCCACGGAAGAAACTTGTGCTGAAACAAAACTGTTGTTCACAGTTCTCTCCGTTTATCAATAGTATCCAACCAACATCAATCTGTAGCAAATTCAACCAACTAAATTTAATATTTATCTCTACAAAACTACCCTAATTCAAATCGTAATTTACTAGTTAAATGTTTCTATATTTGGTAAAACTTTTAAACGTCAAAAAATTTGTGAAGCATTCAGGAGTACTTTGATTGCGTTGTGTTCTTTAGGCTTAGTAATTTAGCTGTGAGTGTTTATATATTGACTAACAACGTCCTCGATGACACTAAGTTAGCAAAAAACGGACTAGCAGGCAATCAATAGAGCAGATACAGAAATCATTATAATACAAGTATACGGGAGAATAAGTTATACAAATCAAATAAGAAATTGCATTAGTGGCAATCTGAAGGGTCACAGAAGAAGTTGATTACACTACAAGTTGAGAAGAGCAGAACCTTATTTCTGCAATTTGCCAGACGATAATATCCTATCCCTTTTTAAGTACAATGTTTATACACTACTACAAAATCATGCCAAGAAACTAGAAGGGTTGTGAGACTTCGGAACCACTGTCACTCATCATCATTCTACTGCCAGCTACGTGATCCGAAAGATAGATTTCACAAAATGTGACAAATAATAATTTGGATGGCATAAACTCCTTCTCCTATCAGTAAATAGGCCTAATAAAATCTCCGGGGCTAATGGGCGCAATTATTATAGATTTCAAACTTTACATATTGCTCAATATGAAGTGATTGGCTTGATCAGTTATCATTTCCTGAGACATAGTTATCGGCTTTTTAAATCACTAGCACACTTCACTAGAGAAAACAGGTACAACGGTTCCTTATGAACAAATTAGTAAAATCCAGTCTATGCAGATCCTCGGAATGATTTATAACCAGTACATTTATCGAACCAATCGGTAACGTTAAATTAACTAAATAATTCCTACTTTCACTCTTTAGATAAAAGAACTAATATTTTGTTCTCGTAGTAACAATATTAATAAGGAAAAATTAAGGTTGAAACTAAGTTTTTTGAAGTTTTCATTTTTATTTCATTCATACTTCGATAATAAGTCACCAAAATGACAGTTAACAATTACAATAGTTGCTGAATATTATGAGGCTTAACATAATAGCTTGAAAATATTTTAGATATCCATTAAAAGGAGCGAAGGTCAGGACAACTGAGATCTTTCAGTAGGTAACTCGTCAAAGTGAGCATAAGGAACATAACCAGGGGTCAAACTTAAGTTCTTCCAGCATTGTTGAACTACTTTTAACTAGAATTCCAGAGATTATTCGTTGTGAATTTTCGAATATAAGTCGATTAAGGCCGTTGTTACTAGTTAAAGGGACAGTTGAACTAGAAGTTTTGCATTACTAGACTACTTTGTTTAAATGATTATTACAAACCACGAAGTATCGAACCATTCTTTTGTTATTTTACCGTTATCAGAATTAATAACTTTCATAATGAAAGCCTGTTCATACTGGTTGGTTAAGAGTATCAATCACTGTGATTCTTGACTAATCCTTCATAGTGATGATTGAATATTATCGATCCTGTTGATATGTGACAACTAATCTAAGTGACTTGGTATCGTGAGCACTAAACGCAGATGAAATATTGTTTAATGATAATCGGTAGGTAATCCTACTTGATGTAGGTTATCTGTTATATAGCACTCACTTACAAGGCCTATATGTAACATTGACTGAGCTCATGCTCACATCGTGCGACTGTTACATTTAAGCTATTTTTACTTTAACCAACCCCCCTTTCTCTGTAAAAGTGACTGAGACTATTATATTGCTAAGATGTGTAACCCAAAGTTGAATCCGCCTGATAACATTAGTTCCTCTAATAATTGTAATTATGCAAATTATCACGAATCCCAAAGTTAAGTAGGATTTCTTACTAACTACCTTCAGATTAACTATAATCACAAGCCTGAAAAATATGCCTAAAATAAGAATGAAATGAATGGAATTAAGTAATATCATCAGTAGATAAATCGATAGATAATGTGAACAACACACAAAGGAGAACAAATGATTCATTCAGATTAATTCTCTTATTCTATTTTCTTTCTTTTTTTTTTATTCTTCTAGTCAAATTAATTAACTTCATTTTATTCATCAATGATTATCGTTGATCATTTTGTATTATTTGATTTTATTTATGATGTGAACAAGTTGACCTGGTGATGTATCAGACAAACTGAGAAAATATTTGTACTCACATACACATTCACGCATACGCACTTACAGACATTTAAAGATACACAGTAACCGAGAGCTACCGCAAAGAATGAAGAAAGATTCAATTAATTTCAGGAATTAATTGAAAATAAAAATAAGCATAATTAATTCAAATTGGGTCAAAATTGTTCATATTTATACATTGAGTTCTATCATAATTGAATAAACAAAATATTTTTTAGATGATAACAAGAATTTGATAGAAGAAAATAGCGTAGATACAATTAGACATGACATTTACAGAAGACTCTTCAAAATAGATGAAGAGACTTTATATGAAATGAGTAGAAATCTTAATGAATGACAAAAAATGAATAATTATGTTTAAAGTGATACAATAGTGAATTGATAATATTAATTTCATGTTATGATCTACTTCAAAAATGCAGTTGTGATTTATAAAATGCACATAAACTAGGAGTTACTTCTAGTGACATTGAGTAAATGTTGCTCTATATGACAAACTGACCAACGTAGGACGCTGATTTGTCCAGTAGTGTTTGTGGTTAAGCATTGGTCACTGGACCTAAAGTTTCTAGGCTGGTACTGAGGTTGTCAAATTTTCAAGCTATTGATCATTTTACAAATACCTTTAGACAACCAAGTAGAGTAGTATTCATAGAATTGAAATCATCTTTCCAAATTATTCATAAAGTCAAACGAACTAACTTAAAAGGAGCCCAGTCAAAAATCTAATTTAAATTCTTCCTTCAGTAATAAGTCAGCAATTTTGAACCATTTAATTATCCTCGTCTTTATATGTCTAAAGTAGACAATTGGTTCATAATATTGAAATTGATCTATGGTCTTCTAAAGAAATTGTTAACAATCATTTAAACTATTACATAGTCTATTTCTGCCTTCTTATTATTTACACGACTATTACATAACTTTTAATTGGTGCTTTTAGCCATTAGAATCCTTCTCGATCGACTTTGGTAGCATATTTTATTGACGTAATACTTCTATTTTATTATAGACTATTATTATGCCTGAAATCTTTCTGTCCATTAGAATGCACAGCTCTAGTAAACTATATTGGCGAAAATAAATTTTTCCGCATCGAATATTCTGTATCCTTTCTTCAATAACACAATGGACATATGAACACTGCTAAAGATGACAAGCATATACTTGATGCGAACTCTTTATCCACTCGTATTATCTGACAGACTTTGAGTTACCCACTTATTTTAAAGAATGATGATACTAAAGTGAGTAAATGGGAGTTCAAACTTTGGATGTTATTATTGAAGGCTTATTGTCTATGATTCTCATATTGAAAACGATTACTTAGTTGACTGTTTATTCACTGTAGAATCATACATAGAACATCAGATGTTAAAAAATTACTGATTGTAAAGTTAGTTAAAAAAGAATAACGACATTAATGCGAATAAAACGCCGTCTTGTGATTTAACGTGATTAATTTCTTATCATCGATATCAGATAGAATCATTAGTCTAATCCTTTGACAGGCAGTCACGTGAAGGAGATTTCACTGAAACATATCTTCAAATAATGCAAAATGCATTTGTCTTCTCAATAACACAAATATGCTTTCCTAGTCATTGGTAGGTCACGCAAAATCTAGGTTTAAATGAAGCTTTATTTATCGTGTACTAAGCGTTTTATAAGTTCACAGTAAGCTATAATGTTAAAGAATGTACAGTTTCTGAAAATTGTTATAAAATAGGTTTAATAGTTAATTACATATTCCAGATGTTACTGATATTTCTTGGTATCCTTTATGCTATTTCCTTAGACAATAATCTTTCATGTTCCACAGATAAAAGAAACTAGTGGAGTTCAAACTTATTGTAAGATAGTTATCACCACTGATAATTCATGATCGTCGCTCTATATCGCAAATTGGTGGAGGTGGGAATTCAACCACTGTGTGCCGACTAGCCCGGTGGTGCAGATAACTAAGTGTCCGATGTGGGGCATGAAGGCTCAGAGTTCGAGTCTCTGATGAAAAGAATGGTGAGCACTGTCTCGGAGGATTCCCACACCAAAACGAAACGGTTTTACGGTTTTACTTGGTTTTCAGTGGTCCTCTTATGACGATAAGAAGGGAAGGTTTCGGGTAGATGTATGAACGCCAATGAAATGCGCCTAGTTGATAATGCGCGATTGACTTATGCCCACTCACCCCTCAGGCCGACAATAGAAGAACCAGATCGGGAATTGGAAAAAGTATTGTGTTTCAATCATGCCTTAACATATACACAAAATCAGACTACACGGTAAACCAATCACGAAACTAACATTGATACAGAACAAGGAAAGAGTGGCAATGAATGGAAACAACTTATATACAACTAAGTGATTGTAGTTCATAGTAATGGACAATATACTAAGAGCAAATATACTAAACGAGAGGACCGCGTAAGGTGAACGTAACAGTCATAGAAATGAAATGATTACATTGACCACAATTATAATAAATGAAATAATGTTCTAAAACACAGTTCTTGAAGATAATAAATCTTCACTAGATGCCCGGCATATCAGGTTCACAGCTAACATCAGTCTGTGTCGAGTACATTCAATCGAATTTAATATCTACCTCTACGAATTCACTTCATTTTAAATATGAAAGGAGGAGTAGCGTCTTTTTTCTGCAGTTTGTTATCCTTGATTGAGATTAGTTACAAAATCACTAAAGGATGAGAAGTATTGGAATATGGTACACCACAGTGTTGACTCACACTCTCACTTGAAATCAATCACAAAACCTTCACAACTTCACACTTGCAGAATACACTGATTTCGTGGCATTTGATTCTTTTCTCCTTAGCTACATACAGGTAAATAATTTTTTTTAATACTATGTGAGTACGCACACGTTACTTCAATGTATGAAACTGCAGTTTCCACTAGTAGAAAACTTAAGCTGCATATTCTATAATTTCATATGGATTTGAATATTTTTAATCTTATAAATATTTCAGAATGATGATTACGTCATCAACTGACATCTAGAAGTTAAGATGGAATCATAATTGATATTATTGTTAAGAAGTAGTTAGCATGAATACAGGAAAATAGTATTCATTCTAGAATACATATATGAAAGTTAACAGATTTTGAGCATAGGATAAGGTGTCTATAAGAATGAGTGATGTATATTTGTGATATTTCAATGGGTAAAAATAAAAACGTATGCTGTTTCTCAACTTAGTGTAACTTGCTTCTTCAGAGAATAAATCAATAAGCAAATTCAATCGACAGAAGGTTAAATAATACAAATGGGAACAAATCAAAATCAATGCATTTAATGAAATCAAAATACAAGTCTGATCGTGTTAAAGTACATGAGAGCTACACTAAACGATCTCCTAATTATTCTGTTGAAGGCAAAATATTTCAAAGAAGATCAACAATAATAGTTTGTACATTATTCTGCTACTTATCATAACCACCAGAAAATCGATATTAAAAACAAATATTCAAATCATTCAGAGGGATGTTTCCAATTATAAAGAAAACCGAATAGCTGAAGAATTTCACCCAGTGTTAAATCAACTTGCATTTAATATAAATGAAGAATTTACTATTCATTCAATATGAACTATCAATCCTAGCAACTATAATTAAACTGTATCAACTTTGATTGTTGTTAACATACATCGTCTAACACATGTTTTCACACCGATTCACATCATACTAACATACACAAACATGTTCTCACTTCAAACTGACTTGACCCAAATGACTCGACGAAATGACATAATCAATGATGTATTGTACTAAATTGTACTAAATGTGTTAATTAGTTCCAATGTATTGATTCAATTGGGTTATTCATTTATTCTCTGAAGAAGTAACTTATATTCAGTTGCCAGATGTTAGAAATTTTAATCTCAACTCATTGGAACATCACAAAACATACATCATTCATTTTTAAAAATTATCAAATTTGTTTTTGTTTTTCATATAGTTCAAAAGAAATTTCATGAAACCTAAAACCCCGCCACCCCCACCTTTCTCCTTCTCAAGAAAAACCAATTAAATCATTTTGGTCACTTGAAACTTATGCAATGAATAAGCTTAATCCCTTTAAATTTTGACATTATTCTACATGTAAGTAATAAAGGAAACTGTAATATGTCAACTAGTTTTGTTTCATTTCTTTTAACTTATAGATTACATTGAATATGATGATATGTTGAGTAAAGATTTTCTGAGAATAAATTTAGTTTTCTATATTGTTAGATGTAATGATTAGAAAGTTTCATTAAATGGTAGTAAACATTGAAGTGAACATTGTGATACAATAGATAAACTAAGAGTTTATATCTAGAAAGGAAAAAAAAGGGTGAACAGAATTTTGACGAGCTCAAAAGTTACCAGTTAAGATACTGTATGACATAGAATACTAATTAGATATTGTATTTTAGTTTAGATTTGATGAAGTTCATCAAGGGAAGCGAAATAACAAAATAAGATTAGAATGTATTTGAATATTCCTGTTGATTTGTCATAAGTTGGAAGTAATCAGTCTTTGTTGCCATATGTGCATCTTGAGCAGATTGCCTTGATATAGCGATATTTCAAAATGATCTGAACATCAACACTGGGATGCAGGTACATCGAGCCGTCGAGTCCCAAATAAGACAAAGCGCGCGTCCTGGATTTCACTTGCTAGCCACAATCTAACTCAAAGTAAGATAATTTTCAAATAAAATCAAATGTTAGACCGAAACTATACTAACCTAGTGTCGTTTGACTATCAATTGTCTCACTTTCAGGAATCCCATCTTATAACCCATCGAGAGAAATTTCACAAATGATGAAGCTTATATTGGGTTTATGTGACCATTCTATCAAATCTTTCGAACATTTCTCGTAATTATGGACATTCTAATCAACAACGAGTAGTTGATGGTATCTTTCACTGTTATGGGTTACGTCAACTGAAGCACCGCTGGAGCAATACACTTTATTACTTCACTTCACAAATGACCTTCTAAAACGTATAAAGACAAGAATAACACTTTCTGGAACTCATAGAGATGCGCCTGATATTACACTTTCAAATTAATAATAAAGTATTCAAACAGACTATAGGAACACCGACCAGATTATATATAGAAGAAGCAGTGATACGGTGATTAGAAGCTTCAATATTATCAATCATCAAAGTGAAAAATGTAGAATCGTTACGCAGACGACACCTCTGTCATCATATGAAAGAATTAATGAGAAATCACCTACAGTTTGATCAAGAGCATCTTTGATGACATAGAGAAAGGAATTAAATAACGAATTCTCATTCTGAATGTTACAATCACCATAAATAACACAGAAAAAACAGAAGACTTAAATACACTGGAGACGAACTCATACAAACCAAAATTCTCATTTACACTACCAACAATCGAATAACTTACAAGATCAACTGCCTGTAAACTCGTTTACTAAGAACGAAAGCCTACTACAGCACACTTACTACATGAAGAAAAATACAAATTTAGATTTTCAACAATGTTTACCATGTCCAATGTATCCGTTTAATAGGTTATTAGTGTATACTAAAGCATAATTAAGAATGATAGTTTGACTTAGTTTGACATGAATCACCGACGACTGTTTATTAGGAATAAGTCAGCGTCAAGTAGTTTGGCATTATTGAATGAAGATCTTAAGTATAACAAACTTAACTACTTAAATGATGAATTATAAATTATTCAAATTTTTCGGAGATTGAATTTTGAACTTCTTTAACTTCAGCCTTATCTCAATTTATTTCACATGAAATTCAATATCCCTGGAATTTATTCTTCGATGTTAGGTGTTTCATGGTATCTAATATCATCTTTTAAAGTTGTGTTATCGTCTATCAGGAAATATGTGATTGTGATCAAACATACGTAGGATATTCTTAAGGCTATTTGTATCTTCCCGTTTACTTGTTGTAGAATGACGTTGATTAGTCTTTGTAACCATATGAGTGTCCTGAGGTGGTAATCTAGGTGCAGAGGTAGCTCACATGTATGAAGTAGACTGGATTATGGTCGGTGATTGGATGTCAACTCTGTGATGCACATACATCCTATTGACGAGTCCCAAATATTATGGGACCTATGTCCGCTATTCCTCTTTCAAGCTACAATCTATCCTAACTCATACATAAGATTGCCAATTCGATTGAATTACGATATATTTCAACATGTTGCATATTTTTCATTTTGCTGTAGAATAACTTCAAACCTGCAACATGTCACCAATTATTTGTTAACAATGATTTAGTTTATTATTATCTGATCTAATCATTTCATTAGTCCAACATATTTTCAGTTACCTTTATAGAACAACTTACAATTAACGTTCATTTTGTCCATTGAAACTGTTGGCTAGTTTATATTCAATATCCCTAGTAACTTGTTATGGTCAAACTCATAATCAAATAAATACCGTAAACCTCATCTAACTTTTCTTAAAGTATATGCATAGTAACTTCATATGCATTCATCACCAGCTCTCAACATAAAATAACTAAATATATATATAAGCATTTATGTTGTAACGTGATAAAGAACTAACAAAGATAATCTCTAGAGCCCACTTTTGATGGAGTCTGATCAAGTACTGTGTACTATTCTTTTTGGTCCTAATTGTGTTTTGAGATTTCGCTGACATTTTGGAGTACATAATTCCACTCGATAAAAATCTTGCCATCGACTCTTATTCTCTAGTGTTATACTATATGCTAGATCGAGCCAATCAAGATGAATGACTAACATGCAGAACTGTTACTCAGAACATTATTTCACACATATTGGTTGTATTTAGACGACGTTTTATTTCTATTATTTGTCTATTACTCTTCGCTATAGCCTCCCCTCCGTCTGACCAAGTAATTATTGTTATGTAATTTTCTATTCACTAATTATTGATTGTGTACACGTTACCTCAGTTTCTTAATGCTGTTGTCTTTGTTCTGTATTGATGTTATTTTCGAGTATATAAAATCAGTCCTTGAGTCATGTTTGATGCATTGGTTCTAGGAAGGTTATTACTCTGTATATTGTGATTGATGCTGTGCAAACCAATAACTGCTTCATCTATGTCAGGTCACATATGTGGAAACTACAAGGCTTTAAGCTATTTGCATTTCTAATCAGTAGTCCAAAGGTTAAACATTCACTGTGATGTTCTAAGATCCTGGGCTCTGTCCTACTGTTTAGTAGTCCAGTACTAGGAAAAAATGACTATCCAGTTAGTCGTAGTTTACATTAACTGTGCAACTCAAGCCAATTTGGGTAATACGATGGTTCACTGCTACTTATCTTTATCTAAAAGACTTTTTGTCTCCTATCGATTTCAATGATACCATTCATTATTCTATTTTATTAGTCTACCACTAGTTTCATAGACATGTAAAACGTTTTATCAAAAAATTGTGATGTATCATCATGTCTATTCCAATCTCTAACATTGCCTTTTATGAAATTACTAAGATACGTATGATTAAGCAGCAAGATTACTTCACGAGATTCATCTGTTAAATAGATCATAAACATGAAAACATAGTTCATCTAGAAAAAAGATAACATTATATAATTTGAAAAGGCTGAAAACTATGTTATGATAATAATTTGTATTTATTAGAGCATGAGAATCAATTGGACATAATACCATGTGGTGGTTTGTTGCCATGGTGATGTAACTATAACCGTAATAATAAACAATAAAATAAAAAGGGAGTTGAACAATAGAAATTTAAGAAAAATGACATTTATTCACTAATTAGGATAAGCTTGTAAGCGGACCGAGTTCGAATCCCAATGTGAACATCAACATTGAGATGCAGATACATCCAGCCGATGAGACCGAAATAGGACGAAACGTGGGTCCTAGATTCCGCTTGCCAATCACAACCGAACTTAAATATTTATTTACTAAATTTTACGAATTATACATTGTACGTAATATCGCTGTTTAACTTCAGTAATAATCAAAGTCTACACTTAGGTGACTGACTACAGATGGTAATTCTTAGATTCTGGTGAGAATAACTGACTGGTGCAGTATTTGAAATAATTACTCATTAGTCGCATTATATAAAGTGATACAATATACTATGAATCAATGGGAGTAATTAATGTAAACTAATGAATTTTTGACTCAGAGGACTAAGTACTTAATACGATGCTGTAAGTTTATGATTGGATTCTCGAAGAGAGCATGGGTGTGCAATTTTGAGTGGTCTTATACTACTACAAAAAAACTGTCCAGTGATTCCTAGTTTCTAAACGGTTGTTAGCAATGTAAAATATTACGCAACTCGTGATATTCTTTAATGAAACACTTAGAAAGTGCTTTCAACTTCTAAAGCGCTGATTGTTTTTTTAATGGGAACTTTATTCAAGAGATTATCAAAGATTGATCGCTATGTTATGTGGATCCGCCAGTTAACTTGTTTTAATAGATCAGGTTAGACTATTGATTGAAAGCATTAGCTCTCTATAGACATATCTATGCAATCAAACGAACAAGAGCATAACGAAACGAGTTAGAGTCTTGGCGTGAACATCAGTACTGGGATGTAGGTACATCCCAATGATGAGACAAAGCACTAGTCCTGAAATCGCTTTCCAGCTACAATTCAGCTTACGCAATGCTCAAATAAGTTTTATAACCAGAAAATTTAGCGTATCCATATCAGTTCTACACAAAATTAGGAGTATACCAAATAGCTTACTGATAAAAGCGGGAAACAAATCCTTCAACTAGTATGGGCTCTAAACAGATAGCTAATTATAATCTCCTACTACAGTCATCAATGTTGATTTCTGATGCAAATAACAAACTATCTAATTGTTGTCATAGAATATGAAAGGATAAATATGCATATCTATTTGATGATAAGCGTATTTTATAGTTTAACTAACTGTCAAATTTGACATGATAATGCAAAAACTGCATTTAGTATACAATACTATTGTATTTATACATTTACATTATCATGAAAATGAACTAACATAAACTCTGCCTCAATATAACTGGAATATTGAATTTAGTTAAAGTTATAATTTACTGTATATATACATACTCTGTGTGACAAGTAGTATCGGTTATGAATAGTTAGTAAATGAAAACAAGTCACTGTATAACACATAGAGACTTAGAACTCATTGTCAAATACAATGATTTAAAAAAAAATGAAATTATCAAACTTGTACATCATCATTGAAATGAGGTGGCTTTGTGGAGATAGACATTACGTTTAGTTGATTGTATTTGTTACAGATTGATGTATTTAGGGTACTAATAAAGACTAGAGAGTACTAAACAGCTATTAAATCCTAGTATGGGACTCCTCCATGAAAGTGTGAATCAATGATTTCACTAAAGAATTGAACCCTATACCATCGAGTCTTATGGAAAACGCTTAAGTGTTTGAACCTCTCAAGTGATTTTCATTTTTATATATCGGTAGATAAAAATCAAACTCTAATACGTAATTTAAACCTTGAGATATATCAAAATCTAACTCTAACACAATGCACACCCATGTTGCAAACCTAATCCTAAACTATCCCTAATTAGCCCGGTCTTTAACCCTAAACCCTAACCTAACACTAATGAGAATAACACAATTAACTCAAGATTAAAACTACTGATTAAACAGTTCACTGTGACAGTACCACTTGATAAAATTATATACAGCGACATTAAAATCAATAATTCATGTATGATTTGTCAAATCGTTAACGTTTATTGTTTAGGTTAATCATGAAGTTTATTTCAAACAGTGATACATAAAGAGAACAATGATTAGGTTTTGATAACTTTGTTGACGAATAGGCTTATGGGTTAAGTGATAGTATGCTGTATAACTATTATTGTTTTATAGACAGAAAGTTTGACACCAGGTTGTATAATATTTGTTTTTACTTGCAATTAGTTTCCTGCATGACTTTGAATGAAATCAAGAACAATGGTTGATCCAGAATAACATTAATTCATTTTTAGTTTATTGAATCTAATCTCCTTCATTACAATTGTAGTTTCAGCAATATAATTAATAGTCACAGACATTGGTAGTCAAAAATAAAAGATTGAAGTGACATGAGATAGCCGTTCAATACATATATCTATGCCAATCTATGTGTAACATTATTTAATGCTTCAAAACAAACCTGCATATTTATGTATGTCATTACTTTATTTTAGCTAATTATCATTGTGTAAGCTACAGTTTTAGACTCGAAATGGCACGCACTTGTGTCGATTAGGTTCTCAAAAAGAATGGAATCATTCATACGAGGCAGAAAGCTTCAGAAGCGCTAAGAGATTATCGATGACAATTAACATTTTTTATAGTTTGATATTGAATAAAGAACATAATTTATCAATTAAGATAAGCTTGTATTTTTCCGTTGATTTGTAATGGACTGAAACTGGTCAACATCAAAATTGGGATGCAGGTAAATCCAGCCGATGAGTCCTAAATAGGACGAAACTCACTTCTTAGATTCCGCTTGCCAGTCACAATCCAACTTAAATAAAATATCAAGGAATATTAAGTAAACTAGTAATATAAGATCAATTAAATGTTAAAGATTTAGTTTTGGACTAATTTTCCTCAACATTTCTAAAATGTATGTATCTATGTACAATCAACATAGAACCTGGAAAATGTGTGCATCTGTTCAAGTTGCCATACCACCATGGCACCGCAAAATTAACACCACCACCACCATCAGTAGAAGTTACCTCAATAAAATAAAATAATAATAGTAACATGGAGTGTGAACATATAGAATATGGTTCAGGAAGCGTAGAAAGAAAGTTATGGAATAATTTAAAGCTCATGATTTAAGGGAGGACTATGAGTGAATACATCTGCGCCATTGTGACCGATTCTGGGTCATTTTACTCAGTATTTCTAGCCACTAGTTACGGTAATCGCGAACACCCCGTCCAGGTAGTTTGCAGCTACCGACACGACTCAAACCGGTAGTCAGTGACTTGATGGACTGATGCCATGTTTTAGTTTGGCCACCTCTAACTCTCTTCCATCCTATTCCCATATCAGCCAGCATTATGCGTCGAGGAAGACGGTGGTTGGACATATGCAACACATGTCCCAACCACCTCAGTCGATGAAGATCCACAACCTCATCGACTGATTTACCACATTTGCCTAACACCCGTCATCTAACCTCGTTATTACTTACTCGGTGATCCCAGCTAACGCGAGCGATGTTTCGTAGATATCGATGGTCGAAAACTAACAACCGTCGAGTGTCATCTACCCTCAATGGCCACGTCTCACACCCATACAGTAAGACAGAGCGAACTGTTGCGCAATAGACTCTCCCTTTCGTTGAGAGACAAATATCTCGTCTACACCATAGGTGACGTAAGTTGGCAAAAGCCAAACGAGCATTTTGAATTCGTACTGAGATTTCGTCAGAGACTAACCCATTAGGGCTAATCAGACTTCCAATATAAATGAAGTGGTCGACGTGCTCAACTGCTTCACTCCCTATCTTTAGTTCAGGTGTTGACGAAAACCAGTCCTGGATCAATAGTTTGCATTTAGAGGGGGAGAAACGCATTCCAAAAATGCTTGCATTGGAGCTTATTGCTGTTGAAAGTTTCTGCATCGTGTCAGCGTCTTCGCCAAACAGGACTATATCGTCAGCATATTCTAAGTTTATAAGTGGATCTCCTGGTAGGAGATCAATTCCTGAAAAGTCAGACGATGAAAGTGCAATTTCTAACAGTATGTCAACTATGAAATTAAACAAAAATGAGGAAAGTGGACAGCCTTGACAGACACCACTTGAGTTTACGAGTTCAGATGACAGTTCGCCATATGCTGTGACACGACTAATAGTGCTTGAGTAAAGAGCCTTAACAAGTACTTTTGGGACACGCCTTTCAATAGCAGACACTGCCATAAAACTTCACGGTCTACGGAGTCAAATGCCGCTTTCAAGTCAAGGAAAACCACTATTGTCGGCTGCCGAAAAGTATGCCTGTGTTCTAAGATCTGACGAATGGTGAATATCTGGTCTATACAACCGCGACCAGGTCTGAAACCAGCCTAATTTTCTCGTATTTGGAGATCACGAGTTGCAGTTAAGCGCCTGATAATTATAGAAGCTAGTATTTTAGACACTATATTAGTCAAACTAATTCCTCTATGGTTATTACAAAACGATTTTGACCCTTTCTTATATACTGGGACGATTAACGATCGACACCAGTCAGACAGAGTTATGTCAAGTTCCCAGACCTTAGTCAAAATATCAGTCAGTCTGGTTGTTAATGTGGGACCACCATCCTTAAACACCTCTGGGGATAAACCGTCTGGACCCGCTGCTTTGCCTCGCCTTAGATTGGCTATAGCTTTTTCGACTTCGACAAGAGTCGGGGGACCTAAGTCGATTTTCCATTCTAACTGTCTCGAAATAGTGGGTAGTTTTAGAGTAGCTGAAGACCAACCAAACTGTTCCATGAAGTGTTCAGCCCATCGTTCTAAACGTCTAGACTGAGAGCTAATAAGCGTTCCATCTTTTACGGAAATCATCTCACTAACGCTGGATTTTTTAACCCCGGTTTCTTTTATTAACTTTCAAAGTTGTCTAGTGTTACCTATCGCCGCTGCCTTTTCCATTTCCTTTGCTTTCGTTACCCACCACTGCTCACGGTCGTTTCGCAGACTTTTCGTCAGTTTATGCCTGATTACACGTCGCTCATCATCGTGTTTGGAGCCCTATAGGATAAGTCTTCAGGAGTCTATTAAATCAACAGAAGCCATTGAGATCCATTGATTTTTCTTGACATGTTGATTTAAGTCCTTGATAGATATCATTGTAGATGCCACAGCTGCTTGAACATCTTGCTAAGCAGTATCTAGTCGGGACGCATCTTTATAATTGCCTAAGTGATTCCTCAGTTGTTCCTGGAATTTAATCTTGGCTGTTTCATTGCTAAACTGAATTCTAGAAGGTTTTCCTGTTTTTCTTCTCCTGGTAAGACGCAAGCAAACGCGTGCTCGCACTAGAGTGTAATCCGAATTCAAACATGTACTCCAGAAAGATCGGCAGTCTTCTATCGAGCCTCTCCAACGGTGACTAATCGCAATATGGTCTATTTGAGTCCACCGTTGAGTAGGGCCAGGAGGTCGCCATGCTACACGATGTCGCTCCTTGTGCTTAAAGTTCGTGTTGGCTAGAAATAACCGATTATCTGAGCAAAGCTGCAGCAGACGATCGCCGTTATCCGTTCTCTGAGCTGGAACACTAAAGCATCCACCTAAATGTCTTTCAGATTGGTCCAAGCTACCTATTTGGGCGTTAAAATCACCAGCCAAGATTGCCAAATCTGAGTGTTTGGCCCTACGAAGTAGTTCAGAAAGTTTTCTGTAAAATTCATCTTCCACTTCATCCAGGCTGCAGTCGATGGGAGAGTAGGCAGAAACAACGAAAAGACAGCGGCATGTGTCCCTATCTTTCCAAGTTCTTACTGAACCATTTAGTCGGACGGCACATAGGCGACTGTCGACAGGAATCCATTCAAGAAGCGCCTGTTCTGCTTTCATATTTAACCCAATACCTACACCGACCAGCCCACGAGAAGTTGCTGTTGAATCGCCAGGTAAACGAAGAGTGTATCGCTAAGGTTGTTCATTCTGACTAGGTGAGGTCAAGTGAATGACCACGCTAGGATCCTGTATGCGTGTTTCGGAGACGCAACATACATCAATGGCGCGGGATTCTAATGTCCTAGCTAGGGAGGCTTGTTGCCCTATTTGACACAGGGTTCGTACATTAAATGCACCAATGTGATGTTTGGAGTGTGGTCTTAGTATGCTAGGAACGTTATTTTGTGGGCCGGAATCGTTAGCACTAATGACACAGGAAGAAGTTGAAGATAATGATTTAGGCTTGAAGGTGGGGGCAGGACAAACATTAGGAATAGAAGAAGGAGTTTGATTAAAATGGCAGTGATCTTGCATGTTGTTAGCGGTATGAGGGCGGTTATCTCTTCCCAGTTGCCCACGCTGTGGAAGGGTTCTTCTTGATGTACCTGAAAAGCAAAATGTGTTAGGGTTGGCCTGAAAGACTTGGGAGCGTGACCGCAGTGCCCAAGGAACAACTGCTTGAGGCCGGTTACACACGGCCTTTTTGAGAGAGGTTTTCGTTGTTGTTGTAGCTCCGTACTTGTTGAGGCCTTACTGCCGGAGACGGAAATCCGTGGAGTAAGGTGAGGTGTGCATTTTTAGGGTCGACCTTTTCTAACCCCGCCCTTCCTTTGTGGGAAGGCAGCATCGCTGCTATGCTGGTTGTCCAAAGGAAACACCTTACTGTCGTCAAACCTCTGTACAGCCGGCAGTACGACTTCGTCCTCAGACCTTATATTTGCTGCTTTTGGTCTCACTGCTCTTCAACCGACCTGCCTGGCATGGTAGGACCTAGAGGAACGATTGTTCCTGCCAGTTTAGCCCGATTGAGTCATCATGATAGGCAAGCCCGACCACCACGTCAAGGTAGCAGCACTGCCGGGATTTCTAAAAAAACACGAGGATATTGAATATGAATGATGTCGATAAGCGTTAATTGATGTCCTCTCAGCTGTTTACAAGTAGTAGGCAAATACAGAATCCATCAAACAACAAAAAGTATGACAAGCTAATTGAATCCTGCATAAACCATTCATCAATATAATCATCCTGTAGAAAACGATTCTTTATAATAAATATTGAATACTTCCCATTAAACATCAAGTTCATATTGATCACTTATTAGTAAACACTGTCATGTCTTGTGATGCACACTGCTGATAAAATTATAATTATAAAGATGAATTATGGATTAAGGTCCTGGTTAACATCGATTCACTTAGACTAGTATCTTTATCGTACATTCATTGACACAATTTAGTATTTCATAAAATCTAAACAGTATTATATCAGTTAACATCAACTGGTTTATTAACCTCTAAACATAACCCTATATCATGTCTATTATGACTTTAATAGAGCAGTTATTACACTTGAATTATAATGCTAGTTTCATAAGGACTGTTATCTTTTTATCCAGATTATTGAAAAGTATAATCAAATATTGATTAGATATGGTTCCTTGGGGAGGAGGGGGGGGCATTTATGCAGTGTACAACATTACAGAGGATTATGTTCTTCAGCTTTTATAGTTTATTCCGAATCTTAGAGAGAACAACACTACACATAATACCTGTGTAGTAAGGATTCTTTAATACATCAGTTACTCTAACTACCTATGTCTGTCATATTTATATTAAACAACAATATGTAGAATGTATCCTACTATGTTCTTTAAATTCTTATGCATCATTTCACTTCTATATAATACAACGATTATAAACATCCTACACATATCTCTCTGCTTCTTCATATAGGAATAAATGCATGTTATACTAATTAATACAGAATACATGTTTTATTCATTTAGTTTACGAATGTAAGCAATGTGTTCCAATCATTCCGTATTTGTGCATCGTAATACCTGATCAAGTTATTCCACTGATAATTAAAAAGAAACAATATTGAAAATCCAATTGATAGAAACGCCATTACAATACAATATGTATAATATTTAAAGGACTGTATCTGTTGTTACAATCAAAATGGATTAGAAACAATCTGACAAAAATTCATGATTGAATTAAGATGGTTTTGTGGAGATAGATTGACATTACGACTAATTGATTGTGTTTTTTTACAGAATGATGTTGGTTAGGTACATGTGAAAATCTAGTAAAATCAAGGATGAGCGATGACTTTGAGGATTTTTATACTGGGATGAAATAACTGCCCAGTGTTCACTGATTCTTAATGGTACCTAATCAACATCCATCTGTGACAAATACTAACAATGAAGAGTTGATGATCTAGTAATTACGAGTTAAACATATTCAAAAATATCTAGAAGTCATATGTGGTTCTAGTAATAATATTAACAGAAATCATTTATTGTGATTAATCACTGAGTGGTGGTTACTATGCTGTTATTCTGGTCGTTTATAGAGCTGATTGCATTCTATGCATCAGGGTAAGATGTGAACACTAGTCTACATGAATAAAGATAATCCAACAGAAGGTGGATCCGAAAAAGTAGGGAGGGAACTGTACTGAACATATGCTTTGTACTATTTATATGTCATTAACAAGGTTTACATGTACATCTGAAGAAATTGTTTTTCCTTAATCTAATCAATCTAACGTTACCTGGCTTCACAGCTTAGGTTTGTTAGCACTTAGCTGTTCCGCGTAACTGGGTGACCTTGAGTTAAATTAGCTAGGTTATAATAGTTTCCTGATGATAAACCATGCTAACGAGTTTAAACGATCTTAACTCTTTTTCGATTTTCAGTCTTTATTATTAAATTGTCGTTGTTTCAAGATTGCGTAATTCCTTACTTTGACTAATTGATTTTCTTGTTAGTTGTGCTGACTCAGTCGTTGACCGACACTTTTCTTTTGCTCTTCACTTCAGATTCTTGTAGGCAAGTGGCCTGCCAAACTTGTAAATACAAGTATCCTTAGGCTAGATGACAGCTGTTGCATTAGTGTCAAACAGCCCAAAATATAAGTCAAACTGGGTTTTCTGCTGATTGCCTTCAAAACAACTTCCATCTTGAAATAACTATTTTCACCTAAGAAAATGTTCTTTTTGAACAACATCATTCACATAAGGTGTGAAACCATATTTATTGTTAATCTGACATATAGGCTGTAGTGAAATTAAAAGGTCGTAAAAATTAACAAATGTCTTTAAAGCATCCGAAGTAAGTCGCACAACAGTTCGTAAGGTATTAAAAAGTAATACTTTACGGGAGAAATGTAAGCAACAATTGTTCATCTGATACATATGAAGAATAAGTTGGCGCTTGACTAACGACACAATTGGGCTATCTGGCGTACAATCATAGGACTCCCACTTTCATCATGTTGTGATGTAGCACTAGAATCATTAATTGCTATTAGTCATAACCGTTTCATTACTAATTAGTATGAATCTCACTACTTACGACTCCCTGCATGAACTTCGAGAGAATCTTTAAGTAAATCACTCGTGAGCTGATTATTATGATTTAGTTGATGCTATTTTAAGGCGATCAAGTTTAATTTGATTTTCTATTCGTCACAGATGTTTGTCGACACTCTATACCACAAAACGATTAAAGTGGAAATACCACCATCGGAATCTGACCCCATAGTGCTGATTGCTAAATATTAGCAGCTAGACATGAAGTTCCTATGTCTGACTCCATTTAGGTTCATGTATTTCCACTGATGAAGAGTCCCAGGGTGATACAGTTGTTTAGCTCTCCCTGGCTTCCAACGTTACACAGCTTAAACAAACATACAACGAGTGTAAAAGGCCAGTAAAATACTAATTACAAATATAAATGGTTAGGTGAAAATGAAACCTATAAGAAATTAGACAGTTATTTAGTCCTAGTGTAGGACTTCTCAGCAATTTGCACCTGCAATTCCATCAATGAATCGAACCCAAGGCATTCGAGTCTCACAGCAAGCGCCCTTTCATGTGCACCACTAAGCTAGCCTGAGTCGAATGACTGGATTACAACTTTTATCGATTTGTTATGCGGTGCGTCGATTATGTATTGTCACTGATAATAACTGCTTCACTCTCAACAAGTTTGAACTTTACTAGTCATTATTCCTCACTAGAACTTTAGAAGTTCTTTATTTCTAGTCATTAGTATGCTGATTATTTTAATTGAATTGATGTGGTCTTGTGAAGATTAGTATTTGATTTGTTGTTTTCATTCGTCGCATATTGATTTCTTTTGAGTACCAGTGAAAATCACGAAGCACTAGACATATATTTTATCCTTGTGTTGGACTCCGCTATAGCAGTATTCACCTTAAATGCTATCACGGAATTAAGTTTTACCTGGGTTCGATTTCATTCAGGCAATGTCAAGGTGTAAACTATTGAGGAGTCCCATATTAAGATCAAATAGGTCTTCTGTGCTTCTCAGTTCTTAACAGTTGTTTAGTTCAAGTATATTTATGATATCAAAAACAAATTTAAGTGTTTTCATAACATATTAATGGTTTATGGTTAAAATATGCATAAGTTTTTAGTTTGTCATTCCTTTTTTTCCTTTTTGTTTGATCGTGTGATAAACTTTAAATAATGGTTCAAGTAAAACGACATTATCTTAAATGAATGTGATGCTGTACAATCGTACTATCTAGGGAATTGTATAACTGTTTTAACAGTTAAATAATGCAATTCTGAATGATGTATTACAAGAGATGTCGATTTGTGCCAGAAATGTATCTAATTCGAAAGCAGTTAAAAAATACATAGTTTTACACTGTTTGCATTGGTCGAAAAAATTTCTTCGCTGTACTGTAGAAGCCGTAAATATCCTTGAGTATAACTATTTCTATATTGGATATTTTCTTTGCTAGTATGTATACTGAAGTTCATAAACAACGGAACAGGTGGATAAAATACTTCGAAGAACTCTTGAATAGATCAGCCCCACTGAACTCACCAATCATCGAAGCAGCAGTCACGGATGTCCCTATAAACACCGACCCACCAACAGTCGAAGAAATCAAAATGGCTATCAGACAGATCAAGAGTGGTAAGTCAGCGGGACTAGACAACATACCAGCGGAGGCACTGAAGACAGTTATAGAAGCAACTTCCAGTATACTCCACATTCTCTTCTGGAAGATTTGGGAGGAAGAACAAGTGCCAGCAGACTGGAAAGAAGAGTACCTCATGAAGATACCAAAGAAAGGCGATCTCAGCAATTGTGAGAACTATAGAGGCATCACTCTACTTTCAGTACCAGGAAAAGTATTCAACAGAGTGTTATTAAAAAGAATAGAGGACACAATCAACGCCCAACTCCGAGATCAACAGGCCGGATTCTGTAAACACCGATCGTGTACTAACCAAATCGCTACTCTATAATTCACTTTTGAACAATCAATTGAATGGAATTCACCACTTTACATCAACTTCCTCGACTATGAAAAAGCATTCGACAGCTTAGATAGGAGAATATTATGGAGCCTTCTACGACATTACGGCGTACCCGAGAAGATAGTCAACATAATGCGGAATTCTTACGACGGACTACATTGTAAAATCGCGCATGGAGGTCACTTCACAGATTCATTCGAAGTGAAGACCAGTGTCAGACAAGGCTGCTTACTTTCGCCCTTCCTCTTCCTACTGGTCATCGAATGGATCATGGAGACTGCAACATCTGAAGGCACTCTCGGAATACAATCGACAATATCGACGCAACTAGATGACTTGGACTTCGCAGATGTCCTAGCTCTTCTTTCTCGCACACAACATTAAATGCAGAAGAAGATGAACAATATAGCAGCAGCCTTGGCAGCAGTAGGCCTCAATATACACAAAGGGAAAAGCAGGATCCTCTGAAACAAAACAACAAACACTAACCCAATTACACTTGACGGAGAAATTCTGGAAGACGTTGAAACGTTTATATATTTGGGCAGCATCGTCGATAAACAAGGGGGGTTTGATTTGGATGTGAAAGCGCGGATTGGTAAGGCAAGGACAGCATTTCTACAACTAAAAAACTTTTGGAACTCAAATCAACCGTCAGTCAATATTAAAGTCAAAATTTTCAATATAAATGTGAAGACAGTTCTGTTGTATGGAGCTGAAACTCGGAGAACTACGAAAAGCATTCTTCAAAAGATTCAAGTATTTGTAAACAACTGTCTGCGTGAGATACTTAAGATACCATCTGCAACGACCTTCAATGACAGAGAACTAATCAACTTCCAGTTGAGGAAGAAACTAGGAAAAGACACTGAAGGTGGATTGGACATAGATTAAGGAAATCATCAAACTGTGTCACAAGACAAGCACTAATTTGGAATCCTAAAAGCTAAAGAAAAAGAGGAAGACTTAGGAACACATTTCTGTGGGAGTTGGAGGCAGACACGAACAGAATGAACAGCACTTTGGAAGAGCTAGAAAGGAAAAGCCAGGGTAGATTTGGTTGGAGAATGCTGGTGGGCGGCCTATGCTTCACATAGGGTAACAGGGATTGATTGATTGATACTTAACTCGAGAGTGGATATATGTGACTTTTGACGGCTTGTTTATTTTTCGGTCGTCTGATCTTTTTCTCTGTCTATATAAATGTCTATTAAAAATATGTATGGAGTCAGCAGGTATACAAAAATGTATATGCTCTCTCTGTGAATATGTAACGAACGGATCATTGATCAGTTCCTTCACCTATTGAACACTCACTTAAACTGATTTTCGTTTATCATCTGTTTATTTAGTTTCAGGAATTATTTCAAGTCTAGACTATTTTCTTTCTTTCAATAAGATTTAGACAAACTAATATAGAATACTTCACTGATTTAATAATCATGTTATCAAGATATACATGAGCAAATCTATATATATTAGGAAGAAGAGTAATTCATTATGTATACACTATTAAACAACAGTGAACGGTTAATGATTTCTGTATCCCTGTAATCTATTTTGTGTTCCAATTCAAGCGAGAAATTTATCATCACTTTAAATAACATTCAAAGTTTTAATCACAGTCTTCTCAGTCTGTTATGCATTCATTTCCATTTGAAATAACACTTGAACACAATCGTTGTTGAATACATACTGAGCATTCATATATCACATTCTCAAATATTCAATTCAAAAATGTAATTTAGAAATAAAAATCATTTTTAGTGATTTTCATTTACAAACCTGTAGAATTTTATATGTCACCTTGATATCCAGGACTGTTTGAGCATAGTAACATAAATAGATTGTTATTCATATTTAGAAAAAGAGTTTTACCAACAGAAAAATTTCAAAACAGCCGAATATAACATGTTTAATGACATTCTTAAATGGATGAAAGATGTTGATTGCCTAAAAGATGATTTATACCGACGAGTTAAATCAACATGATTTACAATTTTATGATTACATAGTTTACCGTTTATTCATTAACTTGGATTCATCCGATAATCAATATATTACAGTCGATACAACACCATTTGAATAAATGGTGTTTCAGCTTCCTAAAACTCATAGGAAGAAATTTTACAGTGTATCCCTTATTGAATACCTTACAGTCGGTGGTTATCATAAATAACTAAAGTGTGAGTCGAAAATGTATGATCTTAATTGATGTTGAATCATTTATTATGGATGTCTTTCTCAAAGAAATCAGTTTAAAGATCTATAAATATAATAGCCACTAGATCTACCAGTAGATTACGTTATGGCTAAACTTAAATATAATTAATTGAAGTTGACCATTAACAATTTTCATTTGAACAATACTCTCTATATCTCAGATAGTTCTCAACAATCAACTAAATTTTCGCTTGAGAAAAAAATAAACTAAATTTCTACTCCGTAGATGTTAAGATTATAAAAATGATGACAGAATATTACGATGATCGCTTCCCAAAGTCTCATACAGCAATAAACTGCCAAATGTCTGGAGTTTGGAGGAGGAATCTCGTTGTTACTTTCACTTACCTGATGTCGGTGACAAAGAATTACATTTTTTTGACGGAAGACACTAGATGACAATTTGTTTCCACTAAGAATCGTGGGTAAAAATATACATAGAAAACCATCCGAGAAATCTAAAGTTTCTGATCTTAAGAAGATACTATATGTATACATTAGATTCACAAGCAGTCCATCTATTGACATTTTGACAAAGATGGTTGTAACCACCACCAAAAGCGCATTATTTGAAGCAACCATAAATACCGTGTTTTCTTATTTACAAGCAACTCAAGGAACAAAGTTTTCCAAGTGTCCTGTTTTATTTGCAATTATAAATTTACTTTCCATTGTGAAACAACATGCAATCATTGTAAAAGAGACGACAGGGATATTATTTTGCTTGGTTTTGAAAACAAAAGTAGAGATTGTATTAATTCCATTATAGAGTATTTCATCACTGTCGGTCATGCAGGAAAGATGGATTAGTCTTTTAATGTAAACAAAAACCTACCAATGACAATATACTTCTTTCTTTTACGTGTAACAAATGTCTTTATCATGCACAGGGAATATATGTACCAAAACTCTTTTCCAACCATTGTTCATACCGCGAAGTCAACCGATAAATTTTAATTTATTTGACTGCATTATTTATTTTTTGAGTTTATATTAATTGATGAATGTCATATCTCAAGGTGGAAAGGCCGGTACTATTAATTCTGGTTTACACGCACATATTCTTACTCCCAGCTTTTCTTTAACAACTTACACAGACACGATAATTCAACAGAACTACCAAGAACCAGATAGGTTAGGTACAGGAGTATATTCCAGTTACTATACCTTCTTCCTTCATTGTTGTCTTTCGGAGTTAAACGAAACTACTTATGTTTCTATGCACACTTCAAACATGCATTATTTTCAAATTTATCTTATTATATAACTCTAAAAGTAAGCATTTCATATATTTCTACGCTTGTAATGATATATTACACAATCTACATTACTACTCTATATCCTTCTTGTTAATTGAACAAGCATATATATATATATACTTGCACATGTTGGCGATCTTAGGACTTTGTGAATGTAAAGTTTCCCTTCGTTGAACCAGTTTCTCTATGTTGTTAGGTGTCTTCCATTTCTTGGTAACATGTCAAAATAAAACAGCTGGTACCAAACAAACATAACAGACACAATATAATGTATTCAGAATGACCTTCAGTTGGCAGACATAATCAACATAGTGATTTTATATCATTTCCGATTACCCTAAGTATACTTGACTTTGCAGATATTAGTAAATTCAGTTCAAGCTTTCAAATAACCACTTCGTTGATATTGAAAGGCATGAAATATTTGTAATTTTGTTCCAGAAATACCATAATCAAAGGTTAATATAATTTATTGAACTAATTGTTTCATGCCTTTTATTCGTAGCTCATGACCTGACAGCCACCTCTCTGTTTATGCTTAAATTAGTTAGTCGCCGCTCATATAACCCAGTTGCTTTTAGTGCAAATGAGCAAGTATAAGTTATGACAACAAATATAAAAGGTAGTATGGCTACCTTCATACAAGAAAGTAGACTTTTAAATGTGTATACATGAAATCTAAAGTAACACTTACAATATCTCATTTTATCAGATCCTTAACTCTCCTCCCCAAGCTTTTAGTCCCAATGAAGTTTTCTTGAGTCTTTAATTTCTCATACCTCATAATCGCTTGTTACGTGTCTCATTCAATTTACCATAATTATTGTTGTCTCCAATAAATGTTACTTCAAGTAGACGTTCATCTTCCAATTATTACAGAACCTAATTCACTGAAAATTAGTTTGGAAAACATGTACTGTTTATTCGGAATATCTGAAATCGCATGATTGACAAGTACTAGATTGAAATGGTGAATTATTGCATATTACGTAACAAATATTGAATAATCTGTCAGTTTGTTCTTTTGTCAATGTATGTTCACTAAAAAATAGTCTTCCTTATACCCACTAAAGGATTTATACATGTTTACACTCATCATTCATCTATGTTCATTTATTTATTAAATACAATGAATGAAAATTAGACTAGAAATTGACATTGTTGGTAGGAGATTGAAATTTACTTTAAAATATACGTCGCTTACTTAAGTCTGAGTCGTTAAGTAAGAAATCGTATTGTAAGTGTTTATAATGTAAAACAACAGGAGTATTTAGATAAAAATAGTAATGAATAAATACAAAGCATCAATTCTTGACGAATGTACCGGTTGTAACAGACATTTGAAGGCAACTTATAAAGTAAGTAAATACGCATCAATTGATTGTGAGACATTAAGAAGTCGTGACTGGTGGAGTTCAGACATTTATCACCAATGACAACGGATGATCACTGCTCTCTATATCATAAATTGATGGAAGAGGAAATTCTACGATTGGTGCTGACCCAGTGGTGCAGAGAGTTAGGCGTTTGCTAACTTAAAACCTCTGGGGCTGAACCTACAGGGCGCACTGCTGAAAAGATCAATACTAGAAAGAAACAGCTGTCCAGTGCTCCTTGGTTTACAATGATACCCTGACAACATTAATCTGTGGCCATTTCAACCAGAAAAATACTTGTTAGTAATGGGAAGATTATCATTCGAGCATTTAGGATGAAGACAAAGACAGTAAAAAAGTAGTCTCATTTTTGTCTCACATTGTCTTACACTAATATACAAACACATCTCAACAACAGAAGAATGTAAATCAATCAAATGGTGATGCATTAGATAATAATGATACAAAGTCAAAAGTGTTTAAGAAAATAGTTACAAATGATTAACAACGTTACTAAAGCACAAGAATAAATGGTGTCATGTTCAAAAATATAACTTGTGGTGGTTTTTGTTGGTGTTGGCATTTGATTATTGTTAATATTCATCACATACTAATTGGAAATTATTGAAAACGAACTAACATTAAATAGTTGTTTTATTCTAGTATGAGACTCTATAATGGCAGTAAGAACCCTCAGTCTCACTAGGAGTTTGAACCTAGGGTCTTTAAGTCTGCCGGCAGATGATTATTCATCAACACCATGGTACCAGCGTCCAATGGTAAAATGCCTATCTAGGTCAGTTTCTAATATAATTTCAACAATCACTCAGATATGTCTTCAGCGAATCAGGTATCCTAGGTGAAAATGACTGAACTTCGAATTATATCTCAAATGGACTAAAGCGTTAATTATACCATTAGACGCTAACTGGCTCATTAATCTTGGGAGTTTCCCAGTTCGAATCCCCGGTGAGATCGAGAGTTTCTTCTGTCAATGGGACGAAACAGCTATCCAATGTTCCCTGTTTTTCAAAATTACTCAAGCGCGATCACTCTGTAATGAATGCAAAAACAATTCGAATGTACAGATTAATACGCAGATAAATTGTCAGATTATATAATGTATATTGAAAGAATTGACGGTGTTATGATAACGACTCCAAAGATGATGACGACTACATAACAGTTATAAGACACTTTTATTATCATAAATATTCCTTACTAAATCACACTTCATGATGTTCAGAAAATAATGATGGAATTGTCTTCTTCTGAGTTCCGCTAACCACATAATATGCAGAAAAAAGTTCTTTCTTTCTTGACAAGAAGTTATAAATAAGTAAAACGGTGAAACTAAACTCCACTGATGACCTTGAGGCACCTTTTAGCTAATGAGAATTCACTGGTAGTTAAAATCATTTTTTATTACGAAAACCGGTGATATTATAAAAAAGAATTACACATTATACACTTGTAATTCGATATGGGACATACTGGATATGTTCCTTTCCTAATTTTTGGTCGTAAATACAAAGAACCTACCAGTATGATTAAAGCAATTATTACTTACCCATTCGGTTTTTACAGATCTTCCTCTATTATATTTTCGCCTTCTAATGGCTGTTCCATCTATTTCAACGATTCTTCCGACGCCTTCCAGCTACAGATTTAAGCGTAACATGATTTTTGAGCATATGTCTCTACAGTGCTGATATAATTGCAATGCTGATACTTTGCTTACATCTGTAAGAGACGATGCCAGCGTAACAGGCAACCGCATAACCCATAATACAACTAACATGCAGGTTTGCCTTAGTGTCAGTCTAGACTTGCTAAAATAACTACCTATTCTTGTTGATTTCTTTCGCCAACAACCATTACAACGAAGGATTACTCCATCACGACTATCTGTGGATTGTACTTGAGCCATATTGAGCCCACAATCACAAATCAACTCTCTACGACGTGATCCGAGAGCTTGTAGATTATAAATAATAACGTTTTTATTGACAATTTTAATCAGCCAATCTAAAGTAAGCATTGTGAACTTGAATGAGCGCGCAATCTTGAAACAAATACCCTGATTCTAATTGGCCTTCTCATGTTCGTCGTCAAAGTTTAGTTTCACCAGAAAAACTATATGAAAAGTTCTATTTCTTGAAAAATATACTTTCTCCAATTTAATTATATTGCAAAGTTTCAAAGAAAAGTAATTATTGATTATAAAGTACCATCAATCTCTTTGATAAAATGCATGAACAATAAAGCATGAAGGATACATTGGATTTATCGTTATACGTCGAGGAATCTCGTCAGCTACAAACTACATAAAATAATGAAGTTTTTCTGATAACGACACTGGATGACTGTCATAGTTACGTATGTGGACGATTTTATTCAGACGTTCAGTGATATTATTCCTGAAAAAAGTGTAGGTCCTTTATATTGAGGTATTTTAGAATATTACGAAGACTTTACCAGTGAATACAGGTTTTTAATAATATTATAACTGATACCAAAACCTAGTGAGAATCATCTACAAGTGATGAGTTAAAAAATAACATTCCGAACAGCGCTTAGACATACGTTGTAAGTTGAAGCGCAGTGAACAACTGTTTCATCGTCGTTATGTAGCAAACTCTCAGGTTGGAATTATGTCCTGTAGTGGGATCCAGAACTCGTACGTCGATCTGTTTTCTATATCGAAGGCTATGCCTGAGTTCCAGAATTAATGTGTGCAATGGAACATGGAGACAGAAAGTTGTGTCTTAAAGGCTAATGACTTGTTCACTAGGTAACTGAGGTCAAATAATCAATGTCGCATTCACAAGCTATGAGAACATTCATTAGTTAATTGGACTAATTCAAACTGGTGGCCTCATAAAAAAAAGTAAGAATCTCCAAATAACCTTTACATTGAACTTAAGTTTCACATGAACTGAACTCTACCCACAACTTATATAGGATTCAAGTCTTAAGGTGATCACAATACTTCTAGATCATTCATTGGTCAAAAATTATGTAACTTCTATCAGTTTTTATATTTCAATGGAAATTACAGAAAATGTTATTTTTGCTTTATTGTAGGACTGACTATATGGTTGATTGGCCTTCGACTTCAACAAATTCATTCCGAGTTTTGTTTTGGTTTTTAGTTGCTTTTAGCTCGATGTCGTTGATATGATTAAAAATATCTATAAATATAAAATATTACTTAATTTGATTTTGGCTATGTGAACTTAGAGACTTTTGCAGTTTCAGGCTGCATGTAGAACATAGTAAGAAAGCTAGTGGAAACAAGAATCACTAGGCTGCAGTTGCGTCATACTCTGAGTTTTTTCATGAACTTATCACCGATACTATCAAGGACCTTTAGGTCTATCAATTAGTGTTTAACTTATAAACCAATAAGTTATTTACCAAAAGTTTAAATTTTTTACTTGAGACCTTTAAGTATGTTGTGGATTCACCGCCCAATCTCACTATAAATTCCTGTTTACATTTTTTTCACTTAAAGATTACCAACCACTAAATAAGGTTTCACAAAGTAGATCTCCCATGCGGACACCAGTTATTGTAGTACACACACAACTTATAATATGAGATTACATCTAATATTCATACAAAAGGTACTTCCTTATCACTTCCTTTTGACTTGCTTACATAATGTTGACATAACTTATTTTTAGTAGATTGATCTGTATATAGTAGGTATGTATGCCAGTCTGTATAATCAACATAGAACCTGGCACATGTGTGCGTCAGTTCAAGTTACTATATCTCTAAAACACAGCAATATTAACATCACACTAGTTGGAGTTACTTTAATGATAATAATAATAATAATAATATGGTTCATGGTGAAGGAGATGGGGCATGGAAAGAAAGTTAGGAAATAATTGTAAGCTTACTATTTAAGGGAGGACAATCAATGAATGTATCTGCGGCATTATGACATATTGTTAGCCATGAAACCCAACGTTTCCAGCCATTGATTACGGTATTTTCACGGACCCTTACCATGTAATCTTCAGCTACCAACACGACTCAAACCAACAGTCAGCAACTTCATGGACTGGTGCCATGTTTTGGTTTTGCTACCCTTAACTCTTATCCATCCTGCTCCTGTTTAGGGAGGTATGTATTTATGACTACACTTTTACTATTGAAATATATTTTTCATAAGCACTATGTTAGTAGCCAATTTCAGTTAACATATCACGTATTATGTCTAACCCTACTTGCAGGTAATCTCACATAGTTCATAGACATTCAGGGGAGCTTTTTGTTCATTAAAACGTCTTCTTGTCAGTATTAATCTAAAACGTTCGTTAGGAACTCCAGTGTTAATTTACTTTACTGATATTTGTCTACACAATAACTCAGTTTTAAATAATTTTACTGATTAGAACTTGAAATTTAGTAAAAACTAAACATTACTTTCAGTCTTGGTTATTGTTATAATCAAAGGAATTGCACTTCCTTAAATGAAGCGTATAAATTTAACATTAGAAATTGGCCAGAACTAGACATGAATTGAATATCAGGGTGTGCCACTGGACATCTGTTTTACCCTAGTAGAAAATTCATTATCAGTAAACATCCACAACATAAACTGAGAATCGAACTCACAACCGATGAACGTTCTCTGTAAACGCTCATCTGCTATCTCACTGTACCGGTATCCAATAGTCGATGTTCCCATTTCAGTGATTTCTTAATATATTTACTTCATTCGCTGCACAACTGCCACGAACACGATGTAGTTAAACTCCACTGGTTATATACTCTCACTAGAACTCCAGGATTTATCTCTTGAAGTTAGTCGCTACTGAACTGATATCGGTTGTAATTGTATGTTGTGGAGATTATTGAATTTGATTTAATAAATTGGCCTATTAAAAATATCTATAAATATAAAATATTACTTAATTTGATTTTGGCTATGTGAACTTAGAGACTTTTGCAGTTTCAGGCTGCATGTAGAACATAGTAAGAAAGCTAGTGGAAACAGAATCACTAGGCTGCAGTTGCGTCATACTCTGAGTTTTTTCATGAAACTTATCACCGATACTATCAAGGACCTTTCGGTCTATCAATTAGTGTTTAACTTATAAACCAATAAGTTATTTACCAAAGTTTAAATTTTTTACTTGAGACCTTTAAGTATGTTGTGGATTCACCGCCCAATCTCACTATAACTTCCTGTTTACATTTTTTTTCCTCTTAAAGATTACCAACCACTAAATAAGGTTTCACAAAGTAGATCTCCCATGCGGACACCAGTTATTGTAGTACACACACAACTTATAATATGAGATTACATCTAATATTCATACAAAAGGTACTTCCTTATGGTTCATGGTGAAGGAGATGGGGCATGGAAAGAAAGTTAGGAAATAATTGTAAGCTTACTATTTAAGGGAGGACAATCAATGAATGTATCTGCGGCATTATGACATATTGTTAGCCATGAAACCCAACGTTTCCAGCCATTGATTACGGTATTTTCACGGACCCTTACCATGTAATCTTCAGCTACCAACACGACTCAAACCAACAGTCAGCAACTTCATGGACTGGTGCCATGTTTTGGTTTTGCTACCCTTAACTCTTATCCATCCTGCTCCTGTTTAGGGAGGTATGTATTTATGACTACACTTTTACTATTGAAATATATTTTTCATAAGCACTATGTTAGTAGCCAATTTCAGTTAACATATCACGTATTATGTCTAACCCTACTTGCAGGTAATCTCACATAGTTCATAGACATTCAGGGGAGCTTTTTGTTCATTAAAACGTCTTCTTGTCAGTATTAATCTAAAACGTTCGTTAGGAACTCCAGTGTTAATTTACTTTACTGATATTTGTCTACACAATAACTCAGTTTTAAATAATTTTACTGATTAGAACTTGAAATTTAGTAAAAACTAAACATTACTTTCAGTCTTGGTTATTGTTATAATCAAAGGAATTGCACTTCCTTAAATGAAGCGTATAAATTTAACATTAGAAATTGGCCAGAACTAGACATGAATTGAATATCAGGGTGTGCCACTGGACATCTGTTTTACCCTAGTAGAAAATTCATTATCAGTAAACATCCACAACATAAACTGAGAATCGAACTCACAACCGATGAACGTTCTCTGTAAACGCTCATCTGCTATCTCACTGTACCGGTATCCAATAGTCGATGTTCCCATTTCAGTGATTTCTTAATATATTTACTTCATTCGCTGCACAACTGCCACGAACACGATGTAGTTAAACTCCACTGGTTATATACTCTCACTAGAACTCCAGGATTTATCTCTTGAAGTTAGTCGCTACTGAACTGATATCGGTTGTAATTGTATGTTGTGGAGATTATTGAATTTGATTTAATAAATTGGCCTAATATAGACAACCATAAAACACCAAACATATTATGAAATCATTGAAGTTAAAAATATCAGCCATTGGATACCAGTTGTCTCAGTAGTCGAAAACATTGTCATTCTTCGCTAAGCCTAAATGTCATTAAGTTTATTCTTAAGTAGTACTGTGGTTCCTGATTGACAAGAACAGTTCATCCATTTTCAAGACCTAATATTAAATAGTTGTTTAATTCTGATCAAATAACTTTATTATATCTACTTACAAAGTACATAAATATCAATAAAATGTCCCTTTTCTAGGTAATATAACTATCTACCCATTTGGGAGATAATATACCAAATAAGAATTACATAATTTGATTGGATATATCACAGATTGATGTTGGCAGGGTACCATTGAAAACCAGGGAGCACTGGACAGCTGTTCTGTTCTTGTGTGGAACTCTTCAGCAGTGCGCACCCACGATTCCGCACCAGGGGCTTCAGGTTAACGCGAACGCCTAACCATCTGCACCACTGGGACGGCATCCAATGGTAGAATTCCCACTTCCATCAATTTGTGACATATATAGCGCGACGATCATCCATTGGTGATGACTGTCTCACTCCCGACAAGTCTGAACTCCACCAGTCACGACTTCTCACTAGAGCTTCAGGAACATCCTGGAGTTAGTTCAACCTGAAGCCCCTGGTGCGGGATCGTGGGTGCGCACTGCTGAAGAGTTCCACACTAGAACGAAACAGCTGTCCAGTGCTCCCTTGTTGTCAATGGTACCCTGCCAACATCAATCTGTGATATATCCAATCAAATCAAATAACCAATCTCCACAAAAATAACCATCCCAATTGAATTACATAATTAATAGTGTAACTAACCAATCTATTATAAATATGACTCAAAGTTGTTTTAATTATAAAAATAAATGTAAATCTAAATGTTATAAATGATTTATTTTATCAAGAATGATTTAGTTTCATAATGTTATAAAGAAAAAAAAATAGACGTAATAATGGTACTGTGATACACATTTACTACTATTGAATATTTATTAATCCTCTATTTTTCTTTTTTTTTTGTACAACTAAAATGAAATGTTTATTTGTCACGCGATATTAACATGTTTCAATGGGAAATAATGGAGGAAAATTAGATTAAACTAATAATAGTGAAATAGAATGTGTCCATATGTGATAATATGTGATTTTATTTTGTAGACGGTTAAATCTTCCCACTCTCTCACATTGTTCGAATATTCCATATACCTATAAAAATGTTTGCTCTGGTTGTTAGAAGGGGAATCGACCTCATGATTTCCAAAGAATTTTGGCTTTCATCATGAGGTGTTATAAACAATCCTTCCACTGCCAGGGCAGAGTTTAAATGGTTTAGCTTGTTTAATCTGGTTAGCGTTTTTTAGCAAGCTTGGGTTTTATGGGATGGGGATGCTTGGAATCGGCAGTAACCCTAGGAGAGCTACAGGCAGAGTTTATATTTTGTACATCAAGACAGTTCTGATGAATGCAGCTGAAACGTGGAGAATTACTGCAAACATCATCAGACGGGTACAAGTATTTATAAACAACTGTCTACGTAAAATACTGATTGTCCGTTAGCCGGAAACCATCAGCAGAAGCTTACTATGAGAGAGAACATATCAACTTCCGGCCGAAGAGGAAATTAGGAAAAGACGTTGGAAATGGATAGAACATACATTTCGGAAATCATCAGACTGCATCATGAGACAAGCATTAACATGGAATCCTGTTTGGAAACGGCAAGGAAGAAGGCCAAAGAAAACTCTGCGTCGAGGATCGGAAGCAGACATTAAGAAGATAAACAGCAACTGGGAACAGCTGGAAAGGATTGCTGAGGACAGAGTTGAATGGAGAATGCTGGTGAGTGGCCTATTCTCCTCGGTGTGGAGTAACGGGCGTAAGTAAGTAACAATAATGACAACAACAATGTAGAAATCACAAAGATAAATGAATTAATGTAAGTGGTCTCTGATTATCTCTACGGTTTATAAATACAAGAAATGACTTATGAAATCAACATTACCATCAAATTAGATAAATAGATTGTAATCGATACTTCCTTTCCAGCATTGAAATGATAATATACTTATTGTTACTTATGTTTATTTATTTGGATGTTTTCAATCCAATAATGCTTGGAATAACCAGGTCAGTCTTCTGAGGAGCTGAGTGTAAGGTAGTCATTTGTAATTTTTACAACTACTTGTATCATAGTGATAAACAACATTTTTCTGGAATCTTTTTCAGTATTGTTTGCTCTACATTGTACGGTGAGTGAAGTTAATCAGTAAAATAATACTATTTGATTTCACATTTTACCTATTAAGTGTAAGTTTACATCTAAACAACATACTTAAACAATTGAATACTTTATCAATGATCTGTTTCTGTTACACCTAACTAGTTGGATTAAAATATCTACCCTGAATTATTACTGGGTAATGACGAATGTCAACTTTGTCTAGTCTTTAGTTCTGATTGGATTCTAGTAGATTTCAATAGATTCAGACACGATAGAACGAATTAGCTTTGTACTTCTTAGTAGTATTACCAAATATCTCCTGTAAATACGAGTTGATGATAAACATTGTATATCGTAAAGGTTTATAATACACGTCTTTTTTCCGTAGGAGTATACAAAGATTACTACTAATACAAATCAAGCATTCATGAGGGGAATGTCTACTGTTTTTCGTATATTTCAGTCATCTTTTTGGTGAAACTATATCCCTATCACCATATATACGGCAGATAATATGCAGTGGGATGTGAGAAACTTAATAGTTGAGGATATTGGCAACAATTTAAGTGTTATTTATATTTTATATAGTACTTTCTTCCCTATTTTCTATTGCTTTAATGAGTGAGTGTAGTTTTATACTATTTAATAAGAAGAAAGATTTGTAGCTCAGGATGAAGATTTTGACAATGTTGTATTCACTGAACTGTGGAGATGTCATTATCACACTTCCCAATTTTGTTAGTATATGTCTCAGAGTAATGTGAGATTCTAGATTTGACCAACCGCTTATCTTGTTGACATAATATTTAATCGGTTGTTGTCTATGGTTGTTTTGTCGTCACACGTACACGTATTCTAGTTTTTAGCCTTTTTGATTTAACCTCTGACCTCGTGGTCGCAAATTCGGAGTCTTATCAGCTAGTAGATTGAGTCAGTTTATATACAACTTTAATTTATTAATGATATGCGTACCGGGGGATTAAAGAAATTCCTCTGTTTTATAGGTGTTTTGTTTTTCCAATATTTCGATGTACAAATCGAATTCATATCCATTATTGTTTCCATCAACTGATATCCATCCAGATATAATTTGATATCTGAATAGCGTTCATGTAAACTTAGAAGAATGAGGTCAAACATACTGAGAAGTGGAAATGTGATAAATGACATCACAGTTATAGACAACAACCAGTTACATGCTAGGTTAACAAAACAAGCGGTCGATTATATATGTAGACAGTTTGAAAACCTACTTCAATCTGAATTATTTGGTGATGAAATAGGTTAGTAAGTTGATGAAGGCCTAACAACAAAACTACTCAACTTAAAGAATAAAACACCTCTATAATAATGTAGTATAATTTTTATCAGGGTTTCCATATCAAGTCTTAAATATTATGGAATTGGTGCATTCCATTCAGGATGTTGGGCTATATTACACTGTTATGCTCATTGTAGGAACTTTTAAGTTAATGTATTGGATTATGAATAGTTAACATTACAAATTAGAACTCAGTAGTGGCAGTATTGTATTGTATTAATTAACGATGTGATTACAAGCAAGTTATCACGGGGTTGAGCAATCATAAAATCAAGCACAGATTCAATCCAAAGTTATATATATATATATATATACATATATATATATATATATATATATATATATATATATATATATATATATATATATATAATGTAATTGCGCATAATAGAGTCATTTTAAGGATTGTGACTGGAGTATATTACTATCATGTAGCAAATAGGAGATAAGTGTAAACATATGAGGATATTCACATGGACAAAGGTATACATAGCTATTTGCAAGACTTCACATATGTAGTATAATGTAGAACATTATGTAAGGTAGCTACAATCGATAGCTGATAAAAGAGGAAGGAAAGCGTAAGAAGATTACTTGAGTAATAAAGAGATAAGCAAAGGAAGAAAATATGGAAATAACCTAGGGTGAAAAAGACAACGGTGTGCAAGTAAACACCAGAAGATAAGATATATACAGTTTATTACGATCTGTAATTATCCAAAATGAGCCAATCATTCTTCTTCTGAATTGGCTGTCTTGTTCAATAATCATACTAATGAATATGCGAATGGATAAAGGAAATGTTCATCAACAAAATGATTCGGATATATTATTGTATTTCACCATAGTTTACTTCAGTATTGTTAATTATGATAATTAAAGAATTGAGATGGCTTTGTGGAGGTAGTTATTACGTTCATGTGTTTGAGCCTGTGTACTGCTATGGAATTCTATACTAAGTAGCTGCCAGGTACTCCATGGTTTTTATTGGTACTCAACCAACATTTCTGTGCAACGAATACAAACACCAAAACATAAACTACATTTTAATAATTATTATAATAACGAAAAATCCTGAAGTTAATTGCATCATACACCAGTTTGCAGGAATGTTCAGGTTGTTAAGAAGACAAGGGTATATTAATTGAACAGACGAATATCTTCCATTATATCAGTTACAAAATAAACACAGCGTAGGAAAATACATTTTTTTCCGAATACACAGACATCATAGGTGACAACACATTAGCGTTGGAAAGATTACTAAGTAAAATGCTATATAAGTACAAGATTATCGATAACAAATGGTGCAAATAAGTTGAAGTTTACATTTAGGGATAGATCATCGTAATCATTTTTGAGTGGACAATGTCACAGAAATGACATCAAGGGAAAAATTCAGAATGGAGCACACGTAGACTTCATTCACTTTTTCTACATGACCATTTACAATTAAATGATGAGAGAGGGAAAACTGAGATCACACAACAACAACGAAAATCTTCTAGAGTTTATGAAGTGAGTGGTGAGAACTTATTCGAGCATTGTGAAAGATGAATAACCACATAAGCTTACAATAAGATGAAGGGGGCAAAATATTAACATGAAACTAACTGCGCTGAGTGCAATGAATGATGACAGAGTTTTTGCACATTTAGGGCCACTATTATTTCGTAGTAGAGTAATAAATGCTGATGTGAACACTTTCAGTGTACTACATCATCCCAATATGTGATACAAATAAAGAATGGGAATCTATTTCCTAAATATTTTGTAACGAACTATTCCAGATTCTTTAGAATTTATTTATGACAATTCGTACAGACAGTAGGTTTAGAATAAAACATTTACACTTTCGATGCAGAGTTAAAAAGGCTATGAAGTGATGAATCTACAAACGGAATTCCATTAGAAGATGAAGAATTCAACTTTAACAATGATTCCAGAATTAAGGGTAACAGTCAGATTACGGAACAACTAACAATTTAATAGAAGTGTGTTAAACATATACGCATATCAATCATCATGATTAGATCATCTATTCATTGAACAAGTCAACCATTCAGTCAGTTTACTGAAATAACTTTATACAGTTTTCTTTTATGTGGTTTACTTTCAATGACTAAATAGTAAGTCACCAATACAAATATATTTCGTTTTATAATGATCACTATTAACTGCATTAAGGTTTGTATACTAAAACATATTGTCTCCATTTAGTTAAAGATAAATTGAGATAATGTGTATATTTCGTCTCGCCTTAATTCATTGTAATTAAATATGTCTCGTTTCCTTGAAACAGAGTTACTTTATTCTTTTGATTTCTGAAACTGATAAATGTCGTCATTACAGTCGTCACCGATAGGAATATTATAATCATATTCTTTTGTTGTTCTATACAAACGGTAGTTGGAATTAGTATCCAGTTATATTAATAATATAATTTGTTTACACTTTATGAAAACAACATCTCCAGTTCAATGCCTTTGTAAGAACAATGACTAGTATTCATTTATGAATGTTAAAAATTAGTCTTCGAATCATCATATCTTTTATCGTTGTTAAGTATATATTTTGTGTGTAGTTTCTATAGCAATCGGCTTTAGTTACTAATGACGATAAAGGCAAAAAACTATGTGTAGTACTTCTAAGGTTTCACCGTAATTGTAATGAACGAAAACTTACCTAATCTGAAAGTATTTGGTTTGATTGCTTCGAAATCAGTAAGCGGATAGTCCTACAATACATGAAATGCACATCTAAAATTACTACCAGATTATTGGGGCCCTTAGGAATACATATTGCACACAACCCAATATGTTAACTACAATGAATTCTTTGAAAACCAAAGGATAAGATAACAAAAAGAAGTCAAATCAAAAATCATCTACAAAATAAACTGATCTAACTGTAATGAACACTACATCGGACACTTCATTCGACCGCTCTATCCTCGCTTACATGAGCAACATTTAACCCTTAATCGCCACAGCAAATCCTCCATTCAGTTGAATTAGCAGTCAATAAACACACTGAAACAAATGTAATTTATCAATCAATTATAACATTGATAAACATCTACAATACTACGATTCTTGTGAAGAGAGAAGAGAATCAAAATAAATATGCAAAATATGACAGAAGTGTCAATAATAACAGGTCACATTCAAGGTTTGCAGGATAAGCTGCTAGTCACTTGTGGAGCAAATTACATAGATCACTTCTGTCAGAAGTTTGCGCCAATAAAGTCGTCCAAAAGGATGATGAAAACTCCATGATTAAACCGTCTAGCTCCGAAATAGTGATAAAACCAAATCCATTTTCCAGAGCTACAAATCTCTACCACCTTAAAAATTGTAATTACTTATCTCTTTCCTCTGATTAGAATCGACTAGTCTCTGCTATAATAATAAGTGTACCTCTTTAGTTTTCCTTGAAACAGAAGTAGCTCATAAGTATGATTAAAGCCGACCTATGTTTAGCAAATAGACATGATTGTAATTGATACCAAACAACTAATTTCAGAAAAAGATGTGAAAACTATTATTGGGATGTAGTTATATACAGTTGACGAATCTTATATGAGATGCAACTCGCGTTATGGCCTCCACTTGTCAGCCGCAATCTAGTTTTAAAGGAAATGTATATTTACTTAAATCTTTTGGACAGCCGCCATCTATTTCTATATGATTAGTAATATGTCAATATCTGCTAATTATCACTTTTAATTTTAAATATACCCGACTGGTTCGACTGTCATAACAAATTTTTTTCTAATCACAGTATATAAAATGCATGAATGCCAATATAATCGTCTGTCGTTTATTTAAATTTTAGACAAAGAGGTGAATATGTCACCTTGTTCTGCTGCAGTGAGCTTTCTGGGGGGAGGAGTTCTAACATGTGAATTGCATGATATTTACTATTAAAATCTGTAAACATTTCTTAAACATACCACGTTGACTTCACTTCAGCCAAAGGTGAGTAGTAGTTCTCTTGAAACGAAGATATTGAAGAAAAAGATAATAAGAAACTGATCTAATATGCATAAGCAGAAAGGCATAAGTATGTCAGTTCTTCTAACAAATATGATAAACATATATATATTCTGAAGTTTGATCTATAAATGGCAGTATCAACTTTATATGTCAATGTTTTGTACTTGAACAGTTAATGAACTATTACCACTCGGATAGTAAGAGATTAAAGAGAGTTTCCCAGGAACTATAGGAGATACTCTAGATATTGAATCGCTTGTTTGACTATGTACAAAACATAAGTAGTGTACCTTAAAGAATCAGGAATTTAATCTAGACTAAAATGATACAAACCATTTCTCAGTGATTAGTCTGTGTAAGTATTTAATTTCCAAGTGACATCAGCTGTGAAATTAGTATCTGGTTGTTATCAACTCATACTGTGAATCTGGATAATGAGAGTTAGAATAATACAAGAAGCATTAGTCCCATTATAATTGCAGAAATGTGTTGTTAAAAAAGAAATGCTGAGTTTTGCTGAGACCACTTTCAACCGCCAAATATTAAAATATTGTGTACATGATGTCGATTGACATGGATTAGAGATCATATCGTCAAATGATCGATAAGTTTTGATCTACGGCATAGACATACAAAAATGACACTAATCATTAGTCCGTTTTCAAGTGATGTAAATCTCTAAATGTAATTTCATTTAACAATGCTTTCATTTACTACAAATGCACACTTTGAACAGTTCAATTAAATATTAGTCACGTTAGATGAGAGATTGGTCTTCGTTACGACAACTCAAATTGTTGACAAAGATAAGTATCTATAGATAAGTATTTCAATTATAGGCTTACAAAATGCATAGTCATTGATGATGACATATTAAGGAAAGTACTTATTATCGGGAATAATCCTATAGTACATAGTCGTGTTTAAGAAACATTGTGACTTGAATTATATATTTAGGTTGGGATGTGACTGGGAAGCGGAATCCAGAAAGCTCGTTTCGTCCTATTTTGAACTCATCGGCTGGATGTACTTGCATCCCAATGCTGATGTTCACCATGGGATTCGAACTCAGCCCGCTTCGTGCCAAACGCCACTGCGTTCACCACTAGGCTACTGTATCCAGACAGTCATACTTGTGCAATGGGCATATATATATATATATGGTGAACGTGGTGGCGTTTGGCACGAAGTGGAGTGAGTTCGAATCCCACTGTGAACGTCAACATTTGGATGCAGGTACATCCAGCCGATGAGTCCCGAATAGGACAAAACGCGCGTTCTGGATTCTCTTGCCAGTCACAATCAAACCCAAATATTATTTGTGTAATGTCGCTATATTGAGGCAATCCTCTCAGGATGCACATATGGCAGCAGAGACTGACCAGTGTTAGTCCATTACAAATCAACGGGAAAAATACAAACTTTTCCTAATTACATTGTGACTTAAATTTCATATACAGAGTGATTGATGGTAAATGACGAATAGGATTCAGTAATTTCGAACTAAACTTTCATGCTTAGAAGATTTAAGATATAACATTTACAAGAAAGAGAAATAATTAAGGTTTCATCACAAATAGATTTCACTTATCTTTTATGGATTATCATTTACAACTAGATAGAATAAAATTATAATAGTAAGAACAGGTAGCATATGATCTTAAGGAAATGTTTAGTGTAAAGTTATAATAAAGTCAATAAGTTATCAAAGCACTACAGAATGAAGTTAAGTAAGTTCACTGAGCGATAACACTATTCACATATTTAGAGTAACTATAATTTCACTAGAGTAATAAGAGATAATCATTAAGATGAATCCATTCTGTACAAAATCGTAAGAAAGAAAGTTATCAATGAATCGTACAAATAATCAGATCTAATCTACTACTTCAGGTAGAGTTGGTAGTAAACTTTTCCAGACCTTCAACTATTTAAAGAGTGATTCAATAATGAGCGATGTCCGTTGTTGAAACTACTACGTAGACTGTGACAAAGTGAATTTACAAATTCGATTAGACTATAATTTACTCAATATTCTGTTGATTTTATAAATAGTCAGTGTTACAGTTACTCTCAAGAAAAGCACAGTACAGTATCAATGGAAACATTCCAGTTTGCCTTTCTCTCTTTAATGAAAACATTGTTTAGTATGAAAGTCCAGTACTCTAGTCGGGATCAAATACATACATTTAAAAAAATATAGAATATAAGCATCACTTGCATAAATGTTTCATAGTATACAACTGTCTAACTGTCTTACTGCCATGTCTTTTAAGCAGTTTGTGATTAAGCTGCCTTCGCTCCTCGTCGTATTCAGAACTAAACGGGATGTGTTGCCAGGCATCTATCAGTTTAGTAGATGCAGCTGAAATCCACTGAATTTTCCTAACTTTTTGCTTCAGTTTACTAGTAGATATTACTGCTGTTTCGACAGCTTTTTGGATATCATTCCAAGCTGATTCGGGATGGGTATCACTTACACAGTTGACTAATTAGTTTTTTTATTGTTCCTGAAATGTATTCTTGACTGTCTAACTGTCTACATTGTAACTCGTTGTAATGTATCATTAATTTTACGTAGTAAAAGGTTATTTGCGAAAGTCTCTTCTCCGTCTTCTTCTTTCTCTTCTTCATTTATTATTTCGTATAAAAATTGAATAATTCAAAGTTTTTTTTCTTTGTTTTATAATCTACATTTTAAACAACAACTAATAACAATACAAGTAATTTACATTCAATAAACATATAATTCATTCATTATTCAATATTAACTACTTTCATTTTATTTCAATTTACAATATACATGTGTGTGTGTGTGTGTGTGTGTGTGTGTGTAATTAAGTTACGAAGATAAAAAGGTGTTTCATTTTATTTTTTGAAAACAACGTGATGTTTCATTTGTACACAAAAATATACAAATATAAGTTAATATTCAATGAACATCGACAAGATATAAGTAGTAATTAAAAGTAGGAGTAGACATAGTAGTCATAGTAGTAGTAGTAGTAGTAGTAGTAGTAGTAGTAGTAGTAGTAGTAGTAGTAGTAGTAGTAGTAGTAGTAGTAATAGTAGTACTTACTTACTTACTTATGCCCGTTACTCCTCGCTGAGGAGCATAGGCCGCTCACCAGAGTTCTCCATTCAACTCTGTCCTCAGCAATACTTTCCAATTGTTTCCAGTTGCTGTTCATCCTGTTAATATCTGCTTCCAATTCTCAATGGAATGCGTTCTATGACCTTCCTCCTTCCCGTTTCCCAACAGGATTCCATGTTAATGCCTGCCACATTATGCAGTATGCTGATCTCCGCAATGTATGTCCTATCCATTTCCAACGTCTTTTCCTGATTTCCTCCTCAGTATGAAGTTGATTTGTCCTATTGCTGATGGTTTCCGGCCAACTGACATTCAGTATTTTACGTAGACAGTTGTTTATAAATGCTTGTATCCGTCTGATGATGTGTGCAGTAGTTCTCCAAGTTTCAGCTGCATGCAGCAGAACTATATTCACGTTCGAATTGAAGAGTCTGACTTTGGAATTGGTTGACCGTTGTTTTGAGTTTCATATATTCTTCATCTGTAGGAATGCTCCCCTTGCCTTACCAATCCTTGCCTTTACATCTTCATCGGATTCTACTTGTTCATCGATGATGCTTCCCAGATACGTGAAATTATTTTTTCTTCCAGAGTTTCCCCATCAAGTTCAATCGGATTGGTGTTCCCTGTGTTATATTTGGGGATCTTGATCTTTTCCTTATGTATGTTCAAGCCTATTCATGCTGAGGTTGCTGCTACGTTGGTTGTCTTCACTTGCATTTGTTAAATGTGTATAGGCTAAAAGAGCCAGATCATCCGCAAAGTCCAAATCACCGAGTTGCATCCTACTTGTCCACTGAATTCCGTACATCCCTCTGATGTGGAGGTCTTCATGATCCATAGTAGTAGTATTAGTATGGTAAAAATTAAGAAAATTTTTTCAAAGGAAATGTTATTTTATCATATTTGATTTCATTTTTTATTTTTTTTTTCGTTAATGGAGAAAAATGTTTTGCTTCTATCTTAGCAGAATAAAAAAATTTTCATTTTCTGTTATACGACGATGTAATTGGTAACAGAAATGAGTATATGTAATTAGAAATGCAAGGATTAATTCAATTGCTCCTGTGAAAAAAGGTTTAATTGGTCGATGTTTTACGTATTGATATTTTAAATGCTTGTTAACATCATCAAGCTTGACTGAGGGAAAGTACTGTTAAGACGGTTAATAGATCAGTACTCGCCTATTTAATTGAAATGATGCATACTGCCAGCATTAATTAATTATATTTAGTAATAGATTATGTTAACTCCGCCTGTAGCCCCTAGGGTTGCTGCCGGTCCCAAGCCCGGATAAAGGAGGAGGGTTGGGCATGGGGCTAGCAACCCCATCCCGTAAAACAACAACCTTTCTAAAAAACGATAACCAGTAAAAACCTTTATAACCATTTTTACTCTGCCCTGGGAGTTGGGAGGTATGTTATGACGCCTCATGGTGAAAGCCGAGTTTCTTCGGAAGCCACGAGGCCGATGTCTCTTCTTACAACCAGAGCAACAATTAATATAGGTACGTGGAATGTCCGCACGCTGTGGGAAACAGGGAGGACCATGCAAATAGCTGAAGAAATGAGAAGATACAACCTGAAGATACTTGGAATAAGCGAAATGCATTGGGTGCAAGCTGGACAGCAACGGTTATCCTCGGGAAATGTGCTTTTATACTCCGGCCACGAAGAAGAAAACGCCCCACACACACAAGGAGTAGCATTGGTGTTATCCCAAGATGCATGGAAGTCTCTTATAAGATGGGAACCTCATGGACCTAGGATCATCACAGCATCCTTCAAGACGAAGAAGGAAGGGATTGCAATGAATGTCATCCAGTGATACGCACCCATCAATGACAGCCACGAAGACGACAAAGACCAGTTCTATGCGAGGCTGCAGTCAATCATCGAGAAATGTTCAGCCAAGGACCTGACCATTCTAATGGGCGACTTCAACGCCAAGGTCGGAGTGGATAACACCGGGTATGAAGACATCATGGGACAACATGGAGTGGGAGAAAGGAATGATAACGGTGAGAGGTTTGTGAACTTATGTGCCTTCAACAAAATGATTATAGGTGGCACCATTTTCTCCCACAAACGTATACACAAAACTACATGGGTTTCACCGGACCACATCACGGAGAACCAAATCGACCACATCTGCATCAATAAGAAGTTTAGAAGGACCATGGAAGAAGTAAGAGCAAGGAGAGGAGCCGACATAGCTTCAGATCACCATTTGGTGGTAACTAAAATGAAACTGAAGCTGAGGAAGCACTGGACAACTGGAGCAGCAGTATTACACAAGTTTAATACAGCCCTTCTCCGGGATACTAACAAACGCAACGAATTCAAATTAATTCTCAGCAACAAGTTCCAGGCATTTCATGATCTACTAGAAAAAGGTGGAACTAATATGGAAGACAACTGGAAAGAGATTAAGGGAACAATAACTTCAACATGTCAGGAGGTTTTGGGTCTCAAGAAACAACACCAAAAAGAGTGGATTTCTGTTAGTACTCTGGACAAGATCCAAGAAAGGAGGAACAGAAAGACAGCGATCAATAACAGTCGGATAAGAGCAGAGAAAGCCAAGGCACAGGCCGAATACACCGAAGTCAACAAGCAAGCGAAGAGGAGCATCAGGTTGGATAAACGAAAATTTGTTGAGGACCTAGCAATGACAGCGGAAAAAGCTGCAAGAGAAGGAAATATGAGGCTCCTATACGATACAACGAAGAAGTTAGCTGGGAAATTCAACAAGCCAGAACGGCCAATCAAGAACAAGGCTGGCAAACCAATCACTGAAGTGCATGAACAACGGAACAGGTGGGTAGAGCACTTCCAAGAACTCTTGAATAGACCAGCCCCACTAAACCCACCAGTCATCGAAGCAGCAGCCACGGATCTCCCTATAAGCACAGACCCACCAACAGTCGGGGAAATCAAAATGGCCATCAGACAGCTCAAGAGTGGCAAGTCAGCAGGACCAGATAACATACCAGCGGAGTCACTGAAGACAGATATAGAAGCAACTTGCGAGATACTCCACATTCTCTTCAGGAAGATTTGGGAGGATGAACAAGTTCCAGCAGACTGGAAAGAAGGGTACCACATCAAGATACCAAAGAAAGGCGATCTCAGCAATTGTGAGAACTACAGAGGCATCACTCTACTTTCAGTACCAGGAAAGGTCTTCAACAGAGTGTTATTGAACAGATTAAAGAACCCAATCGACGGCCAACTCCGAGATCAACAGGCCGGATTCCGTAAAGATCGATCATGTACCGATCAAATCACTACTCTACGGTTCATTGTTGAACAATCAATTGAATGGAATTCACCACTTTACATCAACTTCATCGACTATGAAAAAGCATTCGACAGCGTGTATAGGAGAATATTATGGAGCCTTCTACGACATTACGGCGTGCCCGAGAAGACAGTCAACATCATACGAAATTCTTACGACGTACTACATTGTAAAATCGTGCATGGAGGTCAGCTCACAGATTCATTCGAAGTGAAGACCGGTGTCAGACATGGCTGCTTACTCTCGCCCTTCCTCTTTCTACTGGTCATCGACTGGATCATGAAGACTGCAACATCTGAAGGCACTCTCGGAATACAATGGACAACATCGACGAAACTAGATGACTTGGACTTTGCAGATGACCTAGCTCTTCTTTCTCACACACATCATCAAATGCAGAAGAAGACCAACAATATACCAGCAGCCTCAGCAGCAGTGGGCCTCAACATGCATAAAGGGAAAAGCAAGATCCTTCGATACAAAACAGCAAACACTAACCCAATTACACTTGACTTGGGGAGAAATTCTGGAAGACGTTGAAATCTTTACATATTTGGGCAGCATCATCGACAAACAAGGAGGGTCTGATTCGGATGTGAAGGAGTGGATTGGTAAGGCACGGGCAGCATTTCTACAGCTGAAAAACATCTGGAACTCAAACCAACTGTCAGTCAATATAAAAGTCAAAATTTTCAACACAAATGTGAAGACAGTTCTGTTGTATGGAGCTGAAACTTGGAGAACTACAAAAAGTATCCTACAGAAGTTACAAGTATTTATAAACAACTGTCTGCGTAGGATTCTTCGGATCTGTTGGCCAGATACCATCAACAACAACCTGTTGTGGCAGAGAACTAATCAACTTCCAGTTGAGGAAGAAATGAGGAAAAGACGCTGGAGATGGATTGGACACACACTGAGGAAACCATCAAACTGTGTCACAAGACAAGCACTGACTTGGAATCCTAAAGGCCACAGAAACAGAGGAAGACCCAAGAACACATTGCGTCGGGAATCGGAAACAGACATGAAGAGAATGCAGAGCACTTGGGAAGAGCTAGAACGGAAAGCCCAGGACAGAGTTGGCTGGAGAATGCTGGTGGGCGGTCTATGCTCCACTTGGAGTAACAGGCATTGATTGATTGAATAGATTATGTTAGGGTTTGGTTTAGGGTTGGGGTGCCGGTCAAAACCAAGGACAACTAGCTAACTGTTTTGCCATAGAATAGGACTTCTCCTTGACAGTACACACCGGTGATCCCGCCAGTAAATCTAACTGTCTCATGGCGAACTCCTAATTATCTAGACTATTTGGTCAAATGGCATCTAGTTACTGAATTCCCTATTTCGTTTATTTGTAATATGACTTGATGTTTAATCAATGCCACTGATAACTGACTCACTCTGACTCACTCTCGACATGTCTAAACTCCACCAGTAACTACTCATTACCAAAACTTCAGTAACACCTAGAAGTTATTAACCTGTGAGCTGATTATTGTAACTGGATTAAAGTGGATTGTGGCAATGTTTGATCATTGCGCTATATCAAAAATTTAAAGAAGTGGGAATTCTACAATTTAATGTCAACTAGCCCATTGGTTCAGTTCACTAGGCGTTCTGCATCTTTCTTGAAGGTTTGTGTTTACTTTACGTTAATATTCATGATTGTTGTTTTATAAACTTTTTCAATGTAAGCATCAACATTGTTGATAAATACAAGTTCATTGTATTTTTTATATCCCAGTAATTTTCATTTCAGACAAGTCAGCTAGATGTACTTGAGTCAAAATTACACGAAAGATATAACATTTTTCCTTATATACGACAATTATTCTTATTGTACTAAACGTAAATTTCAGCATTAAGTCATGTTTACAAATATCACATCCATTGAAGAATTTAGTACTTGTTACTTAGTAGAATAAATTTTCATGGAGTTCAGAGTAATCAACGTTGGGTTCGAATCATTGTGTATACACTGACATCTAGATGCAAGTACATCTAAACAGATAAACTACATCATAATAAGAGAAGCACGACTTAATCATTTCTACTTATGTCCTTATTTTTAATTCTTATTATCATGATAACCAAAGTAAACCATTTAACCGATTGATACAATAAAAAAGACAATGAAATTGTTTTTGGGATGGTTATTTTTGTGGAGATTCGTTATTTTATTTGACTGAATATATCACAGACTGATATTGGCAGGATACCATTGAAAAGCAGGGAGCACTGCTGAGGAGTTCCACACTAGAACGAAACAGCTGTCCAGTGGTCACTGGTTTTCAATGGTACCGCGGTAACATCAATCAGTGATATATTCAATCAAATGAAATTGTTTTTACCATAATTTATAAGACGACAGGAAGTAATCATCAATGATACACCTATCAACATAAATTAAACTGAATAATCAGTTAATCTCAAGGATTCCCATTAATAAAGTGAATGTAAATGTAACGAAATTGAAAAATTTCTGTATGAATGATTCAATGATTTTTCAAAGAATAAATTAGTTCGTATTAAAAAAAAAAAAGAAAATAAAGATACACCTCTTACATCTGATTTCACCGATGTAACTGTACAATCAGATAGGCCAATCAGGATACACATCTCATTTGTAATCAAGATTAGACACTTTTTATCTTTACTGATTTTTTGATAATGCAATAAGAGGACGAAGTTTAACAGAACTATGTGATGTGTATATTTGCGCAATACATTTCGAACAATCTGATTACACATACACTTGTTAAGGTATTTATATAGGAAAAGTAAAAGGTCACTAGACAATTAAAAGTATAAGGTAAGTAAACAAAGATAATAAAGAGAACAATGTAAGTCACACTCTACCAAGGTAGGTTGAGGGATAGTACAAATTGTTTTTGAACACACAAGCGGGGGGGTTTAAACTTCCGTATAGCTAAGGCTTCAACAAACCTTAGTATGAATCCTAAAGCACTTTTAAACAACACCACGAAAAATGATTTGATATCACTTATGTGACCTGCCTCAACTAAGTGTTTAGCGATAGACGATGAAGGTTGTTTATCCTGTACTTTTATTTTTCCTTTCGAGTCCATTTGTTTTGGAGCCATTTAGGTATGTGTTCATCTACCCTTACAATCACATCACGATTGCTCCTCCCTATGTATGTATTGCTCCACATACACGTAAATTGATAGATACAGTCGGATATGATCCACTCGTTTACGTGCTGTTTAGGTTTGTTGTGAATCAATACCCTATACTTTTCTATTACAACTACCTTAGCCGCATAAAATATTCTGTTAACAACCGACTTAATCCTTTGTTTTAACACAAGGTTATTTGAATCACCTCTGAAGAGTAGTGATATAAACTGATTTTTTAGGTGCTAGAAATACAGTAGATTTCACCATACTGTAACATTTCCATCAATTAATGAACTTTTTATGGATATCCTTTCAATATTAACGCATCTGTCAACAGATTTTCATTTTCTTCAATAGTGTCATAAGTGGAAATACGATTAGTCCTATTAAATAAAGCTACCACTAGATTCTTTTTATACTGCATCGGATAATAACTATGGAAGTTCATATATCATATAGCTCTAATAAAATTCGTCTTCTTATTGCATTATCAAAATTTATCAAAAGGGATAAATTGCTTTAAGTGATTTTATTTTTCACATTTTGATGTCTTTCATCCATTTTCCATGACAACAAATAAACATTTTTTTTAAAGATTTTCAAGGTGAAGATTACAGAATTTAAATTTGATATCATGAATTTGTCTAGTTTAGATAACCACTAAAAATCAGGATTTGGGATTAGATAGCTATTTCATTTTATATAGCACTCCTCAGCATTGTATGTTTCATTTGATATCAACTAACTAGTAACTAACTTCAAGGAGTAATTTCTTGAAGAGCTCAACCATATTAAGCGTCAGATAGTTATTCATCAACAGACAAAGTCACTCAAATATATTTCGAATTATCTATAGTTAAAAATACCGGGTGTTGAATGACATTTGGCTTGATAAGTAGTTTTTCAGTTACATTGGTTGATCATTGTGTAGTGACCAATTAAATATTTATCAGGTTCTGCATAATGCCACCATCTTTTATTACCATTATTGCTAGTAATATCGAGTCACTTAAATTAGTGGACCTAGTATAACTTGATCGATAGAATTAGTTCAAACTATGGAGGATTTGATGAACATCAAATCGGTTACTGCTCATTGATCAACTTATATATTTATTTAAGTCCTACAGTGGGGGTCAGTGGTGACGATGAACTGTAACTGAATCTGCAAGAGACTGTACATTCTCTTACAGATTGCGCGTACACATTTGCTGACGAGTGTCAAATAACACTAAATGTAGGTCAAATGTTTCCTCCTGATTATTCTAGAATCATCTTCCAGTCTAACGAATAGACATTCACCTCTGAGTTTAATTCCCTGGTTGACTCGTTAATGCATACTTCTGAGAACGGCCATACTGAGACTTCTTGACTTTTAATCGTTGTCTCATCCAGATAAATTCATAATATCAAATTCAAATTTCTTAACTTCTTCTACTCATGTAATAATGATCCATTTCACTGAGATTGATTTCATTCGTGTTTATTTGTATCTGTTTGAAATAAATAAGAAATTGAAGTAATTACTTTTTCATTATGTGTAACAAACATCTAGCATACTTACATGGAATTAATACATGATTGTCTAAGTGATAGTCAAGTTGATTTACTTATTCATCTGTACATTCAATGATCCATTTTTAATGCATTCATGCATTATCTTTTGATATTCATGATAATCTTTTTTTTTATTTCAAATAAACTTATTCATTCATTTTTTTTTTTTAATAGTTAGATAAGTTGAAATAAAGTAAATAGTAAATGATGATAGGCATATTTCATAGTCTTTACTGATTAACAACATCTCATCTTGTTAATTATGTTAATTACAATTGATCACTCTGTAACAAACTATCACATAATATCGTCACTACTAACTGAATCCTGAAATTTAAACTACTGATCACTTCATTTTTAGAATCTAAGGCATTAAAGTAAATCATACTTAAATTATCACATAAATTTAAACCACTCAGAAATTGCTTATTACCATCCCTAGAACTTTAAGCATTACAACGCGTGTTTTCTGAAAACATTGATAAAGGATTCTGATATGAAGCTAACTGTTTTTCTATTAATTTTTTTTCTTTTTCTTATATTCGCTTTTACTTCCGTCCTTACGGGCTTATGGACTTCATTAGTGAAGTATCTGTCTTTTTTAACCAACTAACTTCTGACTCTGGCTAATAACACATTCATCTAAAGTACCAATAACTCACGGTTTAAAATGATTACAAATGAATATCAACGATACGGCAAAATATGTCAGTAAATAGATCAAGTTGAAGCTTCAATATGATCATCAAATACTTTTAGTCTTAATCAGTGTCTAAACATATTCTATGACATTTTCCTTTGATTCCCAACCACTATCTGGAATTGTAACGCACGGGACAAAAATTATGCTGATGTTTCTCAAACTCTACTGTGATACAATACGTGCCTTTGGTTTTCTAGTATAGTAATCACTGTTTTTTTTATGTAAGTCATCGTAGGTTGCGACATTATACGCATAGATTCTGTGCCGAAAATTCTGTTTGCATGTAAACTTACATTTGTTTAATCATGCCTGTAAACTGGTATCTTATCATGTACATAATACTACTTAAGAATAAAAATTCACTTATTCACTTATCGATATGTTGTATATTTTAAGTGGAAGTCTTTGATACAGAGTTTAAGGAATTCTGTTCAGTAAGTAAACTTCAGATGACAAGTGTATGCAGATGACAAATACTAAAACCAAACGATAATTGGATTCACCGTAGATAAATCGTATCAGTTAATTCGCTCAGGATGCACGAAAGACAACAGTAATTAATCAGTAGTAAGTCCTAACATCAATAATTGTGTGGTAGAAATTCGCATGCATTTAGCACATATAACTTAGTCCAATTGGGATGATTATTTTTGGGGAGATTGGTTATTTTATTTGATTGGATATATCACAGATTGATGTTAACAGGGTACCATTGAAAACCAGAGAGCACTGGACTTGTCGGGAATGAGACAGTTATCACCAATGACAATGGATGATCGTCGCGCTATACATATCACAAATTGAAGGAAGTGGAAATTCTACTATTGGATACCGTCCCAATGGTGCAGATGGTTAGGCGTTCGCGTCAACCTGAAGCCCCTGGTGAGGAATCGTGGGTGCGCACTGCTGAAGAGTTCCACACTAGAACGAAACAGCTGTCCATTGCTCCCTGGTTTTCATTTGTACCCTGCCAACATCAATCTGTGATATATCCAATCACATATAACTTAATTAACTGTGGTAGCATGAACTAAGTTGCTCAGTAAAGTGAATTAAATGCGTTCTAGTCTATCTTATATTCATTGAACACTTTCAAAAGGTTTTCATCTAAGAGTAGAAGTACTTTACATTGTGCGGTTGGTAAATATTTCTTGGATATAGGACATTAGGCTTATATCTTGAAATCTTTTAAGGTGCCTAATAAAAGACCACTTTCATAAAAATTGAAAAACGAAACAATTGCTAACTTCTTCCTGACTTCTCTACATAATAATATCTGCATTATGAGAATCTTGATACTGTACATACCATTCCGTTAAATCGTCACGTCATTTTGAATCATATATTTCAATGATTTGATGTGTTTTATTTTATTATAGAGTTTGCTGATAACGAGGTCACTTGTACCTTGTTGTTTAACGTATTGTTATTATCACTACTCCAGAATGATCCTTGAAGCATGTGAAATAATCTACTATGTCATTTAGCCTTGTTATTTTGTGTTCGTCATAGATTGATGCTGTTCGAATACCATTAGAAACCAGAGGGCAATGAACGATTTTTTAATCCTAGTATAGTACTCCTCAGAAATTCTCACAATCTATTCGAACACCAATCCTAGAGAATCTAACCTAAGGCCTTCAGGTCTCAAGGTAAAGTCATAACCATTTTGATAACTAGGTCATCTTGCGTCCAGCAGGAGAATTTTCACTTCCATTAATTTGTGACACAGCATAACTGCCAGTAGATGCAATTAACGATATCTGTCTCACTTCTGACATGTCTGAAGTTCAGTAGTCACGACTTCTGATGACTCCTATTATGGGAAGGGTCGACTGCATTTTCCAAAGCTTCATGGCCTCTCCCCACCGCACTCAAAACTGTTCCTCCTACTGTCTGGTTCTTCACACTAGTAGCCTGCAATGCCCATGACATCTACATCCTCGAGAGGAAGCAGCCAAGGCAGTGCCGCCAAGTGTACGGAACGATCAGTCAAGCAAAGGGATTTGTCTATTTCGCAATTGTACAAATCGTGATAAATTGTGTATGCCATGTCTTCACTCGTCTATTTTCACATTGTTGTCTTCTTGACCCCAGATTGGATCCATATTGTCTCTGCTTGCTTATCTGTTCATTTCCTACAGATTCCTCATGATCCATGCTACTCATTGAAAGCACCTGATATATGAAGTCTTACAAGTAGTATCCACAACATATCATATATCTTCAAAAGCTACCTAGATTAGTATAGCCTAATTCAAATCTTTGATTAAACTTACAATTCATCATGATGATATCGAGTGTTTTCACTTTCAACTGGCTTTATTATGTAAATAAGTTACTTTTTATTTTATAATTTACGAGAACATTACGAATTAAAACAAATTCACACTAGTCCATCTTACTTACTTACTCCCGTTACTTCCTCATAGCAGACTGTAGCTGATGGTTTTCGGACTACAAACATTCAGTATCTCGCGTAGGCAGTTGTTTATATATACTGGTACCCTCCTGAGGATATTTGACGTTTCAGTTTCATACAGTAGAACTGTCTTTATTTTCGAATTGACGTGTACTACTTTAAGGTTGGTTGACACTTGTTTTGAATCACAAATGATTTTCAACTGTCGAAATGCTGCCCATGCTTTACTAACCCTTGTCTTTACATCTTCATCGGACACTCCGTGTTCATCGATGATGCCTCCCTGTTACATGAAAGTAGCCACTTCTTCCAAAGTTTCTCCATCAAGTTGAATTTGGTTGATGCTCTCAGTGTTATACTTGAGGATCATGCTTTTTTCCGTTATGTATGTCCAAGCCTACTGATTCTGAGATTGCTGCTACGTTAGTTGTGTTTATTTGCATTTATGATTTAAAAAACTAGTCTATCTTACTTACTTACTTTTACTTACTTACTTATGCCCGTTACTCCTCGCTGAGGAGCATAGGCCACTCACCAGGGTTCTCCATTCAACTCTGTTCTGAGCAATCTTTTCCAATTGTTTCCAGTTGCTGTTCATCCTGTTAATATCTGCTTCCAATTCTCGACGCAGCGTGTTCCTTGGCCTTCCTCTTTTCCGTCTCCCAACAGCATTCCATGTTAATGCTTGTCTCGTGATGTAGTCTGATGGTTTGCGTAATGTATGTCCTATCCATTTCCAACGTCTTTTCCTGATTTCCTCCTCAGTATGAAGTTGATTTGTCTTCTCTCGTAGTAGACTGTTGCTGATGGTTTCTGGCCAACGAACATTCAATATCTTACGTAGGCAGTTATTTATAAATGCTTGTATCCGTTTGATGATGTTTGCAGCAGTTTTCCAAGTTTCAGCTGCATGCAGCAGAACTATATTCACGTTCGAATTGAAGAGTCTGACTTTGAGGTTGGTTGACCGTTGTTTTGAGTTTCATATATTCTTCATCTGTAGGAATGCTTCCCTTGCCTTACCAATCCTTACCTTTACATCTGCATCGGTTCCTCCTTGTTTATCGATGATGCTTCCCAGATACGTGAAATTATTCACTTCTTCCAGAGTTTCCCCATCAAGTTCAATCGGATTGGTGCTCCCTGTGTTATAGTTGAGGATCTTTCTCTTTCCCTTATATATGTTCAGGCCTACTGATTCTGAGGTTGCTGCTACGTTAGTTGTGTTCATTTGCATTTTTGACGCTAAACCGATAAAACAAACTAGTCTATCTATTTGTTTATTATTATTTTCCCCTTTCGTAAATCTAATTAACAAAAATTAATTGTAATCATAGATTAACTACCAATGAATGAAACATGATGATTAAAATTTTCATGATGATGTTGTTATGAAGCCGTTGGTTTTGTTTTTTTTTCACACAATACAAATCATATCAAGAAATAAGTGATCATTACACTGAAACTCTTCTCATTTTGTTCTTATCGTCTTGACAATTAATTTTTGTTGTAATCATTAGTTTTACAGATAAACAAATTAATTAATTAATTAATTAATTAATCAAGTATTAATGATAATTTATCGTTTTCTTTTTTGTCCAGTTTTCTCTTCCGTTTATTTGTTTGTTTTCTTCTTTTATCATTTACTTTTTTTTTCTTTGAACTTTTTTCTCCCTCTTCTCTTTATTGAAATTATCGCCAAAATTTATTTGATTATCATTTATTCTAATTTTACTGAATAATGGACAATTGAAGTAATTATTACATTTAATGAAGCAAATTAATCTTTTAATTAATTAAATGATAAATTTATTACATTGTAATTATATGATATGATGGTGGACATGACTTTTACGGCCGAACCAATGAGAAACGTAGGAATCGTTTCAAGGTCACGGCGGCCACATGAAGGCATCATGCTAACAATAGAGTGTGTTCGAGATCTTATTACTTACTTACTTACTTACTTACTTACTTACTTACTTACTTACTTACTTACTTACTTACTTACTTACTTACTTACTTACTTACTTACTTACTTACTTACTTACTTACTTACTTACTTACTTACTTACTTACTTACTTACTTACTTACTTACTTACTTACTTACTTACTTACTTACTTACTTACTTACTTACTTACTTACTTACTTACTTACTTACTTACTTACTTACTTACTTACTTACTTACTTACTTACTTACTTACTTACTTACTTACTTACTTACTTACTTACTTACTTACTTACTTACTTACTTACTTACTTACTTACTTACTTACTTACTTACTTACTTACTTACTTACTTACTTACTTACTTACTTACTTACTTACTTACTTACTTACTTACTTACTTACTTACTTACTTACTTACTTACTTACTTACTTACTTACTTACTTACTTACTTACTTACTTACTTACTTACTTACTTACTTACTTACTTACTTACTAAGTGATCATTACACTGAAACTCTTCTCATTTTGTTCTTATCGTCTTGACAATTAATTTTTGTTGTAATCATTAGTTTTACAGATAACAAATTAATTAATTAATTAATTAATTAATCAAGTATTAATGATAATTTATCGTTTTCTTTTTTGTCCAGTTTTCTCTTCCGTTTATTTGTTTGTTTTCTTCTTTTATCATTTACTTTTTTTTTCTTTGAACTTTTTTCTCCCTCTTCTCTTTATTGAAATTATCGCCAAAATTTATTTGATTATCATTATTTCTAATTTTACTGAATAATGGACAATTGAAGTAATTATTACATTTAATGAAGCAAATTAATCTTTTAATTAATTAAATGATAAATTTATTACATTGTAATTATATGATATGATGGTGGACATGACTTTTACGGCCGAACCAATGAGAAACGTAGGAATCGTTTCAAGGTCACGGCGGCCACATGAAGGCATCATGCTAACAATAGAGTGTGTTCGAGATCTTATTAATGATAAAAATCTCGTTATTCGTTCGCAAACTGTGGAATTGTTAAGAAAATCATTTAATTGTCACTGTGGCTAGGAAATGGCAGTTTTCTAAAAAGCAAGGGACACGAGATGTCTGTTGATTTCGTTGTACTGATTGCTGGTGCAAAAAGTCTTTTTTTACTCGTTCCAGTCTAGAATTGAAAGAGATCATCGGTTTAGTAAACGAATGGTTGATTGGCATTAAAGTAATGACAGCCGCTTCACTAGCCGATGTTTCTGAAAAGACGGCAATTCAGTGATATGAATATTGTCGTGAAATATGTAGCTCTCTGGTATTTGGGATAGAGCATTAAACGAGGGACATTGTAAGAGGATTTACGACATATTGGCCGCTACACTTCTTCCTCTGGTAGAAAAATACATATTACCCGGAACAATAATATATAGTGACAGTTGGAAAGTCTATTCGCACTATGGATCGCAAGGAAGGATATTATGGAGCCATCTAGATGAATATTTATACAAAATGCATCGTGATATTAACTCTGAGAAATTTGGAAATAACTTACATAGGTTTTCAGATGACATAAAAACAATATATCCTGCATAATTTATCACTTTCAATCATAAGTAATTTACTAGAAATGACGGATTTCCCACTGCATTTTGGGTTATAGATAAGTCTTGATATTATATGCATATAATATAAGAGGATAAATATTTTGTAATCTACCAAACATTTCCGTGGGGGAGGCATACTAGAAAGAGTCTGAGTTGGGAAATCTCTAATAATAAATCACTAACAATTAGAGAAAATCGTCGGTTCTGATTTAGAGGGCTGTGATTGGTTCATTACAATTAAGACTTCCAAGGTCATTTTATGGTCGCTCAAGTTCGGCCGTAAAAGTCATGTCTACCTGATATGATTTATGTATTAATAATCATTTCGATTGCATTAGTAGGAATGAATTAAATCTTTATAGAAGTGTTAGAATGAAGAGTATCTTTAATTTTGTTCATTTTTAAAAGGTCTCATAAAGTAAGAAAATACTGAGAAGTTTTTAGTAATGTGAATATACAGGATCAAATATAGGAATTCTAGATTATTATAAGTAAAACCAGTGTATTCATACTTTTAACGATAAAACTAAACTTTGCTGACGAACTTGAGAAGTTCAATGAGATTCAAGTTATTGCTTTCAAGGTCGAGCACGCATTTCAGTTCAATATGCCTACTTTAGATCGACTTATTGAAATTTTTAATGAGGACATTATTATTTCTAATCTACAAGTTTTCAGACTACTTCATACAGAGTTCATTTGTGATTGCAGCCTCAATATGACTCAAATACAATCCACAAACAGTTGAGATGGAGTAACTTTTCGTTGCAATGGCTGCTGCCGAAAAAGTCATTAAGAACAGGTAGTTTTGTCAGCAAGTCTAAACTGAAACTGAGGCAAACCTGCATGTTGGTTGTAATGTGGATTATGCAGTTGTCTGTTTTACTGGCATCGTATCTTACAGATGTAAGCAAAGTATCAGCATTGCAATAGTATCAGCACTGTAAAGACGTATGCTCAGAAATCATGTTGTGCTTAAATTTGTCACTCGGAGTCATCGGAAGAATCGTTGAAATTGATGAAACAGCCATTCGAAGGCGAAAATATAATAGAGGAATATCTGTAAAAACCGAATGGGTAAGTAATAATTGCTTTAAACTTACTGGTGGGTTTTTGGTATTTACGACTGAACATTAGTAAAGGGACATTTCCTCCAAAAGTTCATAAATCATATGAAAACAGTGTATCATGTGTAATTGTTTTTTAAAACTTCCTTTTTCATAATAAATAATGATTTTATCTACCATTTCATTCTCATTGGCTAAAAGGTACCTCAAGATCGTCGGTGTAATTTAGTTTCACCCTTTTAACTTTGTCACATAGTTAAAGATGACTCCAGCAATCTTATCCCTCCCCCGCTCATGTTTATGAAAATATATATTGCAATGGAGATGGTTATTTTTGTGGAGATTGGTTATTTGATTTGACTGGATATATCACAGATTGATGTTGGCAGGGTAACATTGACAACAAGGGAGCACTGGACAGCTGTTTCGTTCTAGTGTGGAAATCTTCAGCAGTGCGCACCCACGATTCCGCACCAGGGGCTTCAGGTTGACGCGAACGCCTAACCATCTGCACCACTGGGTCGGTATCCAATGGTAGAATTCCCACTTCCATCAATTTGTGATATATATAGCGCGACGATCACATTAGAACGAAACAGCTGTCCAGTGCTCCTTTGTTGTCAATGGTACCCTGTCAACATCAATCTGTGATATATCCAATCAAATATATATTTGCTAATAAATAAAATTAGAATTGATTTTTTATATTTACAATGGTTGACTTTGAACTATTCTATGGTTGAAAAATGTAACATTGACAGAATCTGGTGACTAATAATTATCTTTTTTTAATTATGTTGGATTCTGATTTATTGTATTTCTCAAGTGATGATATCCTGTACTTATTATTGATATGTCACAAACCAATGTAGTTAATTATCTTCAATAATCCTAAAGTACATAGTTGTCTTTATGATATAGTGTACGGGAATAAAGTTAATTTTTGGAAATCATCAGACTGCATCACGAGACAAGCATTAACATGGAATCCTGTTGGGAAACGAAAAATAGGAATGCCAAAGAACACACTGCATCGAGAAATGGAAGCAGATATTAAAAGAATGAACAACAACTGGAAACAGATGAAAAGTATTGCTCAGGACAGTGTTAAATGGAGAATCCTGCTCCTCTGTGAGGGGTAACGGGAGTAAGTAAGTAAGATAGAGTAGTGTGAATTTGTTTAAATTCGTAGAGTGGCCTATGCTCCTCTTTGAAGTGTAACGGAAGTAAGTAGGTAAGTAATAAAGTTAATATATAGAATTCACAGAGATATATTATCATGTGGACTTTAGAGTAGCTCATGAACATTAAATACAGAAATTTGGAACTAAAATTTTGTTTAAATAATGCAAGAACGACATCATTTGCAGAATACTTTGAATTCAATGTATTTCGTTGCATTCTCATCAGCTATATACATGCTATTGATTTTAGTAGAAAGACCAACATATAATACATGCATAAAAGAGTAATAAATAGTGTCCCAGCACCAAAATGATTCCTTCACAACTAGTTAACACTATAGGAACCAGCATTAGTGGCATTTAGATGATCGTACAAAATTTTCCTTTTAATCAATGTGAGACGCGTTATAGGCGTCAAGGTTGCGGTGAATTTGAACTAAAAATGAATACCATAAACAATTTATCATAGCTAAGCTAAAGATGACATATTTTAGTTAAAATTAAACTTTTAGTATTATGATCTTCTATCAGGTAAGAAATAGGTTTTGTAGTAAAAATAGTAAACGAGAGGAACTTTCCAACTGAATACGTCAGCGCATTAACATCTATGCTGTGTTTTCGGTCAGATGAGACAGACGCATGGGTGCTTATTGGCTTAATACAGTTCGTGATACGATCACAAGGGTAGCCGGATTATTTGTCTGATCCACTCGATATTTGATACGATTAATCAGAAATGCTATTTCTGATACATGTACCTCAGTCGGATACCATAACTTGTTTTTTTCCAGCCCACAGATATTCCAAAAGACTAGACTTGTAGGAAGATTGTAATGTGGAGAAAACACTGAGACAATACTAGTGAACAACATTTATATGAATGCATTGACTATTCTATCAATTAATTTACAGTGGTTATTCATCAAAGTGAAAACATCAACATCTGATTAATACAATTAAATGTTGTAGAATGTACCACTGGAGTTTGACTGACATTGAAATTAATTTAATGTGATAATAGTTATACAAACCAAGCTTGCAAAAAAATCAATACAACTTCTTTCACTTGATTAAATTAACCATTGTATTTTTGGGGATTTTGAATACCCAACACCTCCTCCTCACTTGTTAATATTGGATTTCTTTGGGATTTACTTGTAATCGCACCATCTCTCGCCTGTATCAGCTGGATTTTTTTGATAGTGATTTTGGTTTATGGGTCTTACCTATTTGTTTGACTTTGTAATTGGGTAAAGTCGAGGTATCCAATAAAATATTCATGGGCATTGTTGTAGTTGCATTAGGTTCGGACACCTTTCTCTTATGTAGTTGATTAAAGCGACTCATCTATTTGTCCGTTCCCACGGTCACTTCATACAGCATCATCCCTTACCTTCTTGTCACATTTCCTCCTACCTATTAATTCTGTTGATGCCGGTAATCACGGGCGTGTACAAGCTTCGAATCCTGGGAAATTTGTTTGAGTTATCGGGTATCCTTGTGGTAGCAGGGCGTAATGAGTCGTCTTCAGGTTTTGGTTAATCAAGGCTTAGGCTAGTGATAACTAGTTAGGAGTATCATTTGATGTTGTGCTATAAATCAACAACAAGCTTTGTAGACTATCAACAACCCCCGCTCCTTTTTACTCTCAACATTGCTCATTTTGAATGTGTCGACAAAACGTTCAGCCTGTCCATTTGATTGTGAATAGTAGGACGGTGATCTTTCGTGGTTGACTGCATGACGGCGACAAAATTTCTGAAGTTGTTCCGACGTAAACTGAGACCCTTTATTTGATACTAATGCATCTGGTAATCTGTATCGAGAGAAACTCTCCATCATCATTCGCAAAGTTCTATTGGTAGATGCTGGCACTAAGGGGACAATTTCTGGACATTCTGAATAGGCATCCATTAGATATGTGACTCCATTTATTGGACCAGCAAAATCTATGTGCAAGCGTGTCCACGGTTTTTCTGGTTGTGGGTATTGGGTCTATTTATTTACTCTGTTTGGTATCTAATTGAAAATTGTAACAGTATTTTACAAAGTTGACGATGTGTTTGTCCATTTGTGGCCAATTGTCGACGCTTCGTGAAATGGAATTCACTCACCTTACCCCGGGATGTTCTATATGAAATTGACGCAAGACCTTGGTTTTCGGATATTTTGGTGTTACCACACGCTCACCAAACATTAGGCAGTCATCGACAATGCAGTGAGAGTCTCGCCGGTAAAGGAATTTTCTCATCATCTTCTAAGTTCTTCGCCCACTTGCTTGCGAAAAATTGTTTAACTTTCTGAATTATGGGGTCACTGAGCGATGGTTGTTTAACATCATCCATGGTCGTCGGCAACGCTCGAATGGCATAATCCTTAGTGGATAACGTGGCAATTACTAACTCTTTAGTGTTTGTTGAGTATTGGCTTGCCAATTGTGATAAGGCATCAGCTTGTCCGTACTCTTCTGTTCGACGATATTGTATCTAAAAATTCTACTCGGATTAATGTCTGTGTGTGCTGGTACTCCGAATTTCCATCCAAACAAAGTAAATGATGGTTTATGGTCCTTTAAAAGCGTAAATTTACGGCCATACACAAATTTGTAGAAACGCTGAGCTGCAAATTCCAAAGCTAACGCTTCCTTTTCTACTTGGCTCTATCTTTTTTCTGCTTTAGTTAGTGTACAGGCAGCATGCATTATTGCTTTTTCTTTTCCATCAGGATATAACTGAAGTTATACCATGACTTGAAGCGTTGGTCTCTACGATGATTGATGATTTAGGATTGTAGTGTGTTAGTAACATATCCGAACTCAGTGAAGACTTCAGTTTGCAAAACGGTGAGAGGGTAGTGGTGTTCTCCTTAGGATGCATTGAGACTTGTTAAGAAATCAGCACAAATTAGTATAGATCCGTTAGGTTTATTGATAACGACAATAGGAGCTGCCCAGGCTTAGTAACTAAATGGGGTTAGGACTCCTTACTGCTGCAATCATGTGAGCTTTTCATGGAGTTTTGCCAGGGATGTATAATAAAAAACATCTTTTGGGTCTGAATACTGGCGATACTTTGATCAACACTTTTCGAATTGCACCGTTTTGCTCATAATCCTAGCATTAACTAGAATTTCCAAATCTTATTGCTGATATTAAGCTTTATGTCATAATCGTATTCCTGTAAGACTAGGTAGACGTAATGCAGAGTAGCATCGAATGTAAAATAAACCCAGAATAGGTTTTTATGGTTATAAATTTGTTTTAGGGCTAGGATTTAAAGTTATAGTTAAGGTTTCAACTCAAATGACATTGAAGATAGTAGTTACGAATAGTTGCATGGTTATTTTCTTATAGATTTTAGGATCGTTAGTGAAACAAGACTAATTGTATTAAGCCTTCTGCATTGAAGTCTTGAGTAAAATGGGATCAATAGTAAGACGCGCATGTTTGTATAAATGGTTTATGGTTGAATTCACTGTGGTGTGAATCTGTAAACTAATCTTAGTGAAGATATACGCGAGGGTAGTATATACCAATAAGTTCTCACTACGAATTCTTTGAAGAATTACGTCACAGCTTTACAAACACACAAATGAGTTTATTAATTATCACTTCTATGGATTAATAGCAGCAATGTCATTACAAGGAAATGATTCATTTACTTACCATGTCATATATATACATTCCCTGTAATATAAATGTTTTTCCCAGTTAAACTATTTAGTCATAAATACTGGTTCTGATTAATTGATGAATCTAAACGATGATTGGTCCATTCGCAAAATGAGCCCTGGTATTACAAGTGTACCATTTACTTGTTCCCGTACTATACTGTAAACTGAGAGCCATATTATTCATTGATTGCAATCATTAATAGACACTTATTTAGCATAGGTTTGCATTTCACCGTTGGTCTATATCAACCGAAAAACGAATAAATATTAAAATTTGTCCTAGTTTACAAGTTCTTATCAATGTTATCTTATTGCTTCTAGAATACACTTTCCTTACTACACGGGAGTACAGCTTAAAATTGTAATTAAATCAACAGTAAAACAGATACCGAAATAAAGCAATAGCTATCATATTATCAAATCATACATATACTTCATAAGTTTCCTTTATCCAGTTTAAAGTACCGTTATAATTTATGAAGGACTTGTTAGCTGTTAAGCTACTTTGAAATAGTTTCTATCAATTGTTATATCGAAAACAGGATGGAAAATATTTGCAACTTTGGAGGCTTATAGGTTAAGCATTTGCCATAGGACTTGTAAGAGGATATTTTTGAGGAGTTGCACTCCAGGACAATGTGGCCGTCAAGTTCTCTTTAGTTTTCAGTGAAATTCAAAACTGGAACTGACTTATGACAAATTCGACCTACACATTGTACCGATTTCAACAAGACATTTTTCGTTTAAATATGTATGTTTCTAATCATAATGAAGGAAAATTAGTATTACATTCACACAGCATTACTTTAAGACAGTGTCTTTAGATCTGGGCCTATTAAAAGTAAGTAGATATTGATACTTTGATAAAATGATTTGCGTTGAAAATTCAAAGTTATCACTGGAAAACTAACTTTTTACCATAAGTAGCCAGAAGCAATATCGCCATTTTGTTGCATGAGGACATATGTAAGTTTATCTACTATAAATTAAGTACAACTGGATTGATAGAATTTGAAGTGAACTATAAAAATATTTGACAAACATCAAATTGGTCATAACATAGTGATCAGCCATTGCATGGATCTCAGTATTACAGGGGGGACAACTCGCCGTCCGTGATAAAATACTCTCTTTACATTTATTGAACTTTGACATTTCACTCCACTCAAGCTGTTACTTTAACATACTAGATTACCTAGTTACATTGATAGGACTAGTGATTACTTCAAACTACAACGATTTCAAGCGTCAACAGTTCGAATCAATTTCAGTGGTACTACGTAGTTGTGAAAGGTTATTTTGTAATAGTAGACAGAAAACCCTAGACGTAGATTTCGCGCTGTTTAGAACTCGTCAGCATGGTGTACTTGCATTTTTCGAGGGAACGTATGCTTCCTTGAAGATTTGATTTTGAGTCAACTAGTTTAAAAGACCGCGATCGCTACCGCTAAGCCATTTTGGCCGTGACAAACCCCTGGTGGACTAAGATGCATGGATTGGTTGGTCGCTGTGTTGTGACTGATTTTATGTTGTCCAAGTCTATAATAATGCTAGTCGAATTCTGTCAATCAAGTTGTAATGTGGCCATTTATCTAAGAGCTCAATGGCAACAGTCACAGACTCTAAAACTAAGTGATCTGCGATCAAACCCATTAGTGAGCATAAGTTACTTGGAAGTATGCAAGCACACCATACTGACGAGTACCAAACTAGGTTCAGGGTTTCCTGTCGACTACTTCTCCCCCCCCCGCCACAAATCACCTTTCATTTCAACATAATGCCAGTGATGTTGAGTCACTTAGTAGCTACATTTCAACTAAATCAATTCAAATGGATCAGTACTATGATGGATTTGATACACATCAAATCGCTCACTACACAGAGATTAACCAATATATAGTTATCCATTACATTCAATCATTCATATAACTATTTCCTTTTCAATAATTTCTTATTTTATAGTTGTAATATCACAATCATATTAAATAGATAAAGTGAAGATAGTGGCGATCCATTTGTTTAAATGAATAATTCAACAATACAAATTACTTATTGCCTAAGGTAATTGTTTCAATTATAAGAACTTTTATATTAGAAATATTTTTTATTCAAAGCTTAAATTGGAAGAACTAAAAAATTCTGGACATTTGATTATTCAACATGTTGTATGAAGTTGAAAATGTCTAAATTCTAGATTGAATTGATTTTAATTAGATTTAGATTGATTGAATAACATGTTGAATATTTAAAGCCAATAAGTTGTTTATTATCAATTTAATGCTTCATATAATTTATGAAAAAGCGAAGAAGTTATACGTTATTACATGTTTTTTATGTGTTAGAGTCATCTGTGGCATAGGCGAGACATCCGATTACTGACCAAAGGAAGCGTTTACTGCGAAGTAGTTCTATCCGTCTTACTGTATGGATGTGAAACATGACCATTAAGGATAGAGAATATTCGTAGGCTCCTGGTATTCGATCATGAATGTCTTCGAAACATTGCTCGTGTTTGCTGGGACCACCGAGTAAGCAATACGTGGGTTAGGAATAGAGTACTAGGTAGATACGATAAGTCTATTGATGAAGTAGTAAATCTCCACCAGCTAAGGTGGTTAGGACATGTGTTACGTATGCCTGACCACCGCCTACCTCGACGAGCAATGCTGTCTTGTGTAGGAGTAGGCTGGAAGAAAGCTAGGGGCGGCCAAACCAAAACATGGCACCAGTCGATGAAGTCATTGATAGTTGGGCTGAGCCATGTTAATAGGTGCAGACTACCTGGTTGGGGTCCGCGTGACGCTCGTAATAAATGGCTAGAGACCTTGTGTGATATGGCTCAAAATCGTTGGCAATCGCGATGGTGCATCCACTCCTTGTCATCCTCCAAATTCTAATTTTCTGGACTTATTATAATTTTCTCTTTACTGAATCATATTTTCTTAAATCCTATCACCGATCTCTATTCCCTTCCATTAATACTAACTCTGTCACTACCTCCCCTACTCTGGGATTTGATCCGACAATTTAATCTCTATCTGATAATTGAGGCATGGCAACTTGAACTGACGTACGCATGTATCAAGTTTTACGTTGTAACTGTCTGTCTGTCTGTCTATGTGTTAAGTTGTGGAATGGATAGGCTTTATTCAGGATTTATTATTGAAATTACATTAGTATATGAACTTCTAAAGAATGCATTGCAGATCAACTTTAGGAGACTTATTTAAATAATAATTCCATGAATTATACATTAACTCTAGTTATATGATCTTTGAACACCAAGAAGCACAAGACAAGTAGTTTGTCTTACTATGAGGCTCCCAAATAACGTGAACCGTTGTGTCGGGAAAAGAAAGAAATCCAGGGCCTTAAAGTTTCGAGGCGAGAAGTCAACCATTAGATTTTAGCTTTTATAACTTAGGTCGGTTAGTGATATTTACTGAGCATCATCTGTTGCTTCAGGCAATTAACGATTTCATATTCAACATTGTTGAACAAAACATTTATTCAGTACTGATTTGTTTTTAGTGGTTTTCTTACCAAGATCAATTGGTGACAAGAAATTTCAATCCAACTATTACCACAGAATTAATTAGTAGTAGATAGGTGTCTAGTTAATAAGTAGCTTGAACACCGACTTCGAAACTGTTTCAGTTTTCAACATTAATTGCATCCTATTAAACCCTGAATGGAGAACAAAAGTTGAGAAATCTGGGAGGTGGTTTATTTCGAAGATAAGTAAATGAACAGAAAAAAAATAGCATCTTCAGGGTTGTTGATTCTAAAAGTACTGACGAGACATGCTTAACTTCTCAACAAATTCGACAATTCAAAAATAATGGTGTAATCGATAGCTTTTCTAGATATCGGTTAGAAATTTGTAATGGCTGTTGAAGGTAGAATTTGTTGAAGCGTCATCTAACACTTCTAATATTGTCATCACTACATTTTAATAACTTCAACAACATGTAAACTCATTCCATTGACATAATCCGAAGTTTCCATGCACATACAAAGTAAGTCTAGAATTACTAAATTATAATATAGTTAGTTACCATCATATACGTTTACTGCGTAGCATTCTTAACAAAATGTAAGATTCAAACAAGATTCAAACATTGATATTTTAGTAATTAATGCATTGTGAATGTAAAACTTTACTTCAAACCATCGAAATCCAGTGAAGTTATGTAATCTTATACAATAATCAAGTAATATGTCGTTTGAAAGCCTTACAAATTGATCGTCATTGGGTATCGATGTAAACTAAAGAATACTAGGTAGCTGTCTCCCTGTAATATTGGATTCTTTTGTAGCATGTACTCTTAATCCTACAGAGGAATCCAATCCAGGACGTGGAAGTAAGGTGGTGGACGTCTAACTACTGCTGAGTTCTAGGCTATGAAGAAACGAATAGTCAATGTTTTCTGTTTCCTAGAGATGAAAAGGGAGATCAACCTGTGACTAATATAAATAGCAGATTGAGGCAGATCTTCACAAAGTCGTCTCAAATCAGTCACATTATTACGTCAACAAGATGAAGTAGACTGAAACAAATATTTATTGAGTGGTATTTTATTCAACGACTTCACTGAATGGGAGAAAACATAAAAGAAGCACTATCTTTCATTACTTAATTCCCAGTTCAATTTACTTACAAGAAACTTAGCTGACACCGGTTTATTTTAAGAAAATTTCTATCTACAAGTCAAAAATGTAGTTGACTACTTACTGAAACACACGTCTTACAGCATGCCAGTTTCCTTTTAAAGATACTGATAGACTGACTGGTGATAGATTGTGGCACCTATATCTTTTCCCATCATTATAAAGCAGAACGTGAGATAATCTTATATTGGCAACTACTCATAAGTAGTGGTTTGAATGCCAACGTATTTTATTCAGTACTGATTTGTTTTTAGTGGTTTTCTTACCAAGATCAATTGGTGACAAGAAATTTCAATCCAACTATTACCACAGAATTAATTAGTAGTAGATAGGTGTCTAGTTAATAAGTAGCTTGAACACCGACTTCGAAACTGTTTCAGTTTTCAACATTAATTGCATCCTATTAAACCCTGAATGGAGAACAAAAGTTGAGAAATCTGGGAGGTGGTTTATTTCGAAGATAAGTAAATGAACAGAAAAAAAATAGCATCTTCAGGGTTGTTGATTCTAAAAGTACTGACGAGACATGCTTAACTTCTCAACAAATTCGACAATTCAAAAATAATGGTGTAATCGATAGCTTTTCTAGATATCGGTTAGAAATTTGTAATGGCTGTTGAAGGTAGAATTTGTTGAAGCGTCATCTAACACTTCTAATATTGTCATCACTACATTTTAATAACTTCAACAACATGTAAACTCATTCCATTGACATAATCCGAAGTTTCCATGCACATACAAAGTAAGTCTAGAATTACTAAATTATAATATAGTTAGTTACCATCATATACGTTTACTGCGTAGCATTCTTAACAAAATGTAAGATTCAAACAAGATTCAAACATTGATATTTTAGTAATTAATGCATTGTGAATGTAAAACTTTACTTCAAACCATCGAAATCCAGTGAAGTTATGTAATCTTATACAATAATCAAGTAATATGTCGTTTGAAAGCCTTACAAATTGATCGTCATTGGTATCGATGTAAACTAAAGAATACTAGGTAGCTGTCTCCCTGTAATATTGGATTCTTTTGTAGCATGTACTCTTAATCCTACAGAGGAATCCAATCCAGGACGTGGAAGTAAGGTGGTGGACGTCTAACTACTGCTGAGTTCTAGGCTATGAAGAAACGAATAGTCAATGTTTTCTGTTTCCTAGAGATGAAAAGGGAGATCAACCTGTGACTAATATAAATAGCAGATTGAGGCAGATCTTCACAAAGTCGTCTCAAATCAGTCACATTATTACGTCAACAAGATGAAGTAGACTGAAACAAATATTTATTGAGTGGTATTTTATTCAACGACTTCACTGAATGGGAGAAAACATAAAGAAGCACTATCTTTCATTACTTAATTCCCAGTTCAATTTACTTACAAGAAACTTAGCTGACACCGGTTTATTTTAAGAAAATTTCTATCTACAAGTCAAAAATGTAGTTGACTACTTACTGAAACACACGTCTTACAGCATGCCAGTTTCCTTTTAAAGATACTGATAGACTGACTGGTGATAGATTGTGGCACCTATATCTTTTCCCATCATTATAAAGCAGAACGTGAGATAATCTTATATTGGCAACTACTCATAAGTAGTGGTTTGAATGCCAACGTATTTTATTCAGTACTAATCACCTTTTAGGATATTAATAAAAGGTTTTAAATCCGTTACTGAACGAATTTAGTGTGAAATTCCATTCTTCTCATCTGTTGATCAATGACTTAAAGACTTGCACCGAAACAAGGAATATCACCTGTATCAGTGAACACTTATAGAAAAACTGGTTTTACGTAGAAATACTTGCTGGAAGGATTCTTGTTAGTCATCAGACCTACCAACATTAATTCTGACGAACTAAAATAAAAATGAATCCTGGCTAAAACATTTCGAAGTTTCAGGTGAGTAGAAGTTGCCCACACAGAACCCTAGACTGTTTTGGTCTACATGACAAGCATCACCATGGTATACTTATTGTTATTGTAGCTTGTGGGTTTCGATTTTCAAAGGACAAATAAACATGTTATTGTATGCTTCTCAGTGATTAATAAATTTGAGTGGTTCTTCAAGTAGTTGTGGACTCTTTTTGAAGTAAATTCTCTAAATTATAATCCGTTGCTAGTCTAAAGTAACTACATACAACAAGCACTTTATCATAACATGAGCATTATAGAATACATACTACCTAGTACCATGACTACAATCTATGGAATATATTGGTCTGTTTTGACTCATATAATATAGTCCAACGTGGACTTATTAAACAGTACTTGCATGTGACAGCCGTGGAAATTTTTGTGTACTTTAATGAGCAGTAGGTGGAAGCTTTAATGAAAATGCCAACTATGTCAAAACAATTGAGCAGTAATTCATTCATGACACTCTATAAAAATCATGTTATATCACCTAGCTACACAATTATGAACCATTCCATCCAGACAAGACTGTAGGGAAACTCCAGTGTCTAGAATTCATGCTTAGAGTAGGTCGTATGTCAGGGTATCAGAAAGAGTTTAGTCTATTTTTCAATGGTTCTCTAACTGATACTATCCAAAAACTCAATTACTGGCAATTACTGTTTGATTAAATAGGACAACCCAGGAGACTTTATACCGTGTCTAGAATACACTATAAGAACAAGTAAACGTAATACTCAAACGGCCATGCAGTTTTCAGGGAAAATAAACAATGAGAAACGAGCTATTAGCTTGAAGGTTGCTGGCGTATATGAACGTGAAATGCATACTAGTTACAAGCTTTTCTCATTGTTTGGAGGACAACGTGATTCTACATTATTCATGTAAGATTGTTACGCAGAAGCTTGCGGTGTGACTGTAGTAAACAAATACAGGTTAAATTGTGTGAAACCAAAAGAGTTGGTTATACATTTAGATGTCACTACTGGTGGTATAATAAATCTATTATTATAGACCCATTTCGTTATGATTCTAAGCTTACTATGCGGAGAATGATGTCGTTGCTGGTATACTGGCTTTTGGACAACCCAATATCCACTTTAACTACTTTGACGAATGTTATTCATGTGATAACTCCGCCTGTAGCCCTCCTAGGGTTACTGCCGGTCCCAAGCCCGGGTAAAGAAGGAGGGTTAGGCATGGGGCTAGCACCCCCCATCCCGTAAAACCCAAACTTGCTAAAAAAACGCAAACCAGATTAAACAAGATAAATCATTTAAACTCTGCCATGGGAGTGAAAGGATATATGACGCCTCATGATGAAAGCCGAAATTCTTCGGAAGTCATGAGGCCGATGCTCCCCTTTTAACAACCAGAGCAAATATTTTTATAGGTATATTGAATGTTCGAACAATGTAGGAGAGCGGGAAAACAAATCAAATAGCTGCAGAATTGAAGAGATACAACTTGAAAATACTCGGAATCAGCGAAACCCATTGGACTCAAAGCTGGACAGAAAACATTGGCTTCAGGAGAGACGCTACTATACTCCGGCCACGAAGAGGAAAATGCTCCTCACACCCAAGGAGTTGCTCTGATGCTGTCCAAGGAGGCACGTAATGCACTTGTGGGATGGGAACCACATGGACCCAGGATCATCAAAGCATCTTTCAAAACAATGAAGAAAGGGATTACAATGAATATCATTCAATGCTATGCACCAACCAACAACGGCAACGACGAGGACAAAGACCAGTCTTACGATAGACTGCAATCAATTATAGCAAAGTGTAGAGGAAAGGATCTGACAATCCTGATGGGGGACCTCAACGCCAAAGTCGGAATGGACAACACTGGATATGAAGAGATCATGGGACGACAGGGACTGTGAGAAAGAAATGACAATGGTGAAAGATTTACAAACCTATGTGCCTTCAACAAATTGGTTATAGGTGGTACAATATTCGCTCACAAACACATACACAAAGCTACATGGGTCTCACCGGATCATACTACTGAGAATCAAATCGATTATGCATGTATCAATAAAAAATTTAGAAGATGAATGGAAGATGTAAGAACCAGGAGAGAAGCTGATATATCTTCAGACCACCACCTGGTGGTTTATAAAATGAAACTAAAGCTAAAGAAGCAGTGGACAACTGGAGTGGCAGCAGTACAACAGTTCAATATAGGCTTTCTCCGAGACACTAACAAACTCAAGGAATTCAAAATATCTCTCAACAACAGGTTCCAAGCCTTACAAGATCTACCGAAAGAAGAAGAAACCACTATGGAGGAGAACTGGAAAGAAATCAAAGAAGCACTAACGTGCCAGGAGGTTGTGGGCCGCAAGAAGCACCATTATAAGGAATGGATCTCCACTGAGACACTGAGCAAAACTCAGCAAAGGAGGAAGAAGAAGATAGAAATCAACATCAGCCGAACAAGAGCAGAGAAAATCAGAGCACAAGCTGAACACCCTGAAGCAAATAAGCAAGTGAAGAAGATCATTATAGCTAATAAACAGTAATACATCAAAGGCTTTGCAACAACAGCGGAGAAGGCTGGAAGAGAAGGAAGTATGAAACAGCTCTACGACACAACGGAGAAACTGGCAGATAACATGGTAAACCAGAGCGACCAGTCAAGAACAAAGAAGGCAAGACACTCACTGAGATTCAAGAACAAAAGAATAGGTGGGTAGAACACTTTGAGGAACTTCTAAATAGACCAGCTCCACTGAACCCACCCACCGGACATCGAAGCAGCACCTACAGATCTCCCGATAGATGTCACTCTACCAACCATGGAAGAAATCAAGATGGCCATCAGACAAATCAAAAGTGGGAAAGCAGCTGGACCTGACAATATACCAGCTGGGGCACTCAAGTCAGATATCGACCTAACAGCAAGGATACTCCACCATAATTCAAAAGGATCTGAGAGGAAGAACAAGTGCCGGCAGACTGGAAAGAAGGACATCTTATCAAGATAAAAATGAAAAGAGATTTGAGCAAATGTGAGAACTACAGAGGGCTCACGCTACTGTCGATACCACGGAAAGTCTTCAACAGAGTATTGTTGAACAGAATGAAAGATTCAGTGGAGGCTCAACTTCGAAATCAACAAGCTGGTTTACGTAAGGATCGGTCGTGCACGGACCAAATCTCAACATTACGGATCATCGTTGAACAATCAATTGAATGGAACTCGCCCCTGTATATCAACTTCATTGATTATGAGAAGGCGTTTGATAGTGTAGATAGGAGAACACTATGGAAACTTCTTCGACACTACGGAATACCAGAGATGCTCGTCAACACCATCCGGAACTCTTACGACGGAACACAGTGCAAAATTGTGCATGGAGGACAACTGGCAGGTGCATTCCCAGTGAGGACCGAAGTCAGACAAGGTTGCTTGCTCTCAACTTTTCTCTTCCTCCTAGTGGTTGACTGGATCATGAAGACCTCCACATCTGAGGGAATGTACCGGATTCAATGGACAAGTAGGAGGCGACTCGATGATTTGGACTTTGCGGATGATCTAGCTCTTTTAACACATACACACCAACAAATGCAAGCGAAGACAACCAATGTAGCAACAACTTCAGCATCAGTAGGCTTGAACATACATAAGGGAAACAGCAAGATTCTTAAATACAACACAGGGAGCACCAACCCAATTCAACTTGATGGCGAAACTCTGGAAGAAGTGAATACTTTCACATACTTTGGGGGGAGCATCATCGATGAAGAAGGAGGGTCCGATGCAGATGTAAAGACAAGGATTGGCAAGGCAAGGGCAGCATTCCTACAGTTGAAAAACATATGGGACTCAAAACAAATATCAACTAACCTCGAATTCAGACTCTTCAATTCGAACGTGAAGACAGTCCTGCTGTATGGAGCTGGAACTTGGAGAATTACTGCAAACATCATCAGACGGATACAAGTATTTATAAACAACTGTCTAAGCAAGATACTGAATGTCCGTTGGCCGGAAACCATCAGTAGCTGTCTACTATGGGAGAGGACAAATCAACTTCCAGTCGAAGAGGAAATTAGGAAAGGACGTTGTAAATGGATAGGACATATATTATGCAAACCATCAGACTGCATCACCAGACAAGCATTAACATGGAATGCTGTTGGGAGATGGAAAAGAGGAAGGCCAAAGAACACGCTGCGTCGAGAATTGGAAGCAGACATTAAAAGGATGAACAGCAACTGGAAATAATTGGAAAGGATTGCTGAGGACAGAGTTGAATGGAGAATCCTGGTGAGCGGCCTATGCTCCTCAGCGAGGAGTAACGGGCATAAGTAAGTAAGTAAGTATTCATGTGATCGTTGTGCAGTGTCATAACTAATGTCGTGGTAAATCTACCCTCATATTTATGAGCTTGAAACTGTTGTTTAATGTAGATGGCAAATTTGTGGAAATTGATGAATATATGATAAAATATCTCAAATATAAAAACGGAGGAAGTGTAGTGAAAGAACAAGTAAGTGCTATAACTTGCTAATTCCAATAGTTACCCTTTTTCGGTATATGGGGCAGTATTACTTGTAATAGTTGCATTTATTAACTAAAAAATCTAACAAAACGAATGATAATGCTATTATTAAATAAAATAGTTCTTCTAGGGACTAGAATATGTACAGATAAGTGGGTACCATACAAGTTCCTATCATATTTAGGTTCCAAACATTATGTCATAGTACACAAGAAACATTTAGTGAATCCAGTAACTGGTGTTCATATCAATAATACCAAATTTTTCTGGCGACACTTATGATAGTACTTGAGTCTGTATAATGAATCCAGAAGTCGAGAGTTATTCCTATGATTACTTTTTTTTATTTCAACTTCTCTAGTTTGAAGGCAGTAACACCAATCCAAAACTGTGAATCACTTACTAACCATGTGAAATTTTTAACATCCCTTCAATCTGTATACTTTTCGCTAGATAAACTATTCAATCATCAATATTATCTTCTCGTTGGTTTAAAATAGTTACTGGATTAAAAAAAAAAGGAGAACTGATCAGCACTTACCAGTTAAACTCCAGTTACAACTCTGTCATTATTACACATAACCAATCTAAATCATAACAGAATATTTAATTGTAGTTCTTACCTCTTTAAAACTTCAGTTTAGTTTTCTTTCGTTTAAAAGAAAATAAAAAGGAATGAATTTACTACTTAAAAATATTCTAATGACTATAATAAAATTACTAAAATCTAATTATTTCACTTTAAATAAATAGATCAACAAATATTACTATTAAACAACATTTAATCTACTTAGCAACATTACTCAATTTAATTGAATATTTATCTGTATGTTTAGAAATGTTTATAGTAAATATATATTTTTTTCAAGTTTAGTATCTGTGCATTTGGCCAGCTGAGGAGGTGGGGTGGGGGAAGTAGTGGAAAAGGAGATGGAAAACAAATTTAAGTGCTTATCAAATAAGATAAAATTATACCTATTAAAGTTATTTTAGGATAAAATACTACTAAATTTTTGATTAAAGTAGTATCAATAATAAAAGTTTGTATTCTACTAATAAAAATAAACAAATTAAATTAATTTGTGAAGATGAATTTATATTGAATGAGTGAAATGAATTCTTGATTGCTTCATATGAGCATTCAGTTCCATCATTACTGAAAACTAATTAGTTACATATAATATTCATGGACAACAGATTACTTAACCTCTAATATATTGACAGTTTTCTTTGCATATTGTTGAGATCAGTGGTCACATGGATGTTTGTCAAATTCTTCATAGTGTTAAACTAATTCTATCGACTGTGTTGTAATGTGTTCACTAATCCAATTCGTCACTGCATAATGGTCAGCCAAAATATTTATCACAGTCCTACATGGAGTTAGTCGCGGCCCGAATAGCTCAGTAGTAACGTCAGTAGACTCTCAAACTGAATGACCTTGGACCAAATCTGCTGGAGAGAGTAGCACAGATTCCCAGAAAAAACGCAGGGATACCTTTACAATGGTGCATAGATTTAGCCACATTTTCATCATCATTTGGGTCATGAAATCCAGTAATTCTTTATGCATAACTTTTCATAGAGTTTCATCATCCCAACTACGATCATATTAACACTTTTGATGTTTTCCTTGTTGATTTAATTTTATTGTGCTGTTTTAGTATGCCAGTATCAACTAAGATAAATCTCTACCAGAAGCTGCAATGATTATGCTTGACTGATTGAATGTTTTAGATATGAATAAATAGAGCCAGTTTGAACTTAAACATTCCATTGGGATATCAATCAAGATATTTACTCAACAATTTCAGATTTTTGAATGTAAAGAGAATATTATTCATCTTCCATCTGGTTCTCATAATGTTCATTCTGCTTTCTGTACGATTATTAAGTTAACAGACTAGAGGGATAAATTTCATTGCAGTGCATTATTGACCCATTGATATTTGTTAATATGAGAGTCACTTGTAACGCTCTTTATTGTATGTTGTGTTCATTGTATTTCATTCGTCCTTACTGAAGTAAACTTCTTTATATGTAACATAATTTCACTACTTCCGCCTTCTTCGTTTCAATCTCAACTGTTTTTGCTTATAGTTTCATTTTATACATCTAATTATAACTCTGGTTTTTTACTATATGAAATGGAAAACTTATTTATTCTATTATAAAAGTGTTGCCATTACACAGTGATCATTTCTGACGGACTCAATACATTATATAGATGATATCTATCTATTACATCTATTGAATATGTAGATTCGTTTATGTTCATTCTACGGAAATTTCAGTTGCCTAATCAGTTGTCCTATTAGTTTAAGTTATACTGTGGGCGTCTATTGTACTATATATATATATATATATATATATATATATATATATATATATATATATATATATATATATATATATATATATATATATATACATAATGCATTTTATGTATACGGTACACTGTAACTGAAGATTACATCACTAACTAGCAGAAATCATCGGCTTACATTCAAATAACTTTGATGTCAAATTTTATGCAAACAGTTAATAATAAATATAACTCTGTACTATTGAATTTCATAGTATTAACAGGGCGAATGAGATACATAATTATCTATGTTTATATTTTACCAGAGTAGAATTGTATATTGTGTATAAAGAAAGCTGAAGTATTAATTTATCAACAGAATATTATGTACAATTAGGGGGTTTTGTGGAGATAGTTAATATTCAATTTCGAAATTGAATATTAACTATCTCCACAAAACCCCCTAATTGTAATTAATATCAGCTCACTAGTGACTAGCTCCTCGAGGTAATTCCTGGAGTTCTAGTGTGAAGACGTGACCGGTGGAGTTCAACTGTGTCGGGTGTGGGATAATAACCCACCGATGGCATGGAGGAGGTCGCGCAACATATCACGAATTGACTTAATTGGAAATATCAACCGTCAAAAGCCGACTCAGTGGTTCAATGGTAAGGCGTTCGTCGCGGAGCCAGGGGGTTCTGGGTTCGATCCCCGATGGGGTCGTGGATGCGCACTGCTGAGGAGTCCCGTAGTAGGACGGAACAGCTGTCCAGTGCTTCCAGGTGGTCAATGGTTGTCTGATTCACATCAATTCGTGATGTCGAAATTAGAATACTATGTGCTTTCTTCTATTCTTTGTGTTGTGTTACCTGCTATCTTTCGAACAAAATGCCTTCACTGAGTATTCACTTGATCTTACTATTTGTATGCTTACTGCTTCTTCTTCCAATTGTTCAGAAGTTAATGATTTATTAGTATCTACTTTTGAATGATGTCTTCTCAAAATTTTAATTTTTGAAACGTAAAAATAATCTGAACACCTTTGTGAAATCATATGAAGTATGAAGTTCGTACGGATGACCGACGGATGACCGATCAGAAGTAAAGATTATAGCGAATATTGCCCATTTTGATGTAAAAGTGACTTGTAATCTACCTCAGTCTCAAATGTTATACAGATACCAAGGATTTTCGATTGTTTTATAATGCATAGATACTAGGTTGTTTTAATAGTACTGGTTAATTACTGTTACGATTTTTAAATTCATGTATATTACCAATTTTTCTATACTGTACTTATTATTTCCCTTTGAAACTCTGTGTTGTAATTAGTATTGTAGGCTACTAGTATATTGATGTGTAATGTAGCGTACTTTGTCATTATGAATGTGGTTTCGGATACATATTTGAAATCTTGGAGATATCAACTAGCAAATGTATTGATGCATTAATGTATTTTTCAAAAATAAGCTACCATTCACTTCATTCACACCATTTTCCTTGTATATAATCTGATTGAACGTGATGCTCCTACATTAAGATTATTAGATAACAGTTACACCTGAAGCCAGATTTGATGATTATTTTGAGTTACTAAACAAAAACCAACCAGTTAACAACACATAGCTGATAATCTAATTTTTGTTATGATTTAATCATTAAGTGATTACCTGTTTATTATACACACTATGCTGTTAACGACTATTCAGTTATTATCAGCAAAACTTTCTTATCTTGCAAGTGAATCCATTAAATAGATGGTTATAGTTGTGTCATAGGCTGATGATGTTAAGTTTTAAGCCAAAGGAAAGTTGGTTTGTAGATGATATGCAACAACGCATTGATGATAATGAAATGATAACACAGACATTGGGAAAAAGGATTCCCCATTTTGTACAGTGATATGACTTGTTAAAATTTATTCAAAATTGCATTGAATTCTTTTTAGGTGCCAATTTCATGAAGATATTTAATGTCATTATTTCTTAAATAAAAATCACCAAAGTGTTATGATATACTGGATAAATCCATAAAATTCAGTGCATGTTAAATGGTTATAGGCAGTCAACAGGAAGTCATAGACCAAGGCTTCGTATTAACCAATACTTGTCAGGAAAACATACTTGACTGAATTAATATTCTTTATGCGATTCACCAAACGCAACAGTCTACGTGGTTATCTTGGCCTAAAGAACTTAGTCATAACACCTCAGACTGTAAAGTTGAGTGATACTGACATAAATCCCACGGAAAACATCACTCCCCCTCTTGGTCCAAATACGTATTGTGAATATATGAAAAATTAGAGGAAATTTTACTCCAGTGCCTCCTGATGTGTCTTCAACTAGTCGATATTAAAGCATAGTACACTCAACATCAAGTTATTTAAACCCTTGACTACACTAAAACACAATCTAAATCCAAAATTTTAGTTTATGACTGTTCTGTATAAACAGCCTAGATTAATCATATGAAGGGAAAAAGTTGAGTGAGTTGGCCAAATCATTTATCTCTTTGTTCCTAGTGTGTCTTTGCATGACGAAGTTTTGACAAGGATTTAAAAATGTCACTTGTCTTTTATCAACATGTGTCACTTGTGGCCTAGATGAAACATCTGGCTGTCGACGAAAGGCACATTCATTATACAAAAGTCTGCTCAAAAGTAACTACCGGTTGAAAATATGGGCTTTAAAAAAGACATTTGTGGAGTGGTCTTTTATTACAGATGTTTCTGAAGCGTTGCTCGTGCATCATGCAATAACCGAGCAAGTAGTTATAAAGTTGGGTACACAGTACTTTTGAAAATATAAAAAATTAGTATAAAAAGTTGTGTACCATCATCAATTGAAGTGGCATAAACATGTATTATGTAAAACAAACCAACGTCTGCTTCGTCATACGATATTGTCTGTTGTGAGAACAGAATGGATGAAGTTAAGGGTGACAAAGCAAAAACGTGGCATTAATTCATAAAGTGAATGACTATAGGTGTAAACCACACAAATATGGCCAGACCATGTAGTTGAGATCTGTGTGACAATCGCTGTCGATGGCTGTAGAAATTGGTAAAACAATTCAGAACCAGTCACAGTAATACAGGTATATTCACTGTTTATTCCGTTTCAGATCTGAAGCTTTGTTATTCTTCTATAAACACTTTTGTTTTATTTTTTTCTGTTGAACTGTATCCCAATATTAATAAATTTCCTTTGATCCAGTTGTACTAATGTAGTATGGTAACTTAGCCTCAAGCAAAGGTATGCCAGATTGCACGTTATGTATGACTGATTGACTGGCTAAACACATACAGAAGAATTCTATCGGTATTCAAGGGCAGACAAACAAGATATTAATCATTGCCCAGTAATCAATCAATTTGATAATCTAAACTTTGTGAAATCAAAGTTCAATACAATTTTCTTCTACTTAATCGCTTGACTGTCACTTATCTTTTTGAAAAATCATAAGTGAATCAAAATAGTTTCGTTGATAGGTATTAAGTTTAATTGTATGTGTTCGTCACAGATTGACGTTGGGTGGTTAATGCTGAAAACCAGCGAGTATTGAGTATCTGTTTGTCCTGGTGTGGGACCTCACCTCGGTAGTGCGAACTCTCAATACTAGAATATGATCCATCTCGAAACCTTTGGAGTTCAAGGCGAACGCCTAACCATATGCTATGTCACAAGCTGATGGAAGTGGTAGTCGTACCATTGGACGCCGACCAGCCTAGTGACCCAGATGGTCAAAGGCTTACTATGAAACCTGAAGGCCCTGGATTGTATCCTGTAGTGAAATCGGAGTGCGCGCTACCTTAGAGGTGCCCAGTGTTAAGACAGAACAGTTGTTCAGTGATCCTTGGTTTTCAGTGGTTCCCAACGAACGTCCTTCCGTAACGGACACTTAAAATTAAAATCAAAATCGTTCAAAAACAATGGCTATCGCTAAAGCTTCACATTAGTATGCTTAACTCTATGGTTTATGTAAATAGGCTTATTTAAAACTGCAGATATATCCTTCTAAATCTTTCGGTAACGTTCGCAACTATAAACTGACCTTAAGCTCAGCTCCCCATAGTTTCACTTGATATCTTCACTAAACGTCCTGTTTCCGAAAATCAAAATCTAGCAAATTTTGCTCTAAAAAATTGTTACTCACTTACTTATGCCCGTTACTCCTCGCTGAGGAGCATAGGCCGCTCACCAGTGTTCTCCATTTAACTCTGTCCTGAGCAATCCTTTCCAATTGTTTCCAGTTGCTGCTCATCCTTTTAATGTCTGCTTCCAATTCTCGACGCAGCGTGTTCTTTGGCCTTCCTCTTTTCCGTTTCCCAACAGGATTCCATGTTAATGCTTGTCTCGTGATGTAGTCTGATGGTTTGCGTAGTGTATGTCCTATCCATTTCCATCGTCTTTTCCTAATTTCCTCTTCGGCTGGAAGTTGCTTTGTCCTTTCCCATAGTAAGTTGTTGCTGATGGTTTCCGGCCAACGGACATTCAGTATCTTTCGTAGGCAGTTGTTTATAAATACTTGTATCCGTCTGATGATGTTTGCAGTAATTCTCCAAGTTTCAGCTCCATACAGCAGGACTGTTTACACGTTCAAATTGAAGAGTCTAAATCTGAGGTTAGTTGATATTTGTTTTGAGTTCCAGATGTTTTTCAACTGTAGGAATGCTGCCCTTGCCTTGCCAATCCTTGTCTTTACATCTGAATCGGACCCTCCTTTTTCATCGATGATGCTCCCCAGATATGTGAAAGTGTTCACTTCTTCCAGAGTTTCGCCATCAAGTTGAATTGGGTTGGTGCTCCCTGTGTTGTATTTAAGAATCTTGCTCTTACCCTTATGTATATTCGAAGAATTCAAGCAGCATAATAAAATGATCTAATACTAATGCCAGATAACACATCTAACTATTTGATCCAACCTTTAAAGTGGAGTGGCTTTCATTTAAGATTCATTTATCACTAGTCTTACTTCAGTATGGCTGATGTAGATTTCGGTCATATTACGTTCTCTGAGCTGGATGGTTTAACTGAGGAGCATCCATCATTATTCTGGACGACTTTGTTTGGCTCAAACTTATGATAGAAGTAACCTATAAGATTTTTTTCCACAGATGACTAGCAACTTATTTTGTCGACTTTAAATTTAGTTAGCTGTTGTTAACACTTATTCTGTTACTTATTGAACATTTATGTTTATTCTCTACCTTCTTGACCTGATTGTGGTTGTTTAGTAGTTCTCTTATTGGTTGAATAATTCCATTTGGTGGAATACATCTATACCAGTTGTTATGTGGTAGATATTCTAAACATCAATTACATAGTTGATATCTATTAGTTATGTCAAAAATATATCTATGTAGATATAATGAATGTTGAAAGTGGGAATTATCAATGTGTTTCGTTTTGAATTTCATTCCTTAATTAAAAGATACCTTTCCTGTTAGTTAACTGAGTAGTTGTATTAACGGTATAAGTATTCAACATTCAATGTAATCATATATACTGTATGATTTGTTTAACTAGTCAATTATAGATCTTAGCGTTGAATAACATCAATTATTAACAAACAATATACAATTCTGTGAAAAGAATATTTAGCTATCTCGTATTAGGATAAACTTGTATATTACCGTGTCGAACATTAGGATGCAGGTACATCAAGCCGATGAGTCCCAAATAGGACGAAACGCGCGTCCTGGATTCCACTTACCAGTCACAATCCAACTTATATAATACTACTTATATAATACGATATCGAAGCAATCTGCTCAGGATGCACATATAGTAACAATGACTGACCAGCTTCAGTCTATAACAAATCAACGGAAATATACAAGTTTATCCTAATACCAATGTGCCCGTTGCACAAATGTGACTGTCTGGACTCAGTGGTCTAGTGGTGAACGCGGTGGCGTTCGACACGAAACAAACTGAGTTTGAATCCCAGTGTGAACATCAACATAGGGATGCAGGTAGATCCAGCCGACGAGTCCCAAATAGGACGAAACGCGCGTCCTGGATTTCACTTGCCAGTCACAATCCAACTTATATTATTTAGCTATCTGATTAAATTGAATGTTGTAGAGATTGTTAAGTGTTAACTTTACTTCATAAATTGCTTTGAATTAGATAACTATTAACAGTCAGGAAGAACTAGAGAGTTGTCTAATTCAAACTAATTCATAAAGTTAAATTAACATTCAACAACTTCTACAATACTTAATTACAAAAATAATGTTAGTACAGTAGTGATTAACTTAACAGTAGAGCTGAACTATTTCACGAATCCATGAAGTATCATATGAATTATATAATGCACCAGAAGAGTAAATCGGTGTTAAATATTATGAATGACGTTAATGATAGAATTGTTAATTCTTTTATATATTTATTACATTATTCATCATTTTTTCATTACCATCACTTGACTTAATAATGTTGGTTTACATGTCTCCCTGCTCATTTCTTTCATTGCATTGCTTTAGTGTAGTTGATTAAGCTGACATTCATATTCATTGTATATCATCGGCCTTTCTATTCTGATTATTCAATGTATATTGACTGTTTATGTAGTGAAAATTATGTTTTTATTGTTTTTGTATTCACCAACTACCAATTACTTATGTACGTGTTACCTTGTGTTACTCAATTTCACTGTCTTCGTTTGGTATCGATGTCATTCTTCTAATTAGTCTAATGTGTGATCTGGATTTGGGTGTATTTATAAGTAAATACTTGATGATGTATATAATTTAGAATTAGCTGATTGACTTTTCAAACTTGTGTTTTCCCTATCCAGCTTTGGGAGTAGCAATATCAAGATTGGGGGGGGAGAGACAGACCTACGAGCATGCAGTAATCAAACTTTTGTTCCCGTTCTCTGTGTTTATCCTAACAAAGCCACCACTTCGTAATTAATTGTTAATCGGAGTTAGGGAAACAACACTTTTGACTTAGTTTTGGTAACTGGCATGATAATGAATGTCATATTATTAGTTATTATTAAGTTATTAAATTGTTATCTCATTATGTGAATGGTCGAAATTGGTTCAATGTTATTAATGATAGATATCATACTATCAGTTTGTACCTGCCACTTATAATTAGTTATGTAATCCACTTATTCTACTGTTATCATTGACTAACGAATCACCTTGACTGGTCTAATAGTTTTCATAATTGCTTATAAATGATGCTGTATATTAGAGCCAAACCTGACAAAACAATACCATTCGCTTATATGTACTGTTGCAATTGACAAATATCAGTTAAATTACCACCGAAAATTATTCAAGAGTGAATTACTGTCATGCTCCACTTCAGAGTTTCGCCATAACTACCATTTACTGAGCGATCGGCATATTTTTCCATGACTGAAAAATTATGTAACATTAAGTAATAAATAAAATTTATTCAATGTCATATGAATTGCAAAGAATTCAAAAACGACATAAAATTCAATCATTCTTCAAAACTTCCAACACCTTTAGAAGTCTATTAGTAAGAAAATAAAAAAAAGATTCCATTCACCTCAATACAGAACTGTGTTTATGTTATGTAGCGTAAAAAAGTTCACTGTGACCTTGACAGTTGCCAATCAGAATGCGGGCACGTCGGCCTCACGACTACCAGTTCCCAAAGCTGGAATAGAGAAAACAACGATTTATGAGCCAAACAGACACAATTCAATCCACTCCACTTCCAGTCATATTGTATTTTAATGATGCCTTTATATACATACAAATTCAGACCACACAAGAAAACCAATTAGGGATTTTACATCAATACGAAACAGAAGAGAATGTGGCAATGAATAGGGGTAACTTGTACACAACTAATTAACCGTAGTCCATAATACACTGTTACTCCAAGTGGAGCTTAGACCGCCCACCAGCATTCTCCAGCCAACTCTGTCCTGGGCTTTCCGTTCTAGCTCTTCCCAAGTGCTGTTCATTCTCTTCATGTCTGTTTCCAATTCCCGACGCAATGTGTTCTTTTGTCTTCCTCTGTTTCTGTGGCCTTTAGGATTCCAAGAGAGAGACAACATAATAACAGCAATTATACTAAACGGGAGGATAGAGTAAGAGGAATGTAACAATAACAGAAATGGAATGTTCACATTACTCACAACCAGAATAAATGAATTAGTCCTCTAAAACACAGCTCTGGAAGTTATTCAATTTTCTTTAGTGGTCCAGCATAACTGTTTACAGGTCAGATGCGTCGACAATGCTGCCTTCTATATTGAAGAGTCTTCCAAAGATATCTTGACTTGTATCACGTTGGTCACACAAAATAATCCCATAGAACTCAAAAATCTAAATAATTGGATTATAGTGAGTAACGTCAATAGTTTTAGGATAAGCTTGTATTTTCCCGTTGATTTTTAATGGACTGAAACTGGTAAGTCTCTGTTGCCATATGTGCATCCTGAGCGGATTGTTTCGATGAGTCCAGCCGATGAGTCCCAAATAGAACGAAACGCGCATCCTGGATTCCACTTGCCAGTCACAATCCAACTTAAATGTCAATAGTTTTAATTTCTGTTTATTATTACAATTATTTCCTATCTCTATGAACTATCATAAATTCTAATTTGTACTTCATTTATAGACTATTCTGTCTTCTCTATCACAATCACTTCCTTTCGTGATTAGTAATTTTGTTTCACATTTTGTTTTTCATTAGAAACAATGAAATAGTTTTATTATTCCAATGTTTTAGATGAAATATTAGGGTGGATCACTTCAATTAAATGTGCATGTTACAGACAGAATCATTAACTACACGACTGTGTACATGTTGAACACAACATATAAATCTGTGATCAGAATTTGCTTTATGTATTAATAATAAATCTATTACATAGATATTCATAAAGAAATTTATGAAGTGAATAACTTTGTTTGAAGGAAATTAAAACCATATCGGGTGTGAAGCAGTTGTTTACTAATCAGTGAGAAGATAAGGAATATTATCCGCAATAGGCCAACCTAGTGATTTAATGGGTGAGTATCCACTGCGAAGCATAAAGGTCCTGGGCTCGATCCCTAGGTTAAAAATTATATATGCACTGTTGAGGACTCACGGAACACAGTGCAAAATTGTGCATGGAGGACAACTGACAAATGCATTTTCAGTGAGGACCGGAGTCAGACAAGGTTGCCTGCTCTCACCTTTTCTCTTCCTCCTAGTGGTTGACTGGATCATGAAGACCTCCACATCTGAGGGAATGTACCGGATTCAATGGACAAGTAGGAGGCGACTCGATGATTTGGACTTCGCAGATGATCTACCTCTTTTAACACATACACACCAACAAATGCAAGCGAAGACAACCAGTGTAGCAGCAACTTCAGCATCAATAGGCTTGAACATACATAAGGGTAAGAGCAAGATTCTTAAATACAACACAGGGAGCACCAACCCAATTCAACTTGATGGCGAAACTCTGGAAGAAGTGAATACTTTCACATACTTTGGGGGGAGCATCATCAATGAAAAAGGAGGGTCCGATTCAGAAGTAAAGACAAGGATTGGCAAGGCAAGGGCAGCATTCCTACAGTTGAAAAACATATGGGACTCAAAACAAATATCAACTAACCTCGAATTCAGACTCTTCAATTCGAACGTGAAGACAGTCCTGCTGTATGGAGCTGGAACTTGGAGAATTACTGCAAACATCATCAGACGGATACAAGTATTTATAAACAACTGTCTACGCAAGATACTGAATGTCCGTTGGCCGGAAACCATCAGTAGCTGTCTACTATGGGAGAGGACAAATCAACTTCCAGTCGAAGAGGAAATTAGGAAAGGACGTTGTAAATGGATAGGACATACATTATGCAAACCATCAGGCTACATCACGAGACAAGCATTAACATGGAATGCTGTTGGGAGATGGAAAAGAGGAAGGCCAAAGAACACGCTGCGTCGAGAATTGGAAGCAGACATTAAAAGGATGAACAGCAACTGGAAATAATTGGAAAGGATTGTTGAGGACAGAGTTGAATGGAGAACCCTGGTGAGCGGCCTATGCTCCTCAGCGAGGAGTAACGGGCATAAGTAAGTAAGTAAGTACTGTTGAGGACTTCAGTACTAAGAAAAAATAACTGTCTAGTGATTCCTGGTTATCAATGGTTTTATAAGTCAGATCAACTCATGATTTAAAATTCATATCCAAAAATCTCCACAACACCCAATTACAAGTATCTTTTAGTTGTATGTATTATTCACTGACAGTAGTTGAGTACCACTGAAAACAAGGGAGCACTGAACAGATATTTCTTCTGAGTATGAAAATCGAATGAAGGGCCTTCGTGTTCCTGACGAATGTCTAACTAACTGCTCCAGTTAATACCTATTTCCACTAAATCACGTCAATACAATTTTTTTTTTGACAAACACTGTTATGGAAGGACAATTTTTCTACTTCATATTGTAATACTCCTTATTAGTAGGCAATAACGAGATACGTAATTTATTTAAACATTGTTAGGTTAAAAGAAAAATGATGAAAACATTTTCTATAATTTACAAGGTAGATTTTAGTCATTAGTAACAAATGACTTCAAATACTTGTTGTAAGTAGTTAAATTTTTTTTCACGATTTATCGGTCATCAATGTTTTACTGTCAATTTTAAAATCCCGCATTCAATAAAGTCATTTAATAATCTCTCTCAATGATTTTATGCAAATGTATTCAACGTCTGGATTATATATAAATGTGCATATATGGATGTCATTGTAGATACTTACAGAGATTTGCGTCAATAAGGTCTCATTGTTGATGCAGTTAAAAACTTACCTTAGTTATGATAATCATATCAAAGTTTTGTAGACGAAATACTCTCTCCTCCTATCTCACTTACAATTTCGTGATATCAATTATTTAAAAATTCCCATGTTTATCAAAAACAACAACGTTTAAACAAAGGATATTCTTTTCGATAAATGATCATCAGGTTCTATATTTATTAGTTCAACATTATTAGTCACAAAAATAGTCAGTTCTGAGGCAGATGTAACATGTAACTGTGCATACAGAAGAAGTACGTTCAATCCCTTCTCCTACTATGGCCGACGTAAGATCCATTAAATCAATCTCCACCTTAATTGCACGACAATTAAATTTGATTAATGCATATGTATCTTTCCTTCTTTTTGTGCATTTCTATAACTTATACCTACCCTATCCAAATACTGTTCTCTTTATTCACAAATATGCATATTATTATTATTATTACTATTATTATTATTATTATTATTATTATTATTAATCAAGGTACACAGAATGAATTTAAATATCACTCAATCTTCTTTTCTAATTTTATCGACTTTGTAACATTTTAAGACCGAACAAATGCACTGATTATAATTCCTTCTATTATTATTGTTACTATGTGACGGATTTTGATTATCACTCACTTCATTTTCAGCAGGATTCAACCTTTATCTACAAACACTTGATCTAATCGTATTTTGCCACCACCCCATCTCCTATATCACCGACATAAACAGTGATACCTATATATATTTCATTAATAATGATGTTATTTGATTGGATATATCACAGGTTGATGTTGGTAGGGTACCATTGAGAACCAGGTAGCACTGGACAGCTGTTTCGTTCCCTGGTTTTCAATCGTACCCTGCCAACATCAATCTGTGATATATCCAATCGAATAAAATAACCAATCTCCACAAAAATAACCATCCCAATTGAACAATAATGATGTTGTATATTCCAGTATTCGTTGACGTTTCACAAGTTATATGATGATGATTATTCCATTTTATAAATAACACGAAAAGGAGAATACTAGTATCCAATTATCCTTGATATCTAAATGATGTTGTATCTGCCTTAGAATTGGCTATTGTTTGAGACTGCCAATCTTGAACTAATAAATGTTGAACTTATATAATTAGGATAAGCTTTTATCTTCCCGTTGATTTGTAATGGACTGAAACTGGCCAGTCTCTGTTGCCATGTGTGCATCCTGAGCGGATTGCCTCGATATAGCGTTATTACACAAGTTATATATTTAAGTTGGATTATATATATATGCCCGTTGCACAAGTGTGACTGTCTGAACACAGTAGCCTAGTGGTGAACGAGGTGGCTTTTGACACGAAGCGGACTGAGTTCGAATCCCAGTGTGAACATCAACAATCGGATGCAGGTACATCCAGCCGATGAGTCCCAAATAGGACGAAACGCGCGTCTTAGATTCCGCTTGCCAGTCACAATCCAACTTAAATATAGAACTTGATGAACATTTATTGAGAAGAATATTCTTCGTTCAAATTTCATGATAGTTGAGTTTGTGATTCATTATGACTGATTGAATTGAGTGTCGTTTTTAAGATTGAATTAGAGACTGAAATGATCAGGTTGAGTCGATACTGTATGTTTTTTGTTTCATTTTAAACTTTGCATAATCCTTCAACTGTGTGTTATTCATTATAGTTAGTTAACTAGAAATAGAACAGTTGTAATCAATTGTTGTTTTAGCTTCCACTGCGCATACTTAATGTCTTATAGTTAGCAAAAGAACTCAGTCATAACATTGGCTTAACTGATTCAAAAAATGATGATTGTTCAAATTAAGTTCTTAATGCAAATTAAGAATGAAGAAAAGTTTTTTCTTTATAGTGATTTCATTATTGATAGCTGTACAACTACAAGTAATATAAGGTAGTGAATGCGATAAACAAATTATGTCTTTTAATGTAATTACATATAATGGGCGGAAATCAAAGAGTATATAATCGTCATAGTAGATACGATAGCTAAAACGACATAATTGAGTCATTAAACAGAGTAAAAATGGTATAGTTAACAAGAAAACAGAAAGTAAAACTACAAGGTAAAAGATTTTGTCACTGTTTTATTGAATGCATGCAAAAATATAACTGAATCTGTTACGGGAAGGCAACGGGCTGACTACATAGAAGTAAAATGTACTCGAATCAAGAGTCAGGATGGTAAATAGGACCCAATGCTGAATCGGTATGCACTGAATTTTAACTGGTTGCCAAACATTACACGATTACATCTAGCTGTGTACATCACGATTTAGGTTCAAAGATATAAAACACTCCCTCATCAAATTCGTTGTAGATTTAACTTCCAGGTGGAATATATTATGCATATTTGCAAATATGCCACGAATTAAAAGATGCGGTATGTAAAGCCCATCCCTGTCCGTTGAAAAATTATATATTATCTTCGTTCATGCATCAGTATTTCTTGAAGAATTTAGGAGGTTGTGACCAAAGACATTTAGCTAATTAATCGTCTTCTTTTTATAATTATGGTAGTCTTCTGTCATCAATACTAGTTGGCTTAAAAGTGATTGTCGTTACTCTTTTCTGTAAGAGATTGAATGCCGGAAGTGAATTGAGAGATAAATTCAAGGTGTAATAGTTCCCTTGAGGAATATCTAGGATGACTCGTTGTGAGCCCTTTCATTAACGAGTTGTAAGTAGTAAAAATTATATATTTCATGCCTCTTAACAAACTTTCTAAGCATTTAATGGCAACATATCTAGTTGAGTTCACCAACGAAAGTACTGAAATATACCTGAGTGTCACTTAGTCTTTTAGTGAAAATGATAGCCCCTCACATTAACAGAGTGATAGATGCATCACCTACTACTAATACATAATATAATAACATAATCTGAAATGTCTTACAGAATTCACACCAGTTTACATACAAAGTCATAATAATATAATCATAAACATTAATAGGCATAAATCTTGAAAGAATAAGCAAATAAGTAAAAGTAAAATCTACATGGTAGTAACATACATTATTTCAACAATAATGTATTTTGACAACTCCTTGGTTAATGCATCAATATAACAATAATAACATTGTATTACAAATTTAATTACAGGATACAAACCGGTTTCCAGGCTTGTTCAGGATGCTAAAGTTAGTGTAAATTATCCACGCAGAAAAACATCTTTCATACTTTCATTCGAAATCAAATATATTCATGCTTCGTAATCATGATCATTCAACTCATGTATTTGTCAGAGACGATAGTATTTGTTGACCCCTACAACCGCCATATTATAATCCATTTAAGGTGTTTGCACAAAGACGACAAGTCAATCACAATAGAAAGAGAAAGTAAAAGCTATAGTATCAGCATCAATAAAGCTAAACTTGCATTTATTGAGGGTGAAATCATCAAGCTACCTCAGCAACCACAATCTCCGCCAGTTTAGCTGACAGATGTCGAAGATAATACACACGATCCACCACTTCCTACAGAATCTTGTTGTCAGCAGCTGTCATATACAACATTACAGCAAACGTCCACTACAACAACATAATGAATCACGAGATCCAACAAACATGTTCATTGGTCAAAATTCCCGAGAGATCTAATCATATTTTAATGTAGCATTTCTCAATACGCTACTATATGATTGTATTTCATTTATCGAATATTAGTTATACATTTACTATTTCTTCATATTAACCCTCATACTGACTTACACATACATTATCGACAATCACTTGTGTACCAACTTTATATATACATTTTCATCATATGATAGTATTATTTTTTGGAAATAAGCCTACTAAAGATTTCCTATTATTTTGACGTTATTAGCCAAAAACTATTTATGTTACTATACAATTTTTATGCAGGTAAAGTACTACTGATTCCGTGCACTTATAGTTTCTATGCACTCATAATTATTAGTATTGTAGACAGTTAATAAGTTGGGATGGTTATTTTTGTTGTGATTGGTTATTTATTTGATTGAATATGTCATAGATTGATGTTGGCAGGGTACCATTGAGAACCAGGGAGCACTGGACAGCTGTTTCATTCTGGTGTGGAACTCCTCGGCAGTGCGCACCCGAGATTCCAAATTGATGGAAGTGGGAATCCTACCATTGGATGCCGACCTAGTGGTGAAGATGGTTAAGAGTTCGCCGTCAACCTGAAGCCCATGGTGCGGAATCTGGCGTAAACACTGCTGAGGAGTTCCACACTACAATGAAACAGCTGCCTAGTGTTCCCTGGTTTTCAATGGTACCCTGCCAACATCAGTCTGTGACATATTCAATCAAATCAAACAGCTGTTTTCTTTTCAATTTTTTCATGAGCATGTAAACATCGTTTCTTTCAACACTATACAACTCTTTTTATTTGTCATAGATACACATACACACACCAACTCTATCATCTGCAATATTATTATTTTATTGTTATCATATGTTATTGAACACAGATATTTTTTATATAAATATCTATGTTCCAGGGGAAGGCTAATGTAGCGGCCAATGTAACTGTGGAAATAATATTTTACATATTCTACCTTTCGATGTTGTATGTATACTAAATGAAGGTTACTTCTCTCCAGCGCCTGTCTCAATCCTGTGCCTGTTGGAATTACACTGTGTTCAAATACAATTCTCGTAAATTCATCATAACTGATTCCTAATAAATACACTTACTCAATTGTTCGTGGATGTGTATTAGTCAATTGGATACAGGGTGATTTATGAATAATTTAGAATTATATCATTACTGAGCATAGTGTGGTGGATACTATTGATAGGGTCGTCCATAATTAGTAGGTTGTTACGCCGGGCGATTAAAGAAAAGTAACGAACTTTCAGAACTGTATTTTGGGAGACTATTCTCGTTATTTTATTCATGAGTGATGTAATCATTTTATTTCTATGACTGTTACATTCTTATTGCCCGGTTCTCTCGTCTAGTGTATTGATTCTTTGTGCATTGTTTATTATTACGAACTACGTCTACTTTATTGTGTACAAGTTCTCCCCATTCACTACCACTATTTCTTTTGTTCTGTATCAATGTTAGATTTATGATTGGTTTACTGTGTGGTCTGATTTTATGTGTATATAAAGGCATGATTAAAATATAATACGTTCTCAGTTCTCAGTTCTCGATCTCTCCGTCTTCCTGTTCTCAATTCTGGCTGTCCTATTGTCGGCCTGTGGGGGGGGGTGAGTGGGCTTAGGTCAATCGCACATTCTCGACCAGGCATGCATCTTATTGGTGTTCACGTCCACCAACCAAACCATCCCCTCTCCCTTCCTTTCTTCGTGACATAGGTAGCGGAAAATCTCGTGAAAGTGGAAACAGAATACGAGGTGAGCTGTGGGGTGACAAGGAGCAAAACCTGATCACATTACATGGGACAAATGAAGACTACTAAGGGAAGCAAGCCTACAACTAACATTGATCTAGTTTAGTGAAGGTGGTGAGCGGGTAGAGTTTTTTGAATATGGCTATTGGGAGAAGGGTGTGACTCGAGTACTATATTTCAATAATTCTATGTTCCACTATTTCGATTGACTAACATCGACAAAACAACACAATCCATGTACATTAAAAGTTAAGGTGTTCAATGTATATACAGATGTAACAACTAAGCAATGTCTAATGTCCTGGCAACAGTTTAATGCTGATTCACAGAAAATAGTTAATTTAATACAGAAATAAACCATTCAAACACTGATACTACACGAGGAACTCAAAGGACGTGCAAATAGATATATGTATGTATATATGTATATAATATTTATGACGCTCTCTGGTTTCGTCAGACAAATAATTGCCTTGTTCAAATCGTCTTTTCACACTAGTACTATCGTAATCAAATATTAAAAAGCATTAACGATGTGTATTTAGAGCGGTTAATCGAATACGTAGCCTAAAATAAGTCATATATTTTTCATCTGTAATCATAACGTTAACAGTAGTCAGTCGGCCCCATTAAAATGGTATCTCCACTGATGTTATTAATAAAAACCTAAAGTTTGGTAAACACTTTATGGTGGCAATTCGGAAGAGCTGTTTTTAGCACTAAATATAACACTGACGACCAGGGACTACAGGATGGGTGAATGACACTTTGTTTCAACGGCTAGTCAAAATCTCGTATCGCTACCAATAGACTCTCGGTGTGCAAATATTGGTGGATCCTTCATACTAATGTGGTTAAAGATACTGTATTTAATATCATTTAACCGACATTTAGGAGTGCCTCGAATTTGGTAACTAACCCCACAATTGAGTAGAAACGTATATATTTTACAGTGGCGTAGCAGCGAAATTCATTGAAGTAGAATCATATATACCACCCTTAATGACCACATTATTTTTATGGTGAGTTAGTTTATGATGCTTAATATTAATCAATTATTCACAAAGGCGTGAGAAATAAATTCCTGCGATGGAGAACAGCACATCCAGGAACGGAAAATCCAAAGTACATGCAGTATATCCGAAATGTAGTACTCAACTTCTTGTCACATAAATGGTAGTTATCGATTTATTTGCAACTTGGATGGTTACTGAACGACCAGTGTTTTTGAATCTTTCCTTTGAAAGGGAAAACCACATTGATTTTTACTTCAGTATCAACTAGGAACTGTGTTCTCATAGTGGTGTATATGGTGTGAAGTAATCGATTGTTACTGTTGTCACAGTCAGTGGCAGCAGTCACTAATTGTCAGCTATGTATTTTTCTGGAAGTTTCTGCTTTTATCTACGCTGTGAAACACAACATTGACCATGAACACTGACTTTATGCGGTACAAACAGATAACAAGCTTGCTAAAGCTTGAAAAGTTTCGGAAACTGCTGTGGTGGGAGCTACTCCTAGATCGTAGACGACTTCATGAACGCTACTACATCTTAAAGGTTTTTAAAGTGAAAAGGTTTGTAGCGGTAAATAATCCCCAAAGTAAATAGTTACATAGGATCTCGACATTGATGCTGACCGTGTTTGTTCTAGCGGATACGACTGGTTGAAGGCGCACGGTCACGCATCATCACCAGATCACGTCACGCCGTACAGTGGGAAGCAACTCTCTCTAGTTTGCCAGCCTTACTTACTTACTTATGCCCGTTACTCCTCACTGAGGAGCATAGGCCACTCACCAGTGTTCTCCATTTAACTCTGTCCTCAGCAATCCTTTCCAATTATTTCCAGTTACCGTTCATCCTTTTAATGTCTGCTTCCAATTCTCGACGCAGCGTGTTCTTTGGCCTTCCTCTTTTCCGTCTCCCAACAGCATTCCATGTTAATGCTTGTCTGGTGATGCAGTCTGATGGTTTGCGTAATGTATGTCCTATCCATTTACAACGTCCTTTCCTAATTTCCTCTTCGACTGGAAGTTGATTTGTCCTCTCCCATAGTAGACAGCTACTGATGGTTTCCGGCCAACGGACATTCAGTATCTTGCGTAGACAGTTGTTTATAAATACTTGTATCCGTCTGATGATGTTTGCAGTAATTCTCCAAGTTCCAGCTCCATACAGCAGGACTGTCTTCACGTTCGAATTGAAGAGTCTGAATTCGAGGTTAGTTGATATTTGTTTTGAGTTCGAGATGTTTTTAAACTGTAGGAATGCTGCCCTTGCCTTGCCAATCCTTGTCTTTACATCTGAATCGGACCCTCCTTTTTCATCGATGATGCTCCCCCCAAAGTATGTGAAATTATCCACTTCTTCCAGAGTTTCGCCATCAAGTTGAATTGGGTTGGTGCTCCCTGTGTTGTATTTAAGAATCTTGCTCTTTCCCTTATGTATGTTCAAGCCTACTGATGCTGAAGTTGCTGCTACACTGGTTGTCTTCGCTTGCATTTGTTGGTGTGTATGTGTTAAAAGAGGTAGATCATCTGCGAAGTCCAAATCATCGAGTCGCCTCCTACTTGTCCATTGAATCCGGTACATTCCCTCAGATGTGGAGGTCTTCATGATCCAGTCAACCACTAGGAGGAAGAGAAAAGGTGAGAGCAGGCAACCTTGTCTGACTCCGGTCCTCACTGTGTATGCATTTGTCAGTTGTCCTCCATGCACAATTTTGCACTGTGTTCCGTCGTAAGAGTTTCGGATGATGTTGACGAGTTTCTCTGGTACGCCGTAGTGTCGAAGAAGTTTCCATAGTGTTCTCCTATCTACACTATCAAACGCCTTCTCATAATCAATGAAGTTGATGTACAGGGGCGAGTTCCATTCAATTGATTGTTCAACGATGATCCGTAATGTTGAGATTTGGTCCGTGCACGACCGATCCTTAAGTAAACCAGTTTGTTGATTTCGAAGTTGAGCCTCCAATGAATCTTTCATTCTGTTCAACAATACTCTGTTGAAGACTTTCCCTGGTATCGACAGTAGAGTTTGCCAGCCTTGACGTTGCTTTTTCATTGCCGCTCTATTTACAACCAAATATAAGTTATTTTCTACCCTTCGTGCCTTGTGATTTATTCTCATTTGTAAGAGTGGGTTCAATCGTTAGAAGTTGCTCTGGTAATACCGCAAGCGTAGCTTGGTCATATATCGGGTGCACTTCAGGTCTACTTATTATCGTAAAGCTACCAACTGTCTATTCGTTTGTGTTTGAACTTGAAAAACCGATAAAAGATGAGTGCGCTCATGAATTCTATCAGCGATATGAGCCAGTTTATCTGTGTCTGTGTCCACATTAACACAAGTCAGAATACTTTAAATATATTGTGGTAAACACCTGGGCCACAAGTGGTAAGATAAACGGCTGTTTATCTGACGGTTTTGCAAGACGCTGCTAATATGTCACCTTAACTACGATGGGATGTAAACTTTTAATTTCACGCCTGTTAGTAGTTGCTCAACAGTATAATGATCAGCTAATGATATGACATTAATCATCTCTTGTTTAAGAATCTCGTATGGCAACTCTTTGTTAAAACTGATAATTATTTCCGGTAGTCATTTCGGTGCTTCGATTAGTAGAGCTAAAATAGTATATGAGAACCTGGAACTCTAGCTATTTATTTTATGACTGGTGATAGCCGTCTGTGATTGGAATAACCATAAAGTATTGTCTTTAACATGAAATGGAAGCCCAGGAGTAGAAAGTTTTGGTAATGTTTAATATCTAGTCCAAATGGAACTAGACAATCACGTAACTAATGTGTACTGTTATTCCTGATATTTTTTGTGTTATTATGCTTTATGACCTAGATACTCCACCCAGTGTATGTCTGATTACTCATTCCTTCGTCATATTGTTTTGGCGAAGTATGTTAAGATAACCTTCGCATTCCTTACTCGTCACTAGTTGTCCAGTTCTCATCCATTTGTGGCTATCTATATTTTGGAAATTACTACTCCTATATGCACATATAGATTGCTAGTTGGATTCCTTATTCCCTGGATTACTGGATTCCTTTGATTGATGGTCCCTGAATTGCTGAGTACTAACTACCGACTGCTTGTGATTCCTACTACTGGTCATTATATTTCAACCCTACCATTACTACTTCTGAGTGTTCTCTGTGTTATTACGTGACTGCGATTCAAAATTCTAAGTACTAGTAAGAACATCATTAAAACGTTCCTTTTATACATACACAGCATATATATGCGTAATTTCAATTCGAAGAAAAAAATATGCGAGCGGTATATCAAAGTCAACTTATAATTAAGCAAATATCCATTATGTCCGCAACTGTATTTGTTCAGAGCATTTGTAGGCGGAAAAGGTTGGCCCGCCTGTTTGAGTGATATTGTGTGAAGTGTAGGTAGGTTGTAAACGTCGTGCAAATACCTAAGTAGTGTAGTCTAAATGATATGTTAGACACTAAACGTTTCATTATCTACTTGACTAACACTGACATAACACAGTCAACAATGGGAGTATTTCAGAAGTAGAAACGTAGTACCAATAGAGGGCTCATTAATATGACACTCAACGAGCATGAATTTGAAGTTCAAATAGTAACAAGTTTTTATCAAAGCATATAAATATATATTTGCATGATTGCAATGACTAAATAATTTGTAAGGTTTTAAAATTAGTACTTATGCTTTGAAAATAGTTAATTTGATAATTATTTCAAAAAAATGCGACACCTAAACGATATTGCTTCATGCTATAAATTGTAGACCAATAAATAATTGTAAGATAATGATTAGTTGTCATATGGAATCTTTGCTCACCATGATTTTTAAGTAATTAAGTGATAATTGATGGAGAGGATTTATGTAACAGAGAAAATTTGTGATCATATTGATGTAGACAGTAATTATGATTACCTGTGGATTAAATTATATATGATTGGATAGAAATCGAGAAAATCTGGATGCAGGTAGTCTTTATTATAGTAAGACAACAATGGTAATTGAAGTTATAATGTTATTATGACAGTAATGAGCGTAAATGCTAATATTAAGAGTAGAAACGAGATGTGAAGGAACAGAAAAGTACGCATACTAAAGTCACATAAAGTGAAGTCTTAACTTAGGTCATGATATACTAAATGATCGCGCAAATTGCTTCGAGTTACAAAACTCTAGCTTCAAATTGCGGGTAGCTAAAGCATTGAAGTGTAAGGCAGATGCAAATGTGAGCCTCTTGATGCATCTGACTGGGTTTCGTAGATTTTGTCGAACGATCGATCAGAGACTGCATGCTCGGTAACTACTATGTGTTGAATAACGAAAGTCATTTTTGAACTTCGCTCTCCTTTGCTCAGTCATACTTGACGATGCTTGTAGTTGGGATGAAGGATCAGCCTCAAAAACAACCTACATGCACAGCTGCACAAGAGCAGACGAAGAAGCTGATCCACATGGAATTGATTCTTTAAAAAGTGATTCCGAGTATTTTTAATTGAAGTCTGTGTCGAAGTTGACTGAATACATGTCCCTTGACCAGATTGCTTGATTTAAAATACAAAGTTACCACCAGCCGTTGAGCGATTGAGTAAGGTTTAATTGCCTAAAACAATTAAAACTCGATTTCCCACATAACCTACGCAACTAATCGGCGACCGGCACTTACAGTTGGTCTTGTGTATTTGTTGTTCTCTCACCTTTGAAAATTCGAATAACATGTCCTGTATCTACACCTAAATTTCACCAATCTGAGTGTAACAACTAGCAAATAAATCATTAGACAATATGGAGTTGCCATTTTACGTTGCCTTGAAGTAATTTTACGAGTATCGTTTCGCCCACATAGAACCAGCGAGTAAACGTCCAACTTCTATCATATGCAGGTTTGTCTGTTTTCTTAAATGACAACGTACTGTTATAGATAGTTCGAATCTTTCTCGTGAACATTTACTCATCTAGGAATTTTTCTTCCAAAACTTTAAGGCTTGGAAAAGCTTGTAGAGCCGATGGAGTACATTAACAAACCACGCGTTACATCACACACGTTGAGCCTCTAGTAAACACCATGTTGCTTAGAGACGACGCAGAAAGTACGATGATCTTGATAGGCACTAATTATCAAAGAACAAAAGTCCCTTATGTCTGTTTAATAAAACTTGAAATCTTGGTTTGTCCACAAATAAATGTAGCTATCACTTCACTTCTCCCAACCAAATTTCAAGTCGAGAGACTTAAATTAGTGTATCAATACATTAGCAATAAATAAACTGTGAGTAGTTGGCAATTACTCGCCATTACTAGAGCATTATGCAGTTTCATAAAACAAACTAGGTTTGAATTTTCTGACCTTCGCTTCTCTCCCGCGCGTTTTGGTACTCATTTCTGAGTCATATTTTCATTCATTGATTTTATGGATCGTCTACTTCGATTTGGTGCTGATGGATTAGCTGCTTTAGGGCAATCTAATGCCCAACCAACTGACGGCCCTGTACCAGATACTGCCGAGCAGGTGTATATTAGTAGTCTAGCACTACTAAAGATGCTTAAACATGGGAGAGCTGGAGTACCAATGGAGGTTATGGGATTAATGTTAGGTGAATTTGTTGACGACTATACCGTAACGGTTGTGGATGTGTTCGCTATGCCTCAATCCGGCACTGGTGTGAGTGTCGAGGCCGTTGACCCTGTATTTCAAGCTAAAATGTTGGATATGCTCAAACAAACTGGACGGTATTTGTCCTGTGTTTTCTTTATTTCCACTTTTAAGTCCTGAGATGGTTGTCGGATGGTACCACTCACATCCTGGGTTTGGTTGTTGGCTATCTGGTGTAGATATGAATACACAACAAAGTTTTGAAGCCCTATCTGATCGTGCAGTAGCCGTTGTTGTCGATCCTATACAGAGTGTGAAAGGCAAAGTAATCATTTATTTCAAATGTTAATATTCAGGTTGTCATTGACGCATTTCGTTTGATCAACCCAAGTCTTGTTATTGCTAACCAAGAGCCTAGACAGACAACATCTAATGTTGGCCATCTTAGTAAACCAACAATCCAAGCACTTATCCACGGTCTTAACAGACACTATTACTCTCTGCCCATTAACTACCGCAAAAACAAGTGGGAAATCAAGGTTGGTTATATATGCATGACTGATTTTTACTGAAATAAGATGCTGATGAATTTGAACAAACGTACATGGAGGGACGGATTAACATTGGAGGATTACAATACACATTGCTCAGCAAACCACAAAACGCTTCAGACTATGCTTGATTTAGTCAAGTCATACCATAAGGTACGCTTCTCCCTCTCTATTCATTTCGTTTAGTCTCTTGAGGACGAAGAAAAGATGACTCCTGAGCAGTTGGCCATCAAAAATGTGGGAAAAATGGTACGTTCTTTGGAGTAATTCTTATTCGTTCACCTATTAGGATCCAAAGCGACATTTGGGAGAGCACGTAGATGAACTGATGACCTCCAACATCACGCAATCTCTGGGAGCTATGTTGCATTCAGTTGTTTTCACATAGATATTGGTTAAATAAATCCTTCTTACAGAATATTGATTTTTGCATAAATGTTGCCTTAAAGTTGTGTTTATTGAAATATTTTCACTATCCCCAGGAAACATGAGTTCTGATGCCTTGTCTGAAGAAGAGCGTTTACTTATTGAAGCTAAACGAAGAAAGGCACTTGAGTCTCGTAACCGAAATACTGTAGGCGGACTTGTTAACTCAATGCCCGTAGTTTCTAAACAAAGTTTCGTTACCAAACATCCCTTATCCTGTAGAAGTGGTTTTAATGATGCAAAAGCTGCAAAAGTAGGAGAAGATTTCATTTATTCATCTAAGAGTTGGGTGAAATCTAGGTAAGTTATTAAGGTTTTATCCTTTATCCACGCTAATAAATTAAAAAGTTTTTCCAAGGGATAGGAAATGGGGTTTTATTGTTAGTTTTTATCATGGCTTTAATTTGGTGGATAACGGATGCTTATTACCTTTACTGTCTATAAAACCACTAACCCTTTATTTAGATGCATTGGTTTTCACTCAGTCCGCTTTGAACCACGTAGTAACAGAGCGACTGATTCCATGACCTTATTTTCAATCGTATGTGGACGCGCTTCTACAAACTAATGTAACTTACCAGTCGTATAATTTCTTTCAAAACAAGTTACACATCTTTCAGCATTGACTGGTCTTATAATAATCGTGTATTCGTTAAATGTACAACTCGAAACCCCAGAGGAGATTGAAAAAGAAACCCTAATGACATAAGTCGCTAAATAATCTCAAAATTAATCAAAATTTCCTTGTAAATGTGGTGCAAGCGTTGCATACTTGATGCTTGAGTAATTAACATTATTGAACACAACATACAAGTATCCGGTATGAATCCACGAGATAAGTTAACTTATATTGTCCAGCTTTGTCGTTCGCACGACACTGCTTATCAGCGTCTGTTCTGTAGGAACTATAATCTACTCTACATCTCGATTACAGTATTAAGCTTGAAAATCGATTCTCGTAACAATCTGAACTAACTTAAATTCACTTTGGAATGGATGTAACAAACTTAAACAAAGATTGTGACTAGTACGTTTCGCAGTAGTTACTGATTTATGTCACTTCACGAAGAGTCTCTAAACTCATACACCTGATTTTGCAGTCTTTTCAAATTCTTGCAAATCTAAACACTAAGGTTTAAAATCAATGATATATCGGAGATTACGCAACTGCTATTTGTCCCACAATAGGTAGTCATTCCAAATACTTGCTTATTCATATTCCACGATGTCTGTGATAGTCTGGATTCATGAATGTGGATGTATATGGCGAATGAAGCCTAGTTTTTCAATTTTTGGTTGTATAATTATTAGAAACGGCGTCCGACCACCATATAGTTTGTACTACATTAGGTAATCTAACCCCCACACATTTCGAATTCATTTCTGGAGTAATTTATAGAGATTAAGCATTACGTATACATTTCAGTTACTAAATTCAACAATAAATTCATACTTCTAGTTTGCTTGTCTGTCTCCAGTGTTTTGTCATAGAGAGTGGAAAACTGGTTGACACAGTGATATTTAAGCAGATTATATTACGGTGCATGGATTCTTTACGTCGTTTGCTATATTTAACAAGTTCAGTTGAAGAACAAATTACGTCTCACGGCTATTTATATAAAATTTATATTGGCCAATAAAATTACCTAACTAACTGCTTCTCACTGTAATTAATTAGTTGTTAACAAGTTGAATGGAATTTTTTTCCAGAAATCAAATTAACGACATCATGCGACTTATTTTACAACTGAGTAATCAAGTGGGTGCTAGTTGGTCTTTGGATTATAGGCTCTGTGGATACTAAGTCTACCCAACTACCACTATCTTTGATACGTGATTATGACTAGCGTAGGAGTAGAATGGAAGAAATATGAATACAGCTAACTTGGTATCAGTCCATAAGGTTGTTGATTGTTGGTCTGAGCCACGTTTGTAGCCTCAGATTATCCAGTTGGATCCCACGTTATTATCGTAACTAATGATTGACATTGGGTAACATGATTAGAACTGGTCGCAATGGCTCGGACACACTCTTCATCTCCATGTAGCTTAAAACTACACGTTTTCAAGGATTTATTCTTCTGGGATAATATTCCGTTTCCAAACTTCTTTTATAGTCACTGTTATAACACAACTACTTTGATGTTAATCTTGGTGTACTGAATAGGCTTGGCGGCTTTTACCTGCGCATATTTTTTGCTAGGTTCTACGTTATTTGTAACTGGCTAAAGAGTTTCAGATACTATTTAGATATACAAACCAAAGTGTATAAACGGAGTTGAAATCTACAGTTGTTCACATGACTTGTAGTTAAGATATCAACGCCTAACGGGACCAACTCTAATTTTGAACAGTATGTTATTTGCATGATATAATTTAAAGCTAATTTATCATAAATTATGTGTTGAGATAAGAAGTTGGGTACTTGGTCAAGAAAGTCGAGCGTTTGGTATGATCATAAGTTGAGATTTCTTTAAACTAATACGTTCACATATAGCACGATTGTTAATTAGGGGCACGTCCATAAGTCCAAAGTTAAGTCGCTTCTATAATTTGGATTCAGTATCATTTTTTTAAATTCACATAGACTTCGATGGTGCCAATTTTAACAATTAAGTGTCTAGGTACAAATTCACTGGACGTTAGCAATAATTAAGTATTTTTTTACTATTTATTACAGTAATCCAACAACTCTAAAGACATCTGGAAATTCTGTGAAGCAACAAACTTCACACGTTAAACAAAGCTTTGCACCAAAGTCCAATAAGAATTCCTTCCTCCAAGGAAATCACCCTGTTTCTAGTGACACTTTTAAATCAACGACCAGTTTAATTAACGTACTCTGCACGTTGTGCTCACCTAATAGATTTGAAGTACATGCCAGATATCATGTTGGATTGACACAGCTGTTTAAATCTATGGATTCTAAACAGTATGGTAAGCTGTTGGTTTTCAGTTCGCATTGTAACATCCTGTCGTATTTACTGTGTTATTATAACACATAGATTGGTTGTCTCTGTTTGGTGGTAACTTTGGTGGATCAATTGTATTTTAGTGTTTGATGCGATGAGTTTGTAGTTTTAAATCTGATTTGAACTACAGGAATTAAATTGCTCACACATGTGGTTAGTGAACCCTAACTAAGACAAAATGAATAGTTTGGTTCATTTGACTCATACTCTTGGACACTATTATTACCTTTTTAGAAACAACTTCAACGTATCAAAATTAGGCATCGATATCTCGATGCCTTGATGTAGTCCGGTTATAGTCTAATATGTTAAAAATGAGTAATATGCTTTATTTATTGTAAGCTCTTAAATACTTAATTCTCCATATTGTGTTACGAGTGTGAAATCGTGTATGTAGTTGAGATAGGATAGGAACGACCTAGTGACCTTTCTATGACTCGAAAAGTGTTTCTGTTAACATCGTGTTCGTACTAAACATTGTTGCGGACTAGTTCTGAAGAAACATTTTTCCTGCACTGCTTTGAAATATCAAATAACGGAAGCGCTTTAGTACGGGACTAAATTACTTTCATCAGTCTGCTAGACATGTCAGTTGAATTGTGCTGTGAAATAATCTGGTGATCGTGGCTACTAAATATGTACTATAAGCAGTGAAAAGATTTGTTTAGAATCATATTTTGGAGTGAATATTGGACTCTTCTTATACCAAGATAATTGAACGTAGCTTTTTAGTTTTTACTAAGTTATGTAGTACTCCAGTGATTTTAGTGTTTTTGGATGCATTGTAGATATTTTAAAAAGCCTGCCGATTTACTTATTCTCTACTAGGCCTTAACTACTTTGTTTAGGTAGGTAGAATTCGAACACTACTGTGATTGATGGAATCTGATTCATACTAACAGATGTCTTGTTAATTTCATTTAAATTGAAAAAAACTTAATTCGGTTTTACAAATGACACGGTGGTTTAGTGGTTAAGGAATTCGAGTTTCAGCTAATTAAGCCGTTGGTTTGGATCTTATTCCACTGACTTCAATTCATGAAATCGGATAGTATCATTATCTTTCACACATGAAGTGTGGTTCATGGCTGAACACAAATCTGTACTTGCCAAATCAGTTATCTAATTTTAGTAATATCTATAACTGTTATACCAAATAATACAGAATCACATCTTTGAGAAAAATCTTCCTAGCTTAGCATATTAAATTTGATTATTTGTATTCATCACAGATTGAGGTTGGTTGGGTACCACTGAAAAGTAGGAAGCACTAATGAGCTGTTTCGTCCCAGTATAGGACTCCACGGTAATGCACACCTTCAATTTCCTCAGGACAAATCCAAGTTCATGGATGTTTGTATGAAAATTACGTCTAAGCACTTATTACCATATAAACTATTTTATTTGTATTAAGAACTATGATATTGTCTTGATTATCATCTGCAAATCTATTTAACTTTATATTCTTAGAATTTTCTAAATTATTAATAAAAATACTCAATCACCTGATTGTTCTACTTTCGTTTTCCTGTCGATTCTGTCTATTTTAGATCCACAAACAAGGAGATGGTCGTTTGATCTGTCAGAATATAATGAATTCGGTAACAAAATATTAAATTTTATTTTATTGACTGTACGTTAATTACCATCTTTTTTTTCTTATGCAGTAAAAAAAGTCAATAATATTAATGAATTACATTTGGAAGAACTTCCACATGCTGTTCTCAAAGTAAGTGTCTATAAATGATAATGAAATCTGTTGGTTATAGTTATGTTATGTTGTACTCATTACAATTACGGATACAAATATTATTACTTTCGATGAAACTTTGATAACAATAATGACAATCAGAACTGGGGTGCTTTAATTATTATATTATCTTATTTACTAGGTACAGATTCATGTACTTAGCTTTAATCCACACGTTTTACGTATTGAAATAATACTGCATAATTGCCTAAACTGAATTAAGTAGAATTAGAACCTACGATTTACTGACTGAAAATTAAACGCTTTAAACATTGAGACATGCTGAATTGTGGTTAGCTTTTGGGTAAATGTCGATACTGGGATGCAAATACATTTAACCAACGAATCCCAAATAAGATGAGATACGCTTTCTGGATTCCATTACTTACCACCTTACGAAATATAATCCACTTGCAAATGCAAAGATTATCAAGCCATTTATTAGAAAAGCTATATTGGGATTAATTATTTATGTCCTAACTATCAGTAATGTAAACATACACAAGCCCTTACCATCATTAATTTATATGACTCGTTTAATTGTGAAATGTGTATCTAATAGTGTTTAATATTTAAGCTTTTATTGTATGCACTCTACATTTTTCATACTGTTTTCTTTTTTTAGATTTTTCGTAATCAGATTTCATCGAAACCAGGAGCAAATGATTTGAAAGATAATGAAATTGATCATAGTATGCTCAAAGACAGAATACCAGATGATTTATTGACAGCGTTATTCCCGTTTCAGAAGGATGGAGTATGGTAATTAGCATTATTTTAAAGATGATATTTACAATTGGGAGGGGAGTTGTGGAGATGATTAACTGTCAATCTTGATATCACGAATTGATCTGAATCAGACAACCATTGATCATGTGGAAGCACTGGACAGCTGCTTCGTTTTAGTATGGGACTCCTCAGCAGTGCGCATTCACGACCCAGGACCCTTTAGCCCGGCGGCGAACGCTTTACCATTGGACCACTAAGTCGGCTCCTAACGGTTGATATTTCTAATTCAGTCAATTCGCAACACGTTGCGAGACCTCATCCATGCCATAGGTGGGTAATTGCCTCACACCCGACACGGTTGAATTCCATCGGTTACCTGCTGTCCAGTGCTTCCAGATGATCAATGGTTGTCTGATTCAGATCAATTCGTGATATCAAAATTAAAAGATGATATTTATTGAGAATTCATTTCAGTTGCGATAAAGTTTGAAACCAGGGGACATCGGACAACTGTTTTGTAGCCATATGAGACTTTAGTGGTACGCATTTTACTGTAGAAGTCTTATCTCGACCACATCAGTTATTTAATGCTTGTTTGTTTATAAAAGTATTCAAATTGAGAGTAATCTCTGACGAACAACACTTAAATTGAAATAATCCATGTGGCTATCTTCCCATTGATATATATATATATATATATATATATATATATATATATATATATATATATATATATATATATATATATATATATATATATATATATATATATATATATATAATACAGGGTTGTTACTGACATCTGTTATACTTATAACTTAGTGTTGAAATTTAGGGAACTTTGTTATTATATGTGATAAAACGTTACTGCTTGTACTAACCCATCTCGACTTCTTTGTTTGAAGTCCTAAAAGTAGTCCAAATTAGTGGCTTGAGACCTTATCAAATACGGCGCAGAATAGAAACCAGTGGATATCCTATCCTATCTTCTTACTAAAATTTTCATGAAATTGCGATCATTTTTATAAAAGGAATGAAGTCTTTCTTGATTATATTTCTATCAGAACTGTATCTTCTACCTTCTGATTTTCTTGTCGTCCTATTGAGTTTACTCTTTTTAAATGATTGCTGTCTTTTTCTTCACATTATTGGTTTTGTCCCTAGGTGGTACACAGTATTTGGTGCCCACTATACCAACTTTCTATATGTTTTGATTAATAAGTAGGTGAAACTTTGGTAGATTGTTAAAGTATAGTTTCGTACTTTGAATAACGGGTTTCCATGTTAGTTAAACTGTATCTGCCATAACTCACTTAACTTTCAATTACTAGCTCAAATACTCCTCTACCTGATTTGTTTTCCGCAGCTATGTAGTGCCATCAACTCAGTAGGCTGAGGGTTTAGCGTGAGGGCTGAAAGTCAAGAGTGCTAGGACCATTCATTTGCACTGGTGAGAAGTTCCATACTGGGACGAAAAATCTGTCTAGTTACTAGTTCTTGGTTTTCAGGGTATATTAAACCCAGTACAACCCTCGATGTAAATAACTGAATTATCTTTATACATTTGTCCGAGTGTTTTCTCATCGTGTTTTTTAACTGTTTGTTATTTTATTTAAGCTTAGCTTTGAAAAGATCTGGTCGGGTTCTGTTAGCAGATGATATGGGCCTGGGTAAAACAATTCAGTCGTTAGCTATTGCATCAGCCTATTATTCTGAATGGCCATTATTAATCATAGCGCCATCATCTGTTAGATTTTCATGGAGAGATCAAATTCTACGTTGGCTTGGAAAAGCATTCAATTTAAACGTAGCACATATAGTAGTTGTGAATTCGGGTAAAGATATTACTGATGACTGGCACTCGTTTAACTCATCACCTATTACTATAATTAGTTATGATTTAATGAGTAGATACGGTAAAGAATTATTGAGACGACGATATGGCGTTGTTATTGCGGTAAGTACTGAATTTTCTTATTGAATTTCATATAAGCAATTTACTACGTACATCTCAAAGGAGTATTTGTTGAGTAACATGATTTGGTTTGTATGGTAAGCTGTCATCTGTAACTTTTCAAGTGTTAAATGAGTGTGATGAACTTAACACTTTCGGTTGTTTTTCCGTTCATCTAGTAAATGATACACACCATAGTTCGAATTTCACTTGGACTTTCATTTCAAAACATCCATATATCTACCGCGAAATAAAGCTGTACAGTTATCTAGTACTGTATTCTTGTTAACAATAGTGATTGATACCTTCAGAATAAAAACTCATGCATTTCTTCATGTATTATCGTCATTTTGAACCGCGAAAAAACTTTTATCTTGTTTTTAGTTGAGGAAACGTAATGTTGGTACACTTAAAGGTTATTTGCATGCGCTGAAATGCATAGCTTGTTATAAATTATGACAGTATCAATTATATCGTTGATTCGACGAACGATATCAGTTTCTGTGTCCATTAGCTACCGATTAACATTGTAATCGTTTATACTATCACTAACATATAGTGGTAATTTAGTGTATGTATATTGATACTAAATAGTTTATGCGTTGATCAAAGTTTGTAATCGATTTTTTTCCATTCTTTCTTGCTACTATCACTCATTCGAAAGTGGGTCCATTTGTACCTACATTTTCCAAACAGTCATAAGTATTTCTGTAGATTATTTCCAATAGTTTTCGTGACATTTGTGAATATAGATTCAGAAAACTACATCCTAGTATTATCTAAAATTAGCGCAAGTGATACTCCTTACTTAATTGGAATACCCATCGAACAACCTATGTAACGAGCTTCATATAAGCAAATTAATTAATAAACACTTATCAAAGTGATCAGGTGTAAGAGTTTGTCCTTGAGGTCATTGTTGAACATAAGTTGACTAAAGAATAATTAGCCGAAGGTTGCTACGAATAGTGAGTTAGAAATCCTTCTCTTCAAGATATCTGCAGCTTCATGAACGATATCTGACATAGTTAAGAAAAAGCCTCAATAGAAGCTCAATTATTGGACACTTTGTGAACTCAAATCATACGATCAAAACTAACTTTGTGTTCAGAGTCATCTACAAGAATGAAAGAAACCGGACAAGAGCAGTGAGTTTCCGACTACGTAGTATTGTTGGAACTTTTACTATGCACTTGCTATAACCAGAATCATGTCTGCAAAGGAAAATTATTAAATGACTATTTTCGTGTTAATATAAATCTTAAACTTTCCCAAAAGCATTTACCCCTTCCTCCCCTATCGATATTTTACCCGGACCGACTTATTTCTTTGATTCTGTGTCCATTTCTGAATACATTTCATCCCAGTTTTAAGATTTCATCTCGTTACATTACACAGCCTTTTTCTTTATCTTACATCTATGACATTTTAATGAATATTTAGCTTCTACTTCCTAAAAAATGTTACACTTTATCTTACTCTACAAATTTCCGTTGCCTTCTATTGTATCTTAAATGTGCAGCGTTGTAGGTTTTAAGTTGTTAGCGGTGGTGTTAATCTTGCGGTGCCATGGTGGTATGGCAACTTGAACCGATGCACACATGTGCCAGGTTCTATGTTGATTGTACATACATGCATAGGTTTTAAGTAGTTGTCGCTTTAGCTTTTCAGAAATGCTTTCCGGTGGTCAAGACCATCTTTAATTTAATTCCTCTTGTAGATCCTTCGACAAAATACAGTGGTATAGGAAACAGATAAATGTCAACCGCTGTTATGTATCTTTAATATCTATTTTCCCCACCATTTTTTAAAATATTTCTATTAGTTTATAAAGTCATTTTAAGGAATTTACATGTGTGCTACATTTTACTTTAATTTATATATTTTTTCTCATTTTAGGATGAATCACATTTTTATAAAAAATATTAAAGCTGCTCGAACGAAAGCGGCAACACCAATTCTTAAGGTGATCTGATAGTTTGCATTTAATGTATTGATAAACTGTTTTTCTCTTTGCTACGAACTCACAAACACGAAATAACTGGATGACTGATAATTGTTATAGCTTGAATTAATAGAATGAATCTAATCACCTATTTGTACCAGAATACTGCAACTGCTTTTCTCCTAGCTTCAGCTACTTTAGATAACAAATATTGTAAGAAGCCAACCAAGAAAGATTATCGATCCTTTGGATATCTTCATTTTCTGCTGATTATAAGTTTGAATTTATTAAGTTGAATATTCACCATAAATAAGTAACTCACCACGATGAGGCATTCAAAATTGTGGGGGGGGGCGGAACAAAATTGGCACTGGCATTGCGAGTTGATTTCTGGAAGATTGCATTTTATATATTTAACAGCCTCAACAGTTACTAATGGTTTGGGATTGATAATTCAACTGGTTAATTTGCATATCTGGAATACATACCTCGTGTATCATTTACAGATTCTTGTACATAGCTTTGAACCACATTTTCAGTATGAGGGGTTGATTTTTCTACATGATCGTCCAAACTGGAGTATGTGAAGCGGCTTTCGAAACCCAACCACTTAGACGTTACTTCGTTTGGGAAAAAAGACAGTAGTAGCTTCAGTGTAAGAGGAAAAGATTAAACATTAGAATATACACTTCGTAAAGAGGGTTAACTTTAAGGAGTAAGCTGTACAAGATAATATTGAAGTGCATGAGTTAAATTAAGATAAAAAATAGATGTATATCTTATTATATACTTATGTAGAAACTTAGTAAATGTAAATAAAGAGCTATCCAAGTAGAGATGTTTATGATTGTTGAATTTCCCGCAATTATGTGTTTGATTTTTTGAGCATGATACATTGTATGTAAACTTGTGAAGCACCTAAAAAACTCACAAAATCCATAGAACTTTTTTATTTATGATTTTTTCAATCAGTGGGCTAAAAGAGTCTTACTGTTATCTGGAACGCCTGCGATGTCAAGACCAGCTGAGTTGTTTCCTCAAATATCAGCAATTTCTCCAAATCTTTTCCAAGGTGGTTTTCATGAATTCGGTCTACGATATTGTTCAGCTAAAGAGTGTCCTTGGGGATGGGATTATTCTGGTTGTTCTAACATGGCCGAATTGCAGTTAGTTTTGGAGAGATCAATCATGATAAGGTATATTTATAACACAAACATTTTATTTTGTTGTATTATTTTTACCTACTTACAAGTAGTTCGTTTCAACTCACACTTTATTAATATGACTGTTTTTCAAGGCATAGCTGCATCATTCCAGACTTGTCGTCACTGTCTTTGGATGATCATCGCGCTATGCCCTAGAGTGATTGAGGTGAAAACCCTATTATTGGACACTGGTTCTGATGGTTAGACATTCGTCACGGGACTTGCGGTTCTTGGTTTCGACGTTTAGTGTAGCCATGAGTTCGTACTCTGTAGTAGTCCGAATACAAAACAATAAATTAAAATCAATCTCTAGAGAACCTTGATCCAACTCTTTCTACCCCGTTTAAGTTAGTTAATTTGATTGGCTTTGTTTATAGTCATCTACTTGACTTTCAGACCATCTTTTGTATTTCATAGGATATGAATTTAAATATATTTTATGTGTATTCCACACTGATTAATCGATTCCTTACTACTGAATCGGATAATTAATTGAGTAAAATGTCCAATTTGAGATATTTTTAAGTAATCACCTCAGTGCATAAGCATCTACATTGCCATGTCACTGTGTTACGCAACACTTTTTAACAAATGTCTTTTTTTAATATTTTGATAGACGAGTCAAGGCTGATGTCTTATCACAGTTGCCGGCTAAGCGTCGTGAATTAGTTGTTTTAGATCCAAGTATCATTAAAAAAGGAAGTCTTGGTCGACATGCTAAGACATTGTTAACTGGAAAATTATCTGTAAGTTTTAATTTACCTTTTTGTTGAGGGAATCTATTAACACATCTAATTTCTATATACTTAGAATAATGAGAAGCGTTCTGCCTTATTTGAATATTTCCATGCAACTGGCTCAGTGAAAATTCCTGCTATAGAGTATGTTTTTTTTCATCTATTAATAATTTTAGTTTGCTCCCTATACTTTTTGTTAAAGTATTAAAGTAGATCTGTAGTCCCAGTGAATCTTTGTAGCAATGTGTTAATCTCTTTGATTTGTATGTTTTAATTGAGAAGCCTACATCTTCGTTCTGGATAACATTACTAACCCTGACTTATAGGATTAGATTATACAGATTATATAGTCTTATTCAGTGAAGATGGTGACGATACATAGCGTTTTTTAAATGCTTTGAATAACAATGGGAACATGTTGAATGCATCTCTAAACTAAAAATGCCGTTTTAAGATCGGTATTCTCACCGCCTGCTCGAACTACTTCAATTTTCCTTGGAATTTTTTCTGCAAAGGCGGGTTACTGTCTGATGAAATTTATGCATAGTTTGAGAAATTTTGTTCGGCGTTTACCGAGTCGCATCACTTGTTGAGCAGGCAGGATAACCGTTTACCAATCTAACGACAAGTATATTGTTCAGAAATCCGCTGTGTATTGACTTATAGCTATGAAACCTGAGTTGTGGACATTCAAGATACGCATATGGCGCGTGTGTTTGACCATATATGCCTTCGAATTATAGCTCATATACCATGGAATGCTGAGTGTCGGTGTAAAACGGAGGAGGAGAAACCAAACATGGCATCGGTTCATGAGATTGCTGTTTGGTGCAGTCTACCTGATTGGAGTCCGTTGGAGATATTGGGTGACACGGTTCAAAATCTGTCACAGTGTTACAGGTGCATTTACTCTTTTTCTGCTCCTACATCTTAAGCTCCATTATTCTTACATATAAATTGAAGCATGTTCTGGTATCAAATTTCTGATTTGATCTGGTTGTACTGATGTGGTATGGTAACCTAAGCTAACGCATTCATGTGCCAGGCTCCACATTGTTTATAACTGATTGATTTTCTGTCGACGTTGTATTCACCTCAATCACATTATCCAGGACTATGACGAAAACATCCATTGAAGAGAAACCAATGTCACCAGGTACCTTTTTTATGATAAATCATCACGTATTACTCAATAATCTTATGTTCTACCTATGCAGACGCGTTGATGACGTAAGTTTCGATATCAGCAAACGTATAATTTGAAGATACACCGAGCTACTCGATATTTTACAAACGCAAAACATAAGTATGCAGGTTTTAATGTTCAGTTCTCTACAATATCCTAGCTTCTGATTTATGTGTAATAAACTGTGTCAATGAGTCATCAGGCTATCTACCGTCGAAGTAACGGAAGTGATGACATCGGTAAAACTGGCACAAATGAAGATAACTTCAAGAGAGTTGCATAATTAGGGGTGTAGTTTTAAGAAATGATAGTGTGCAATTTCAGTAGTAAATGTAATAAATTTCGTAGCTATTTATTACTACAGTATACAGTAACGTGGAGAGACATACGACGTCCAGGAAAGAATGTCAGTTACTGATTACTGGTAAGTAGTATAACACAAGAATAGCTAAATAGATTTACCATGAATGTTATTTTTTTATATATCACTCGTTTCGACATGCACACAGTTTGACAAAAAGCCCACAGTGCCTAAAATTATATTAAGCATATGAGAATCGTTGCAAAGTTGCGATGATATTCTTGTTTTATAAGGATTGGACATCTGAATATTGGGAATACATGTTGAAAGGCTTTCAAACAATGTTTAGCTTCTCTTCGTAATAATCAAATAATTTTTCTTCCATAGTATCTCTTTATACTACTGAATACACTCTGTGTTTGTAAGTTATTGTTTCTTACAGTTCAATTCATGTAGTTGCTTAAAACGTCTACCATTATTCTTTTTCTATTCGCTAACATTCTTTTTTTAGACAATACGTTCTAGACTTAATTGAATGTGGACACAAATTCCTACTTTTTGCTCATCATGCGCATGTTCTAGATAGCCTTGATAAGCTACTATCCGAAAAGGCGAGTGTATGGGAGTTTCTTTTCACCATTTATTAAAATTATAATGATGATTTGTTCAACATTTGGTTATAATATATATATATATATATGTAATTGAGTTGCTAGAGGTAAGAATAGAAGATTGGTTTAGAACTCATATCTACAGAATGTACTGTGGCCAGTAAGCACCACATTGAACCATTCGGTCATCCTGACCTCAATGCTAAAATATTAATTTTAGAAGTAGTCTTCAGAATCATTAAGAATTAAAAGCCTATTTGACATCGTTTTAAAGTCCCTTGTAAGTGGTATTGACTCTTGTATCTAATCATGAAGACTATTCTAGTTCCACCAAAATAGTTTGGTGCACATCGTAAAGCTTAAGTGTTACTAGTTCACTTCTATGTGAAGTTGTGGGTGCATACTATTGAAATGTATCAAACTAGAATATAATTACACAGTGATTTCTCTTTTCTCTTTACAATACTTGCGTGCTGTTAACTATTATTGGTAAATGATAGTGTGGGCGCTGCCATAAATGATTCCTTTGCTGTTCTCTGTAAATAACCGTTGTGGTCAATCAGAGACGAACTAGAAAATCCGGAACTAATAAAAAATCATTTATCGTAATATTTATGTTTAAAAACTAAAAAGCATACGATTTTTAAGAAAATTTCATTTTTGACATCACGGGGCAAAAAATTATTTTACCTAACGTATTATTCCTAAGTTGTTGCTAAGCCAACAATAAATTACACACTAATCAACAGTATACCTAAACTAAAACCCCCTAACTTAAACCAACCCAAAATCTTAAGTAACCCCATCAGTTACCTTAGCCTTAAACATAATCCGTTTAATGGTGCAGGTAAGTAACGATGTCATTATTTCTTAATATACAGGGGAAAACGTCTTTAGAAGACTTCAATAAACACATTGATCATGTAAAATCCGTATGCTCGTTCTAATATTACTCTTTTTTACCGACAAAATATTCATCTACAGTTACTGAATTCTGATAAGATAAAACCAACTACAAACTTGTGGAGCTAGTTGACTTGTTTGTATACTAAGGATTCTAAGATCTGTGCTGACTAGTTAGAATAAAATATTTGTCGCAGACATTTCAAGGATCTCCCAGAGATTGGTCCCAATTGTATACTCTAGCCAGTGATAAGTTTCATTCTAGCACGTTCTGTAATTCAGTGTTTCTGTTAGTCGACGTTTCATTGCCGAAACTATATTTGGTTGAATGTTTGTTTTTCTTGTCTGAGTTAATATTATATTCGTATTGCTATAATGTACTTACGGATTCACAAGCTTCCAGAGATGAAACCAAAGACTTGTACTCATGCCTTGCGATTTACTAGTTTAATTTATTTAGTCTGTTTCTTATTTTTTTTCTTTACTCTCGGTTTACCAGTCTATAAAATTTATTCGCATTGATGGCCGTACAAATTCCGAGCAAAGATCTGTTGTTTGTCAAATCTTTCAAAAAGACGAAAACTATCGCGTTGCATTACTTTCTATCACTGCAGCTGGTACAGGTAATATATATATATATATATATATATATATATATATATATATATATATGCATTAGGATCCTTCCTTAATCAGCTTTATATCTGATTATCCAGTGTATATTAGTACATTAGTAAATGGGACAGGACTTTACATTAATATGTTGGGAGAAACCTCACAGAGAATATTTTTGGCTGACTATTTCACCCATGTTAGAAGTTTCATAGTCCTTGGTACATTGGTGCCTAGGAAAATCTGTTTACGGATTCAGAAAACTCACCTGGCCAACTGGCACTTCGTATGAAATGTACGTGATATGTGTTCGCTAACCAAGAGACGAGTATACTGCCCTGTAGTCTACTTTGTACCAAATGACGAGTATGAAACACAGGTTATGAAAAAAGACACGTCAAAACTATAGCTCTTTCACTACAATTGTCGTATAAGCATCTCTCGCTTATCCTGAAACGGCCGAGTAAGGGGTGCTCAAGTTAGTTACACAGTACTGAGTAATGATAGGGAGTCGGTTGGTAGATCTTCGTTGACTACATCTGTGTTTCTTATATGTATTTCGTTTTCTCAACAACTGCCTAGCGGAATTGTATTTATTCCATCCTATCGTGCTACTGTTTTATGGTAATGTAAGCTAGCCCACATATGTACCAAATTCTACGCTGTTCATTACTGATTGATTAGTCTGTTGTATCATGTTTATATCCCATCGAGAAATAGTCACTTGTGACGGTGTTAACTGTAAACAGTATATGTAGTATCGTTGAAAATTTAGGAGAGACTTCATTGAGAAATAAAATTTAAAGTCATTTGTTTATCTTTCATCGTTCATTACATATCATTTTACTCATATGTATGTGTGTATAATCAACATAGAATCTGGCACATGTGTACATCGGTTCTAGTTGCCATACCTTTATGGCACCGTAAGATTAACACCACATTAGTAGAAGTTACTTCAATGATAATAATAATAATAACTAGGAGTATGAACATATAGAATATGGTTCGGGAAGCGTGGAAAGAAAGTTATGAAATAATTTAAAGCTCATGATTTAAGGGAGGACAATGAGTAGATACATCTGCGCCATTGTGACCGATTCTGGGCCATATCACTCAGTGTTTCTAGCCTCTGGTTACGGTAGTCTGCAGCTACCGACACGACTCAAACCGGCAGTCAGTGACTTCATGAACTGATGCCATGTTTTAGTTTGGCCGCCTCTTACTCTCTTCCATCCTGCTCCTATATCAGCCAGCGTAGCGCATCGAGATAGACGGTGGTTGGGCATACGCAACACATGTCCTAACCACCTCAGTCGATGAAGATTCACAACCTCATCTACTGATTTACCATCTTTGCCCTGCATTTGTCGTCTAGCGTCGTTATTATTTATTCGGTGATCCCAGCTATCACGAGCGATGTTTCGTAGACATCGATGGTCAAAAACTAACAACCTTCGAGTGTCGTCTACCCTTAATGGCCACATCTCACACCCATACAGTAAGACAGAGCGAACTGTTGTACAGTACACTCTCCCTCTCGTTGAGAGACGAATATCTCATCTACGCCATAGGCGACGTAAGTTGGCAAAGCCAAACGAGCTTTTTAAATTTGTGCTGATATTTCGTCAGATACCAACCCATTAAGGCTAATGAAACTTCCAAGATGAGTGAAGTGGTCGACGTGCTCAACTACTTCACTCCCTATATTTAGCTCAGATGTTGGCCAGTCTTGATGCAGTAGTTTGCATTTAGAGGGGGAGAGACCCATTCCGAAAATACTTGCATTGGAGCTTATTGCTGTTAAAAGATTCTGCATCTTATCAGCGTCTTCGACAAACAGGACTATGTCATCAGCATATTCTAAGTCATTAAGTGGATCTCGTGGTAGAAGATCAATTTCTGAGAGTATAATTTCCAACAGTAAATCGACTATGAAATTAAATAAAAATGGAGACAATCGGCAGCCTTGATGGACACCACTTGAGGTTACAAGTTCGGGTGATATTTCGCTATAAGCTCTGATAGGATTAATAGCGTTTGAGTAAAGAGCGTTAACAAGATTTATATACTTCTGGGGCACATCTTTCAATGGAAGACCCTGCCATAGGACTTCCCGATCTACAGAATCGAATGCCGCTTTCAAGTCGAGGAGAACCACCATTGTCGGGAGCTGAAAAGTATCTGTGATCTAAAACTTAACGGACGGTCTATACAACCGCAACCAGGTCTAAAAACAGCCTGGTTTTCTCGTATTTGTAGATCACGAGTTGTAGTTAAACGTCTGATAATTATAGAAGCTAATATTTTAGACACTATATTAGTCAAACTAATTCCTCTATGGTTATTGCAGGACGATTTTGACCCTTTCTTATATACTGGAACGACTAACGATCGACACCAATCAGGCGGAACTATATCAAGTTCCCAAACTTTAGTTTGCCTCGCCTTAGGTTGGCTATAGCTTTTTCGACTTCGACAAGTGTCGGGTGACCTAAGTCAACTTTCCATTCTGACTGTCTTAAAGTAGTGGGGAGTTCTAAAGCAGCTGAAGTCCAACGAGAAGTTACTATCGAGCCACCAGATAAACGGAGAGCATATCACGAAGGTCCTTCGCTCTGACTAGGTGAAGTCAAGTGAATGACCACATTAGGATCCTGTATGCGTGTTTCGGAGACACAACATACATCAATGGCGCGGGATTCTAATGTCTGTCCTATTTGACACAGAGTTTGTAAATTGAATGCGCCAATGTGAAATTTGGAGCGTGGTTTCCGTATACTCGGGACATTATTTCGTGGGCCGAAATCGTCACTAATGGCAGAGGAGAAAGTTGAGGATATGGAATTAGGCTTGAAGGTAGGGGCAGGATAAAGGTGAATAGAAGAAGGAGTTTGATTAAAGTGACAGTGATCTTGTGTGTTGTTAGAGGTATGAGGACAGTTATCTCTTCCCAGTTGCCCACGCTGTGGAAGGGTTCTTCTTGATGTACCTGAAAAGCAAAGTGCGTTAGGGTCGGTCTGAAAGACCTGAGAGCGCGACTGCAGTGCCCAAGGAACAGCTGCTTGAGGCCGGTTACACACGGCCTTTTTGAGAGAGGCTTTTGTTGTTGTAGCTCCGTACTTGTTGAGGCCTTACTGCCGGAGACGGAAATCCGTGGAGTAAGGTGAGGTGTGCATTTTTAGGGTCGACCTTTTCTAACCCCACCCTTCCTTTGTGGGAAGGCAGCATCGCTGTTATGCTGGTTTTCTGAGGGAAACACCTTACTGCCATCACACCTCTGTACAGCCGGCATTTCGACTTCGTTCTCGGACCTTATATTTATTTGCTACTTTTGGTTTCACTGCTCTTCAGCCAACCTGCCTGACATAGTGGGACCTTGAGGAATAATTGTTCCAGCCAGTATAGTCCGATTAAGTCATCACGATAAGCAAGCCCAGCCACCACATTAGGGTAGCAGCACGGTCTAGATAGTAGTATGCATTCTTCTCCTACTATGGCATATTTGTATTATTAGAAGAAAACTTTTGTTATTGTCGCCTATGGTGACGTGTTTATGTTTTTGTTATTGTTTCATTCTTCTGGTGTAGAATGTTATTATTAATGTGTTCAGTAGAACAACTTCATAATATAGGTTTCATTCATGGTATATATGTATATGAAGTTAAGCGTTAAATTTGTGTCAGCATCTCTTCAAGTCATGAATGCATTTGTATTTATGTTCGTAAGTCTCTTAATGGCTTTAGTGATACTGAAGAAGGGAAAACGTATCATACTACTATAACGTCAATAATTACACTACTAACTATATAAACATCTTTGGGTAAATTAATATAGGCACTGTACCTGTTGACAATAGTTTCAATGACAAAATGTAAACTATGTGTTGCTTAAGAATTGTTGTATGTTTTTGTATGTATCCTTGACTGTTATAACTTTGGTTTACGTTTTATTGAATTGTTATTTTATTATGTTCATTAATATGTACTTTTTAAAAGATCTGCCTCGGGAAACCATAATGAATGTTATTATCTAGAATCCGTTACGATGATTTAGATGCATCTATACTGTGTTATCCTTTAGATACTTAGCTTTAAAGTTACTTTGTAGCTTTCTTTCCAAGAATTAATTATTTCTTAATTCATTTTTACCATATTTGATATTTATTATGATCACTGATGTTGCTGGTGCTTCTACTACTTTGATATTCATATTGCTATGCGAAAGTGGTGTAGCAATATAGGCCAATGGACACACGTGTCAATTTCTACGTTGTTCATTTGAACCTGCACTAATTTTTTTGTAGCGTGATGAAAGTTCAACTCCCCGTAAGTTATGTCAATTACTTGAAAATTGTAGGTACACCTTATTGACAAGTGCTAACTGTGAGAATACCTAAAGAAATAGGGTTTATTGTAGATTATATCCGATAGCCTAATATCTAAACACGGTACTCTTAGTCTTCAACCGATCATTCTAGTTTTATCGTCTGATTTTCTGATTGAAAACGAATTAAATGAATAATTTCAGAAACGATTACAATCACTTGCAGTTTCCTTCATAATCGATTTAAAAATATTCATGTTGCTGCTTAGTTATGACTCAGTAAATTACCATGAATATACTTTGATCATCAACAAGTTCAGACAAGCTTAAACTGATATCTTTTTCTCCACTGGTAGTTAAAAGACCCTGAAGGTGGTATTGTGGGTAGGTATTTCAGTAATTGATTATTCCAGTAAAATATGAATAAAATTTTAAAAAGATTCCGAAAAAATATTGCTTAGTAAAAATGCTTTAGTAATCATTCGTATGAATGTTCATGTCCTATATATCTTTTGTTTCAATTTTCTGTAGGTCTTCATTTGACTGCCGCTAATTTAGTTATATTCGCTGAATTATTTTGGAATCCAGGTGCTTTAGTTCAAGCTGAAGATAGAGCATATCGAATTGGTCAGATGGATTCTGTATTGATACGTTATTTAATTGCAGAGCAAACTGCGGATGATTTTATTTGGTAAGCATAAGTTGTAGAACATCTTTTACAGTCAAACGTTATAATCGATGGTGTTATGCCACAGGTTCGAGTCCTGGTCAAGCTACTCTTATTTGATTAGCCTTATATTGCTATCAGCTCTCATAAAAATCTTGTAGCCCATAGATATATACACAAATCTGTATTTTGTGAATGATTTACTTCCCCCTCACTAGTGACTGATTGACTTCTAGAATAACTCTCACTATACTAGTGATGGATAGCAATCAATTGATTTCAAACATGTTGAAAGTGGAACCGTTATCACTGGTTGGAAATTGATAATTGTCACTAAGCTGTCGTCGCCTGGAATTTTAATCGTTGATCTGTAAATATTTTGTTAGTTTTCAGATATGAAAGTTCTGGATTTGATTCCTGATGGCATTGTGGTTACTGATTATTAGCGAGTCTTATACTAAGGTAGGACAGCCGTCCACTGCGTTAATAAAATACTTCTCAGCTTCTATATGTAGTAAGATTAGTTTTTATTACGGACTGATACTATTTAGAAAACCAGTGAAGACTGTCAACACTGGACATTCCTTTCGATCTAAAACCGGATTCTTCAGCGGTGCGCATACACAACTCCACTAGCATTCGTACCTTCACGACACTTAGATATACATACCTAATTTTCAGATTCATGCATATCCACTACTGAGGAGTTTCATTGTAGGACAAAGCATGCGCCTAATGCTAATTTTTACCGTTTGTTATTCCCACCAACATTTATTTTAAATGAACGAACCACCATTTACTCCATTCTTAATAAGATTGTTTCAGTCATGTAACAGCATAAATTAATATCCACTGTAGAGAAATTTCTGTCTCACTGCTTCCTATCAACTCTTTCCAAAGCAGTTTTAGTATTGTTTCTTTGATGAACCGGGAATACATTATTGTTTTTGATGATGATCCTCTCAAAGAACTCTTTCAGTTTCACTCAACCACCGCTACCACAAAAAGTTGTGGATGTTCTCTTAAAAAAGCCAACAACATTGTAACATTCTAAGTGACTTTTTCACTGGGCTCCTTAGTCTTAAAACGTTTACCTTCTGCAGAGATAGACGGTTATCCTGGTAGTGTTTTCTTTGTGAGATAATTTTATATCTAGCAGTGAATTTTCGACACCTTTGTATTAGCATTTTGTGTGACTCGCATGGACTGTAAGTGTTCATGATCATCGAATAGCTCTTCATTATCGCCTAGAATCAGCTAACATAAATCAACAGATAGTATATACGAATGTGTTTTAATATTGATTAAAACCCATGTGGTTCAAGAAGTTTAGACCTTCGATTGTCATCGGTATGGTGTGATATATAGTGGATTAGGTTGTGGTAAAGGCATTCAGCTTCTAGACATTAAGTCACATGTTAGAACCCCAATTCTCACTAGTATCATGTATCTTTAATGCTACAGTGTAGCTTGACTTTAAATATACAATATATATATACGTTAAATACAAATCAGTACCTTACTAATGAATTAATAATACGTTATTATTAGGTCGAAATCCAATTAAATTACAGCACTATTTAAGAAAACATGTTTAATACATCGAATATAATTCTGTTTTCAATTATTTAATTTATTCTAAACTTTATTTATCTGCAGGCCTCTTGTTGAACGTAAACTGGAAGTGTTATCCAAAGCTGGTTTGAATCGAGAGACATTTAGGATGACTGACTCAACGAGACTTGGTGTAAGTTCTTTCCATTCTATTAATTTGTACTATTTATTTGAGAGTCTTTCGGAGAAATTATTTTGTTTTGTAATACAGTTTTTAAAAGAACAAACTGAATCCACTGGTTATTATTAAGGTTTGCATAAAACGATGGTAGTTCACATCACTTTTTGTGAATTACTCAACAGTAACCTCTTTGGCTTGTACTATTGGGTGATATGAGTATCATTGTTAAGTAGTTGAAGTAGTCGGGTGGTAATAAGCTTTACTTTATTTCAATTTTATGTTAATTATCACTCGTTTACAAGGTATACTTGCAATCTTTCGTGAACTGTCAATCCTTACGGGATTCCATTTTATGCCCCCCCCTCAACCTTGCACTTAGAGACGTTACAACTAATCAACTGAATCAATAGATTTATAACGCAAGCAAGATATTCCAACTCAACCACTTATTAAACAAACGTAACTTCACATGTAAGCAGTCAATCATTTATGAACTACGTATTATCCGAGTTCGATATCCATTGGCCTATGGTTGCCACACCACTTCAGCATAGCAACATGATTATCAAAGTAGTCAAGGTAATAATGACATCAATGATACTAAATGTAGAGAAAATGGTTCGAGGTGAAATAATTAAATCCTTGAAAGACTGAGTTATGACTTAAAAAATAACTCTGTTTTGGTTGAATGTATGAAACCAATTGATTTGTATGGCCTTGTGCGCACGTAGTCACAATAACAACAACGTCAATGAGTGCCTAGTCGGTTCTTGTATGTCTGCCCAATGCCCATTCGATCCCAGTCCAGAGTAGGAAGAACACAAGCTGATAAATCAACAGAACAAAAATCGAGTTATATGTCAAACAATCTTTTATATATATACGTGAAACCTGATCATTCAGTCAATGAATTAGTAAACTAACATTAATATAAAATAGGATAGTAGTGACTGAACTGGAGCAACATATACACAATCGATTAGCCATAGTTCACAAATGGAAAATGATACAGTAACAGTTAATGTGTTAAAACGGAAGATAGGGCAAATGGAACTTAATAATATTAGGAATAGAATATTCAGTTTGTATACAACCGAAATAAACGAAATAGTCTACAGAAAAACAGTTCACGAAGATAATCAATCTTCCTTAGGTGCCCGGCATATCAGAGAGCTACAAAATAATTTTAAACCTCAGGATCTAAAGGACAACAAAGTGTAAATTGAATTACTTCGTTGTGGACAATTTGAATCATATCACTCAGCTTCTGCAACCATTAATTACCATAGCATCGCAGAAGCCAACTAGGTTATCTTCACCTATCAATGTGACTCAGTTCAACAACCAACGATTTCATGCAGTAATGCACTCACGTTCGTCTGACCTTAGTCTTCACCTTTCCTCCTAATATGCCAGCTGTCATTGCAAGTCAAGGCAGCTAGTTGTTGGGTATACATAATACATGTTCTTATACTTAACTGAGCTGATATATTTTAGATGAATTTTCACAATGTAAACCTATTTATTATTACTTCGTTCTATGCCGTTCTGATTCTGTTTGATCTTCGGCAATTAAACAGCTTGTGTGATTGTGTCCTGTAGTAACTTGATGTCATTTGTTTTATTTTTGTCATTCACCGACTTTCTATTCTTGTAGAAGTTAATATTCATATCACCTCGTTTGTTAGGAATTGATAAGATTACTTGGTCTGGATTTGCTGCTGCTTGGCACTCATTAGCAAGGTGTATCGGAACTTAAGGGAACTGTTTGTCTTTATGCAATTTTCATACAAGTCTAGAAGCTTCATAATCTGAGGCTCTATCACTGAATTACCCAAAGATGGATTACTCTCTTGTCGTACTGAGAAATGTGGATTGATTGATCACTGACTAGTAACTAATATCATGTTTGTCTAGGTCTTAGTATTGTTTGAATTTTGTTTATATATCGCAACCCTAATACTTTGGTGCTAACGTCTCATACTGTGAAACTGGATGATATGGATACAAATTGTGTATGGAGCATCATTTTCTTTAAAATTATAGATACAGCTTGTTGATAAATACAAATTAACATGAAACCTAAGTTAAGTGAAGTATTCTGTTGATTACCTCCAACTATCAAATGTCAAAACATTTCACACGATGTTAAGTTAATTAGACTTCGACTCTTGTTTTCCAACTAATCACCTATAGTATATAGTCACCTTGTTTTTAGACATGTCTATCAGTTCAACTTTACTTCCTCATCGATTTTGTAACTCTGATTTATTGAAACTTTATCTAACATCAAAATATTATTTACCATACATTAAAGACACCAATAATCAAGTATTTCACTAACTCTATCGCAGGCATCCTCCTTCCTTTTTTTTCTTTCTTCTATTATTCATATGTATGAATATGACTGTTTCTCCTTCATCGCTCGGTTAAAGTTTCATTTAATCAATCATATTTTGTTTATTTAAATCAAAATGAATGATGTATTCATTAATTAAGCACAAAACAAATTCAATCTTCTAAGCCGCTTATATCTATATCTATATATATATATATTCATTTATGTGTATATTGACATAGAATATATGTGTGACAAGTCTGACAGTTCTATCAATTATTATTACTACTGTTATTATTGTTATTATTTTCGTTTAAGGAATAATTGTAACTATGATGAATATAAAGTGTGCATTCTCTGTCAAACTTCTGTTCCATTTTTTTTTTTGTTTTTCTCTTACTCTCTATGCGTTCTAAGACTGATTATCTTTCCCCATCCCCCCACTTGCTTTTTTTCTTACTTTGTATATATGTAGATCTCTTTATCTTGATTCATTTGTTTTATTATTTTCTAATAAAATAAAGAGTATAATGTTTCACATTGTATTTCATGATGGTTGGTGAAAATGTTTATCTTGTTTTCTCTTGGTTACTTCTTTGAAGTTTATGGATTTGTACACGTTCTTGCATCCATGTTGCTGAATATGTAACAATGAGAGTGTTTGTGTTTGTGTGTGTGTGTGTGTGTGTTTACGAGAGAAAAAGCGAGATGAAAGCAGATTGAGTTGTGTGAATAAAAATTTCAATAACCGATTTAATCAATAGTAGTCAAATATACCAAGTTATATTGGAAATAATACTGAGTCAATAACTTCTTTATTTGAAAAGCTGCTTACATTACTGAATTCATAGTATCAGACAAAACTTTTACAATACATTACAATTGGTGAATGTAAACAATGACTTTATACTGATTGATTTACCTACTTGCCAATTTCAGATGATGTACAGCTTTGAGCGATACTTTACTTATGTATGCATAGTTCGAACCTTGTACCTACTGATTAAAAGGCAACTGCTTTTAGCATTAAGCCATCATACTATAATTAATATTAAATCATATTTTTAATCCTTATCATCTTTAAGTGTGTTTCTTATTGAGCTTACAAAATGTCTTATTCAAGGTTGGATTTTTTGAGTTATATTTATGACAGATTACAGAGAATGTTTCATTCTATTCATCTAGTTATTTGACAAACTGGAGGTCAGTCGCGTTCTGATTAACTCAACAGTAACTTCTCAAACTAACAAACTAGCTGATTCAGATTTGACCCACTCAAAAGAGTATTAATTTTGTGCATATCTTAGGTAGATCTTCTTGTTAAGTGTTCCAACTGATACGAAATTTAGGTCAAACAGTATTTCCTACTAACTACTTTCAACTACTTAATTGACAAATAATTTATTAAATGTATTATTATTTGTAGACATATTTAAGTGTTTATGCTTTTTTTTCTCTCTTTTCTTCAGTCCAATACACTGGTGCAACAAGAGATTCTTGAATATTTCAAAGAAGAATTAAGTGAATTTGAAGAATGGGAGAATTTTGATTCTGTTTTACCAGTAATCGACGAACAAAGTGATTTACCATCTCGAAACAGCAAGAACACTGAAGATGATAAAGAGACTAAGAATAAAGATAAGAAAGATTCTACAATTTGTCAAACAAGTTCGTTTCAACCAAAAATGACCAGTTTATTTAAATCGAAATCACCACAACCATCGGTAAATACATCAAGTGCAAATCCAAAAAAACGTCTTCTTGTTCCATCTTCACCTGAATCGAATTGTTCAGATACATTTTTTTCAAATAAGGTCAATGACGATAATGAAGTGGAAGAGGAAGATTTACATTGGGAAGATGATTTTGTCGAACAAATCGATGAATCCGATGTAACAGATAATAATGATGAAGAGTTTTCTGGAAATGATGATTATTTATTATCGGAAGCTGTTAAAGCTGCGGAAGCAGCTGAAGTCAATTGGCTAACAGAAGGTCTTATCAAAGATGATGATGTTATTAACACAGATCCATAATATATTTTAAGATGATTCATTTTTCTTTATTTATTTAATTTGAAAGAGTTTATTTTTATAGTAACTTGATTTCTTCCTTCTTGTCTAGCATTCACTAGAGATTACCATTATTTCTTCTTTAATGTTTATTTTTGTATATCTTTGTTGAACAAAATAAAATGTAAATTTGTTAGTCAATTGTTGTTTTATGTTTAGTTGGTTAAAATTTTATAGTTGCCAACTTCTTTTATCAGATGCAGAATCATTTACTTCTCTTTGAGCTTTACATTATGTGAGGGCTAGTGGTACTAATCTGCAAAAATAAAGGAAGCAGATTTTGAACCTCCGACATAATGGCTGAAAACTGTTGGTTTACTAAACATGGAGCGTTCAATTTTCTAATATTAAGTCGCATATTTGAACCTATTTCCACTTACTTCAGTTTTAACAACTGGTTAGTACCAGTAGTTTTGCTGAAAACGAAGTACCAGAATCATTACTTGATAGGTAAATTACATAAACTGATTCGGATACCCTAGTAAGAAGGTAAAATGATTAACGATTACAGGATATGGCTGTATTTTGCGGATGCTCCGTCGTTGAGTACGAGGTGAAGGAACGTACCTAATTAGAGGCAATTTCATTCAGATCATCTATTGTATTACATCACGTGGTAAATCACTTTATAGACAAAAATATATTTAACATAATGAAAATAAAACTAGGTTTGTTTACGGAAATAATCTAATAGGTTTACGGTAAAATTACACTAATCCGGGAATAGAGAGGGTATATCATTAGTCACTAAGCTGATGGGAAGTTAATTATCAATGGAATATATAGATATTATAATGCATATATTTTAATTATATACTTCCTAGAGCATAAAAGGTAGCTTCAGATTATTTTTCCTGATTATTCAACCTTTTGTTCCCTAGTGGGATGAGTATGCTCTTCCCAAAATGCCCTCATATGGCCTCTGCCAGGGAAGTCGTATTCACTGCCTACATGCAGTGATTTATGTTGTTTACAAAGTATGTGTGCAATATAGTACCTGGAACACGTATACATCGGTTCAAGTTGTCATAAATTTCCACAGTAAGATGAACACTAAATAAGTAGTAATTATAGTCAAAAGAATTAGTTCGTGGAAGTAAAGATATAAACTAGTATAAAGATCATAATCTAGGGGAAAATAAAGGGTGGGTGCACTTGCGCTGCTGTGGCCTATTCTGAACCATGTCACGCAGTCCCCAAAGATTGGTCATGGCAATTGCGCTTACCCTAATCATGTAGTCTTCATCTACCATCGTAGCTTAGGCAAACAGTCAAAGACTGTATGAACTGGTACCAAGTTTTGATTTGACCAGCCCAGCTTTCTTCCATCCTACTCCCATTTCAGTGCGATTAGGCAGTTCTTTGTGGGACACGTAAAACATGCCCCAACCACGTCAGTCAATTAAGATTCACAACCGCATCAGCTTATTTACCATTTCTCCCTAACATCTAGCGTCTCACTTCAATACTGCTTACCCAATATTTCCAACGAACGCGAGCGATTTTCCGAAGACATTGGTTGTGAATTACCAATAGTCTACTGTTGTCCACGTGTCCAACTCATGCAGAAGACTGGTGAGAAAAATACTCCTTTGACTGATAGATAAGTATCTCACCTACACCATAAGCGATGTAAGTTGGCAAAGTTAATCCGGCTTTTTGAGCTTATGTCGAGGTTTCGTCAGATACCAACTCATCAGGACTGGTAAGACTTTCGTGTTACGTAAAGAAATCGACGTGCCTAACTACTTCACCCCCTCTATATATTATTTGGGCGTTGACGCAAACCATTCTTGAAGCAATAAATTCCACATAGACAAGTAAAGCATCACAAACATGTTTACGATGTTGCTCAATCCTTTCAAAATACTGCTTTATCAACGTCTTCACCAAACAGGGCTATTTTATCAACGTACTCTAAGTCAATTAGTGGACTCTTTGTAGATGATCAATTCTTGAGTTATTTTCAGCAGCAAATCAATGATGAAATTAAACGAAAGTGGAGATGGTGGACAGGATTGTGTGACACCACTTAAGGAGGTCTTAAAACTACAGCTTTCAAATGGACTCCAGGATTACTATGAAGCAAATAGCATATGAATCTATTCTGATCATAGACTACAATGGAACTGACTGCTTTGTGTACTAGACCTTTGGATCAAAGGATTGGTCCCTTAAGAAAATCACTGTCTTCAGTCCAGGATTCTGTACAGTATCAGAGGCCAAGTATATTTGTGAAGAATATAATCCTTTCTAATTACGTGGTACTTACGATTTTGTTGTTTCTCTCTACCAAAATCTTGTGCCATTAAGTAAATAAATGAAGTTGAATATTAGGTAACATTTCTGAAATGTATAAAAAATGGTCGATTAGTAGCTAGTTTAAATATGAATCATTTAAATAAGATTTTCTGAGAATTAGCAGATGTTAACGATGAAGACTTTCATTCCTAGATTATATCTTCGTATGTGGTATGTGATAAAGTAATTTAGAAAGCGATGAAACAAGTCTGTTAAAATCTTCCTGTTGTTCATTCAAACACCTACTAGTAACTACTCATTAGGAATCAAAGTTTAGAAAAGCTACATAGAGCTGGTATCGGGTGATTGTTAGAGCATGGCTAACAATAGCATACATTGCAAAGAAAGTACTAGCTACCTAGATTACAGTTAATATCATAAAATAAGTGAATGTGAATGTTAGAATGTACAACTCTTTATTGTATGCAGTTTCGTTACATTCTATGAGTACGATGTTAAAATAATTTCTAATGTACTACTCATTGTATTATTCATTAGTCATTGTATAGAGCGGTCGTTATACTTTACTGAACCAAAGACTTTCAATTGCTGTAATTGTTTAGTAATCTCAACAGCTGTAACTGATATTGAAATCCAGTGATACTTGTGTAAATTTAGATAATTTCATGGTCAAAATATTTAAGAAGGAAGAATTATATTTATTGTAATCAGAATAATGTTATTAACTGCTACAGTGAAGCAGAAAGTGTGATCATTATTGATGATACTAAGATATGATTAAACATAGAAGATAAAATTTGAGAAAAGAGGATGAATTCATGAAGTAAAAACCATAGAATGGATGTAAATTCACAAATAAAGCAAGAATAGTGAATCCACCTGCCTTATTGAGAGAGATTCTGTGCCGTACCAACCATTGATCATGGCTATCAAAATTCAACCAAATAATACATACCTATCTATATGGCTCAAATCAATTGTCAATGACTATATGGGTTGTTACATTTCAGTTTAACTGCTCCTAGATTTCTTCCAACTCTTGCTAACAGTATATGTAGATTCCAACTTGGTTTTGTGGATATAATACATGCCTAACCAACACTATCGATAAGAATTCTTATTTATATTAAGCGACTTACTATATTTGCTGGTTGGTGTAGTCTCAGAATTGCTCATTAAGTGGCTTCAGTGTAAGCGAGTATCGCTTAGAAAGCACCTACTTTCAAATAATTCAAAGACCAACAAACTATTCCACAGCATACCAGTCTCATAAAGGCTAACAAAAGTCTATAGAACTTTTTGAATCATCGCTATAGTATCATCAGACAGTAACTTACTAGCGCTAATGCAACCTCAAATGGTCGATAAAGGCAATTATTTCACTCTTTAATGCAGCAATATTAAGTTAAAGTAATTTGTCTGCAGACACGCACACACACAACGAAGTAGTTAATCATATATTGACATTGAAGAGTTATCCGTATAAACAGTGATCATATAGTTTTTAATTCCAAAAGTACTTCTATGCTTTGGGTTGAAATATGACTAGGAAGGGGAATTAAGGACGCACGTTTCATCCTGTTATGAAAATTGTCAGCTAGATGTACCTGTATTCCAGTTTTAATACTCATACCGGGACTTAAGCTCAGTTCGTTTCGTGGCAAACATCACTTCGATCACCACTATACTACTGAGTTCGGAGAGCTACGTTTGTATATATATAATTTGTGTATATATTATTTGAATGTATTTATTGCAGGTGCATCCAGTTGGTGCATCCCGAAACAAAAGTAAACAGGCATCCTGAATTCCGCCTGCCTGTTATAATGGAACTTACGAACTACCACTGTATGAAGGTGATTCGCTCAGGATGGACATAAGGCAACAAAGGATGATCAATTTCAGCCTCTGACATATCAACGAGAAGATCATATAATATTCGTATTATACTAACAATACTTATTTTAATAAAAAGTTGTATTATGGTCATATAGTATGCATTAGTCTTAAGTACTATACAATGGTCAAGCATATTTTCAATAAATAATATATACTTACTGCTTTATTAAAGCGAGATGCATTTTTTTTTATTATTCACTTACAGACTGTAACAGTTTTCTTATTTTCAAAGAATACGCTTCACATTAGTGATTAGTAGGCATAATAATATTACTTACTTATACTACTACATGAATTACCTTGATACAAATAGAAATGTTATTATTAATTTTCCCTAATTGTCTAATAGACTACTGGCTATTTAGTATTCTTCTCATGTTAACCTTACACCCCCCCCTCCGTCTACCCGTCGTCTCCTCCGCCTCCCCCCACCCGACCTCCGTATATTTCTCGTTAATGTTGCTCTCTGTTATTTTTATTGTTTTAATTTATAAAGATACAAATGTATTATGTATTCAACATGCTTTTTTTTTATCTCAATCTACTTCTCAAATTTTCTATCCTGCATAAAAGATTTTTCACTAAGACATTATTTGTCAGTAGTCCGTGTATATATTCTTTATGTTTTTGTAAAGAGTAGAACTGTTTAAACTATGAGGGGAGTTGTTATGTCTTCATTTTTGGATAAAATAGTATCTGAGATCCATTAAACAATTTTCCTTTTTGGTTTTTGTTTTAAAAATATTACATATTTCACTATAGGTGTATGCATGTATTTATGGTTATCAAGGGTACAGAATATATCTCAGAGCCAGGTTGGGGGGGGGGAAAGAGTTACCATATAGTTACTGACATGTATAGTAACGATACTTCATTATTATTTCTAATTGCATTATGATTAAATGAAAATATTATGTTACTGTGTAATTTGTTTTAATATGAATTATTATTTATTGTATCTTATTGTTACATTAATGAATGTCTATATGATATGACAATTTCTATGGAATTAATTGTACGAAGTTGAAAAAATCGCCTAAACTATTTTATATAACAAGTTAGTTTACAAGGTTATGAATGCACATGTATTTTGTAAGCATCGAAATAGACCACTTCAGTATTCGACTCTGGTGGATGTTAGAATAAGTTGGTAAAACTATACGACTTATCTGATGTAGATGACTGTTAGTCTAAATCACATTAGTAAACTTAAATTAATTAGTTGAGGTCCGTTTAATTATTGTAACCAACTGTTGAAGATGTTGTTTGATATGACTCTGAATGGAATAAAGACATCCACTATTCGTCTTCTATTAGATCGCAAATCCTGATATTGTTTTATTTTTGGAATTACTTCTTCCATATCAATTCATTCTAACTATGCCTAATCTCATTTCATTATTAACTAACTCCATTACTTCGAATACTTAAGTATTCATCTTGATAATTTTATCTTACTTATTTTATTTCAACTCCAACCGATATTTATATATGTCAACATCCATGTTGCTTAAAAGTGATTAGAAATTATAGAGATATACTGATACAGAGTGTAATACGAAGAAGAAGCACTTATTTATTGAAACATAGCTTTCAGAGATTCATTAGGTTATGCTATTTTATGATGAAGACTAACTTCAGTTTATTGTTAGGTCTATCAGTACACTTTAAATTTACAAGGTGGTTACCGGATTGTTTGAGTTAACTTTTAGTTATTTAGTTGGTAGTTTGAACATCGACTTGACATAATGAATATATTTTCCCTGTTAGAGCTAGATGGTTTGATTGTGAAGCTTTCATTGTCAATCTAAGCAACATCATCAGTGCCCACATCGTAAAGAAATGACACTTGTGAATATTTTACAAACATTAAATTAGATAATGGTGATGACTTCGTTAATGATTGATTGCCTCGTTGTGTTTAATCGTCTTCATTTATCCTTGTTTATCAGCGGGGTAGAGTTGTCTGATTGACTTCTATTTATATGGACTGTATTGATAGATCAGATTTAAGTCTATTGGCTACTAAGTGGTTTGAATGCGATACTTCTAAAAATTCTGTAGTACTCCCAGAATTCCCTGGGCGTAAGTAAGTTTTACTACTGGTGTGTGTTATTACATGCACAAGTGAAGTAGGTATCCATGTTACTTCACATAGTTGGTTCCATGTGTTATTATACTTCTCTTATTTAGTGATTAAGTTGATTTATGTAGTTGTATTTTATACATACTTCAAATTCATTTACGACAGGAATGACTTGAAATACAATAAAAAAGTTTGTATATAGTTGGTGGGGTACTGACATAACTGCATTAAATTCAGTGAAGACTTGATTCTCTCTAATGATAACCATTGGCATGAAGGATCTGTGTATGTAGTAATGAGTGGTTAATTTATTGACTGTACCAAGTGCATGCGTTGAGAGACCAACTTATATCAGTATAAAATGTCAGTAACAATAACAGGATCTTAATCCACAAAGCTAAAAGCATATTTACATCGTTCTCATTCAAGTCGATGTTATTCGAGACAAGAAGTTTACTGAAAAAGGTTAGTTAATTATGAGTTGAAGCTGATTTTCATTAGAAAGTTTACATCATTTCAGATACAAATAATTATGAGGAGCTATTCAAGAAGTTTAGGAATTATGTAATCATTAGTATTTCAAACTTTTGAGCTCATTATAAACTTACATAGAATGCTCAGTTAAACTTAAACTTTGCCCAACTCACTCCATCACTCATAAAATGTTTGCGTTGTTGTTCCGGGCGCCCTATTTTCATTTTCCGCCCATTGGTTGTAAGTGTTTACTCACACAACACGTAAGCAATCTTTTAACTGTACACACTCTAATTCTATCTTTAGAAACGTGATATAATGGTTCTCTTGATAATGAATCCTGCTGTATCCTATCAGACATAGACCATTCAAAAATGCTCGTGATGGTGTGTTACTAGGTTAATTACAACTTCCTGACATCACTTATTATTGACCAATTTTGTAAAGACAGTTGATATGCTTCCAAAAATTTTTGAAGAAACTTTCAGAAACCCTGAAGGAGTTGAAGACATTCCCTCCAATCACCGTTCGATAGAACTTTTCATAATCTCGACTTAAGATATTCCAACTGGATAAGAAATTAAAGTCACTTCTTGATAACTGGATGAATAGTAATAATGATTTCATTTCCACAAAATGCTATATATGCCCGATTACTGTGTATATATTTGATACTAACTGAAATAAACATTCCTTCCTGCTATTCTTCTGCCTTCTTACTTATGACTTGCAGGTTTTAAGGTATTCGTTTATTGAAGTTGTATGGGATGTTTTCAGTAATCAAGCACATGATATATCACTGACAAAATTATCCCAATGATGATAATTACGTAACTATTAAAATGCTTGGCTTTATCCTTATATAACTCATAGTTTGCAACAGCTTTACATTTAACATTTAATTGAAATAATTAACGATAGATGTCTTTTTAGGGGATATGCCTATATTTTCATTGACAATCTGTATATGCCTATAGATTGATGCATGTCTGCAATTGATTCCAAAATACATTATTTCGATTGAAACATCGTTGACTTCCTAACACTAACCCTAGGATGATATTTAAATCAATTAGCAGTTAATAAGCATGCTGACGCATTGAATTAATCTGTTGACACATACAGAAGAGATCAATATATCAAACAGGGGTTGACTGAAACTTACAGGCAACAGGAACAAGTGAATTATGATACAGTGAAGAAAATGCCAGAAACCGGACATTTCAGCATGTCGTAAATGACTAAAGATTCTGTAATGTAGAACTTTAACTTACAGAATCATAACATGAATTTCTTGAATATATGAAGTGAATTCTTCAAAGCTAAATAATGTTTGTGAATATTTTGAAATGTAATGAAAACACTTTCAGATCAGTGGGTCCGTTAGGTCACTTACTTCTTTCTTACTTACTTTTCATTTTCTATAAGTGATTGATACGATACGACACTATTCACTTTCTTTCTACTGATTCTCATCACCTTCTACTTACAACTTGTGATCTTTTCGAAATCTAGATTTCAAAGTCCTTTGAATGTACTTACACAAATGAATATATCTGTACATAATTGAAAGTATTCACTTTAGTGTACTATAGCAAATATATATTGTAAATGTCTATAATATATGGAACTAAGTTCTTAAAAAAATGGTGGTAACTAATAGGTCAACTAGATCGGAACAAGAGTTTACTTACTAAATAACTAATCATGATTAATTGAATTGAAGTGGTTTTGTTTATGTAGTTTATGTTCGTCACAGATTGATATTGGTTGGATACTATCAAAAATTAAGGATTACTAGTACTCACTAATGAAGAATCTCATTCTATGATTAGACAGTTTTTCAGTGATGTCTGATTGACAGTGGCACTCGATTAATATCAATCTATGACGAACACTAACAACAAAGAATGGTTAATTGAATGAATATAATGTCTGGATTCATGTTAGAAATAATAATAACTTTATTCAATAGTATAGTACAATATGAATTTTTAGCATACAATGTCTCAACAAGTTACTTTTTTAACGTGTCAACATCCGAAAAAAAGATACATATTTTATATTGTTAACAACAACAACAACAAAACAATTACAGTAACATAAGGAACGGGAGTCTTTGCACTTTAGAATAATCTGTATTTTTAAGAGTACAGATTTCTGATTAGATCGGTTCTTACAAACTGTTCATCACATAGAACATGTGCTAAATATGGAATAGTTGAGCATTTATACTTCTCTTTACGTACTTGAATCCTGATGTAGCAGCGTCGCGTTCTGCCAGAAAATAAACAAGGAGAAAGTTTTGAATGAAGTGGGTGGTTTTTGTTAGATAGAATAACCTTAGATAGCTGTCTGCAGGACTTTAAATGTCTATCTACAACCATGTTTATAATAACGTCGTAGCTTTCACTACACACCTTACTAACAGCTTTCAGTACTCTACGCAACACAACATAGTCTTTTCTCAATAGTCCGGAAGAAAATAATGGGGAACAATATTAAAATGATCAGTAATATATATGAACTGACAAATTGTAATAATAAGTGCTTGGTTATACCAAAACTACGTAATCTCTTCACATAGTATATTAAACAGAAAACCTTCTTTGATATAAGCAAAACATGCGAAGACCAAGATAGATCAGAAGTAAAAGTTATACCAAGATAATTAACATTCGATATAGTCTTAATTGTAGAGTCTCCAATTTTACAAACATCGTGTGAATTCACAATAGCAGTTAGATCCTTTTCATGTCTTAGACTGAAATTAACTGTTTGACATTTGGAGGGATTAAGTTGAAGACCATTCAAACTAGACCATTGTCCAACATTGGCTAAAAAACAATTCATTTCACAACAATTTGAGGAAGAAGAAACAGGCGTACTAATAGTAAGATCATCTGCGTATTTGACAAAGGTATTTTTCATAGAAGAAGGCAGGTCATTCAAGAAAAGTGAGAAAAGAAAAGGGGAAAGAACAGCGCCTTGAGGCAAACCAATTTCTGTTAGCAAATGAGTGGAGCACTTTCCCTTGTACACAGTATATTGTTCTCTTCCAGAGAAATAGGAATATAACCAGTTGATTATCCAGCTTTCCATGTTCATATTCTCAAGTTTATTCAGTAGTATACATCTAGGAACGGAGTCAAAGGCGGCAGTGTAATCAAGAAACGTACTACGGACATACTTTTCACCATTTTCTAAGCTGCACACTATATTATGATGTAAGACAACTGCCGCATCCAGTGTACTTCTGTTGCATCTGTATGCAAACTGATATGGGTCGATATGCCCTTCCATTGTTGGCTGCAGCTTACGTAGTAGAAGTTTTTCCATAGTTTTGAGAAATGGAGAAGTTATAGCTATGGGTCTAAACCTAACATTACCACCTGAAGACGCTTTTTTCAGTATAGGTTTTACTTTTATCTTCTTCCAAGCTTTTGGTATCAGGTTTGTAGAGAATGAATCGTTAAAGATACTAGTCAGTGGCTGGCACAAGACATTAGCACATTTCTTGAAGAGAAGATTCGGAATCTCATCAGGACCTGGACAACGTGATGGCTTAAGTGCCTTAAGACATTCTAGAACTTCAATTTCGGTGAATATAGGACCACAATATTTGTTCAAAGTTAAAGACAGATGAACAATTATTTTTTTGCGAACATATTTTTAAGGTTTTGACTTCTAATACAAACAGTTTTAGTAATTTCACAGCAATGGATACTGGCTATACACTAGTAACCATTGAAACATTTCAAGGTATCATAGTCTGTCGAAAAGGTTTCAATTCTTCTTGATAAGATGTTTCTAGAACTTTTTCAAGGATTTCATGATGAATATACATTTCCTTTTGACTAATATATCTACTTTGTTGGATACATAGTAATTTATAAATATAGTTGTTGACCATGTGAAAAAGGTACTTGTCAAACTGGATATGTTGTTTTATATTAAAGTAAGGTATTATGCATAGTAATGTAGTTAGTACGTTTAATGAATGTGAAATAGAGTACAATTATTATGTTCATCTAAATGTTAATGATTAATCTATTAACCAAAATCAAAACGAAGTAATCCACATGAATTACTAAATGTCAGTATTCAATGTTCTAACAATTACCAATACTGTATCAATGTAATGGTAAGTATAGTACTATCAATATATTGTATTATATGAAGAAATAGATACAAATTGTCGTCTTAGTAACTTGATATTTAAAAACTAATCATATAAACGATGATTAAATTAAATAATATTGAGCCATTCTCCTTTCATTAGTACAAATATTCCAATCAACCAATGTATCTTACATTCATGTAATTAGGATAGGTTTGTTTGGACACAGTAGCCTAGTGGTGAACGCTGTGGCGTTTGGCACGAAGCGGCCTGAGTTCGAATCCCCCAGTGTGAACATCAACATTGGGATGCGGGTACATCCAGCCGATAAGTCCTAAATAGGACGAAACGCGCGTTCTGGATTCCGCTTGTCAGTCACAATCCAACTAAAATATATAATTTGTGTCTTACATTCGTTTCGGTTGATCAATTATGAATGGGAACTATATCTACCGCTTTACCAATTATTGCCATATTAAGCAGCAAAAAAATTAAAACAATTCAATTTGTTAGCATATTTTCCTTTTTTGTTTATCATTTAAGGAAAGGCTAGAAATTATTCTGTTAGAATTTAAAAATTCACTATAAATGTTAGATGGAAACAGTTGTAGAATGACGAAAACCTACGGTACTAAAGATTGACGATAACATTGACTGTTAAGAACTTTCATCGTATGTTCTTTTGTTTGTTCATCTTGGATAAATCCAGTTTCAGTGAATATTATATAGAATATTGTTACAGTACTGTATAACTGGCACTACAAAATAATTTAGTGCAACAAAATCTATGATGATTGTAAGGTACTGATCAATATGATGTTTGTCTAATCATTTGTTGTGCTGATCAAGTAGCAAGTTGGCTGATAGTCTAAGTAATTCAACATCACAAGGATTATATTTCAATAAGAGGTGACCTCGTTCCGAATAGCTTAGATGTCATAGTGAAGTAGTATTTTTCACAAAATTGAAGGTACACCTTACTGATTAGTGGTAAACAGCATAAAAGCTAAGTCGAGTAAGGCTTCCTACTTGTTAAACATAAACAATCTCCTAAAATTCATGTCATTTATTTTTAAACAAATGTTATCTATTTCTAAATTTATAGTAAATATTTGCTACAGGAACTCCGCCTGGAGCCCCCTAGGGTTGCTACCGGTCCCAAGCCCGGATAAAGGAGGAGGGTTGGGCATGGGCTTAGCAACCCCATCCCGTAAAACAACAATCTTGCTAAAAAAAAAATGCTAACCAGTAAAAACCTTTATAACCATTTTGCTACAGGAACTAACGGAATATTGTAGAATAAACGTTATAACCTAAATAACATGATGTCTTACAACTAACTACTTAAGTAAATAGACATATAAGTCACTTGAATTATGCATATTCAAAAAGAACATACTGTATGGAAATGTAATCGAAAAAGACGAAGTGTTACTTCAACTTGGATATTATTTGTTCCCATGCTAATTGTACATTGATATATTTGTATTGTTTACCTCATTTTGAACTGTATGCATGTACACCTACTACTATTGATCCATACACACATTATACACATATATGCTGGTGTATTCATTTATTTTCGTTTTTATCTTTTCAAAATTTTGTATCCCCTAGGGTGTAGTAGTTGGAATACAAGTAAATAATGAAGTGACATGTTAGACATATGTCATGATTACTGACAGAATAATAACCTATATGTGATTTTATTATTATTATTATTATTATTATTATTATTATTATTGGTATTACCAGTAACAGAAGCAGAAGTAGTAGGGCGGTGGAAACTACTGTCGACGTCAACTATCAGCAGTACATAGTGGAATATCATGTAAAAGTGGAAATGGCAATCAACCAACGGGGAGAGTTTCAGAGTAGCAGGAAGCAAAACACATCTAGAATAAGTAATAAACAAGGGCGAATCAAAATAAACCAGTCTAGAATTAATATGGATCGAGAAATGCAAAAGACTTGTAAATATGTATACTATATATAACCTTCTTCAATTAGTAATAGTGGAGCAACTAAGAAATGCCATCTGGATTCGGAATAAGATGGTGGCTATCATGGTCACATTTCCATCGTTGGGTAGGTGGATGATTTAGTTATGAAGCTTTCATTATCATTATGCACAATTTCAAGGGTTAATCTACTAATAGAGTTGAGCAGTAAGAATTTCTTTACCAATAACTCTCCACTTTTCTGTTAGTCTTGACTGGTTTCTGTTAACACATGTCATTTTCCGCATATTTATTTCGACTTCTTTCCCCTATGAATTGATTTGTAGCCTTGCAGTTTGGTTAGGGTTCCTAACTTCCTGATAAATTGGATCTATTTCACTATAAATATCGATTTAGGACTAACGCGAATAACAATCTTTTAAAAATACTAGACTGTATAGAACCACAACATTTTCTCAGTCATACTTACTTACTTACTTATGCCCGTTACTCCTCGTTGAGGAGCATAGGCCGCTCACCAGGATTCTCCATTCAACTCTGTCCTCAGCAATCCTTTCTAATTGTTTCCAGTTACTGTTTATCCTTTTAATGTCTGCTTCCAATTCTCGACGCAGCGTGTTCTTTGACCTTCCTCTTTTCCGTTTCCCAACAGGATTCCATGTTAATGCTTGTCTCGTAATGCAGTCTGATGGTTTGCGTAATGTATGTCCTATCCTTTTCCAACGTCTTTTCCTAATTTCCTTTTCGGCTGGAAGTTGGTTTGTCTTCTCCCATAGTAAGCTGTTGCTGATTTATATATCGGTGTTCACGTGGTAGTGAATGAAGAACTCTATTGTTGCGTCTGGTTGAATATTTTTCATAGTTTTAGTCGTTTATTTTGCTCGTCTAGTCATATGCATGGTATCGAATGAAATGATGTTTCCAGCTTATCAGTGATAGTTACTTCTAATGGCCTTAACGGTGGTTATAATTTCTTGTATAAAACTACTAAAAACTTAGTGAAGATAGAAGGGTAATATAATAAAAGAGAAAAACTGAAAAATATTAACAGTAATCGATCAAATCCAAGGAGGACAGAAACAACATTAAGTCATTTGTAGAAACATTTTCGTCGCTTAGTTGTAATGAAAGCTTACGCCAACGGAGTCAGGATGATGACGAATGTCCTGCCATCAAACCATTGAGCTTAAATAGTTCAATTCAAATAAGAAAAGCATTTAGAATAATCAGTATAATAGTCGATAAAGTTATTTGTAGAGTGGTTGGGTGTAGTCAATAAAAAAGTCTACTTGGTTTAAGCTGATAATCATCACCGAGAAGTATCTTCAAACGAATATCATTTAGTTTCTTAACTCCGAGAAACTACCACTGAGTAATAAGAAATAAATAAACTTAACAATTCATTTGTAAGTATATTTCATCGTACTATTCATTCTATTCCTAAAATCAATATTCCTTGTCTATTTTGTTGTTGATCTTCTTGACTTATTCTTTAACTTTGGAACAATTCGCTTTACTGTCTTTCAATAAGAATACCATCATGATAATAAATTTGGATATTTCTGTTCTTTTGTTATTGTATTCGATATATTATTGTTGCTAAGATGTTCGCCCAACAAGTTAAGGATAAAATTTTCAAGATGACTCCTTCAATATGTGTATATAAATTTAACTATCTCTATGGAGCGAGTTACATTAACCATACTCTAAGATACGTCTTCATGAGTATGTGTTTGTATAGTTGGAAAACTGGTTAGTACTATACTACCACATCCTATCAGCTTTCGATATAAACTTTGACCATTCTAAAATGTATCACCGGCTAATTATGCAATTTGTTCAATAAATTTGTGTATACGTCATCTTTTGGCTGCTGTAGTACATTTTTCATAGATCTGTTACTGTAAGAGACCGCTAACGAAGTTATTGAAATAACTGTTCAGTCGTATATTTTCTATTTCTACTAATGATTAAATTGAGGTATTTTATGGAGATTAATATTAAGTTTTAATTGATTGAATTCGTCATAGATTGGTGTTGGTTGGGTACCAATGAAGAGCTAGGAGATGACAGATGTTTCGTTCTAGTATAGGACTTCTCTGTATTGTATACCTTAGATTACACCCTAAGGGCTTTAGGTTGGTGAACCATCGACCATTTGTACCACTAGGCCAGCATTCAATGGTTGAACTACACTTCAATCAATTTGTGATATATAGCGCTACTACCTTCCATTGTTATTGGTAATAAATACTTTACTTCCGACAAATCTGAAATCTACCAGTCACGACTTTACACTCCCGCTTCAGGAACATTCTGAAGTTAATCACTAGTAAGCTTATCACTGTAGTCGAATTACAGTAATTTGTAGAGATTGGTAATAGATTTTAATTTATGAACTCGTCGCAGATTAATATTAGCTAAGTGTCATTGTAAACCAGGGATCATCGACGAGCTATTTCATTCTAGTAAAAATTGATTAATTCATTATAAACTACTGAATGTATATGTACAAATAATTCAAATTAACAGAAATTAAATATGTAGACCATTATGTGTTGTATGAAATATTTTAAAAGCTTTAATTTCGATCTCAGACAATTATTTCCATAGTACAACATTAGGATAAATTTGTATATTCCCGTTCATTTATTTTAGACTGAAGCTAGTCAGTCTCTGTTACTGTACCATTGAGCCCATTGCACAAATGTGACTGTCTGGACTCAATAGTCTAGTGGTGAACGCAGTGGAATTCAACACGAAACGGACTGAGTTCGAATCCCAGTGTGAACATCAACATTGGGATGCAGGTACATCCAGTCAGTGAGTCCCAATATAGGACAAAACGCGTGTCCCGGATTCCACTTTGCAGTCACAATCCAACTTTAAAAAGTCAGTCAATCAATACCTATTACCCCAAGTGGAGCATAGGCCGCCCACCAACATTCTCTAACCAGCTCTGTCCTGGGCTTTCCTTTACAGCTCTTCCCAAGTGCTCTTCATTCTCTTCATGTCTGTCGCCGATTCCCGACGCAATGTGTTCCTGGGTCGTCCACTTTTCCTTTGGCCTTTAAGATTCCAAGTTAGTGTTTGTCTTGTGACACAGTTTGATGGTTTTCCAAATGTGTGTCCAATTCACTTCCAGCGTCTTTTCCTAATTTCCCCCTCTGCCGGAAGTTGATTAGTTCTCTGCCACAACAGGTTGTTGTTGATGGTATCTGGCCAACGAATCCAAAGAATCTTACGCCGACAGTTGTTTATAAATACTTGTATCTTCTGTAGGATACTTCTAGTGGTTCTCCAAGTTTCAGCTCCATACAACACAACTGTCTTCACATTTGTATTGAAAAAAATTGACTTTAATATTGACTGAAAGTTGCTTTGAGTTCGAGATGTTTTTCAGTTGTAGAAATGCTACCGTTGCAACTTTAAAAAGTACAACACTCTTTTTGTAGCCTATTCATCATTTGATTCATCATTTTAAATAAATTAACATTTAACATGACCTATTTAATAAATATTCCATTAATTTCGAATAGAGAATACTTCTTCAGAATACTTTTCTTATTCATTTATAAAAGAAAATAGAAAAAGAAAATCTGTTATTTACATTTGTTTAATCAAACCAATATTAGTGAATAGGTTCCATTAGAGTGAAAAATGAATAAAAGAAATTAGAGTTTATTATCTTAAAATATACCCTTTTTATTCGCTTCATTTTGTAAATTGTCCGTTCCACTTTACTGGTTATCAACTACCATATGTTTACATATTTATTGCTAACTAATAAAAGAGATAAACATAGACAGTTGAGCTAGGTTGGTGAGGATGGGTAAGTAGGGTGGGTGGGTGGGGGGGAGGTGCGTGTGGTAGAAAAAACAGGCAACAAAAACTAAACAATCATAATTTATATTTTACAATTTCATTTCATTTACTTATAGGAAATAATCTAACAACAACAATAACAACTACTACTACTGATACTACTACAAAAATTGACAACTTACTTCAGTCTCATTAGTTATCTACTTTTCTGTTTCAATAATTATTTTCATTGTAACTAAGTAAACTCACCTTTTTTGTTTTTTTTCGGGGATGGTGGGAGTTTTTCTGTAAATATGTCACTTGAAAAGAAAATTATCATTTTCTTTTTCTCTGTTTTAATGCTCCCCTCCCTTTTCTTTTCTTTTCTTCTTTTTTGTAACTTTACTTTAAAAACTTAATTGATCACTTAACGATGCTTTACGTTAATTTTGTAAATGTATTCAAAAATTTTTCATTTATTTTCTTCTCATTTATTTATTTCAACTGAATAATGGCAAGAAAAAGTAAACTGTTTATTTATTCCCTAATGAAAATTATAAAAGAGAGAGATAGTAAGTAGACAAGGCATAAAATAGTTTTCTCATTAATGATTACTTCATATCTGATAGACATCTCTATGCTTACACTTATTATAGAGTCACTTATTTTAGTAGGCTTAACTCAAGCATATTATAGATACCTATTTATATCTTTTAGTTATGTGTAATATCTTAACGTTTTCTTCATTAGTTTGTATACTGTCGTTTCCTTACTTCCCTTTGCATATCTACACAATGACGGTAATGACTATAATTACAGTCATTTACTTCGTATTTTTTTTTGTCTTCCATATTGATGATTTGCATTTTTTTTGGATCATTCTCGGTTGTTTGTCTTAATTTAAGCATAAATAAAGTCAATCATAAATGAGAATGAAATGATGTACAGATGTATTTATGCATATAAGTAGTATAGATTGGCTTTTATTTTCTTTTAAACAAAATACAAATTATAGAAACAAACACCATAATCTTTATTCATGCATATAAAATATTATTTTTTTCTGTTCTGTTCTGTTGTTTCTAGGAACAAAAATAGAAGTTAATTAGTTGACGTTTACGATTGAAAACAGGAACAAGATGAACAAGAGTCCATTTGTACAAGTGAATTGTATAAAACGAAAAAAAACGAAAAAAAGCAAAAAAAAAACAATGGTAACTAATTTTATTTTACATTTATGAAAGTTTATCATCAAAAAACCTTAGACAGATTTTTATAATTAATGATAATCACGCGTTTTAAGCTAAGAAGATGTACAATTGAAAACACCCCATTAAAATCTAATAAACAATAATATGATGTAATAATTAGTGCTTCGTTTAGAGAATTCTTCATTTCAAAACTGGACACTTGTGAATATGTTCACTTTTCATGATAATAATGATAATAATATCTGTTAATGGCAATAAGTGAGTGAACATAGCAACGAAATGGGATTCTTTAGCAGTGTACATCTTAGATCCTGCCCTATGGGTTTCAGATTGCGGAACACCTAAATCTTTGTACTACTTTATTGATATAAACGGTAGAATTCCCACTTCTATCAGTTTGTGATATATGACATGAATTCAGGATGTTTCTGAAGCTCTAGAGTGAAGTTGTGATTGGTAGAGTTCAGATTTGTTGAAAGTGAGAAAGTAATCATGGATGATGATGAGTAGTCGGCACGCTGTATCGTAAACTGATGAAAGTAAAAATTCTACTAGTAGATGTTGGCAAAGCAAAGACAGCATTCCTACAGTTGAAGAATATATGGAACTCAAAACAACTGTCAACCAACCTCAATGTCAAACTCTTCAATTAGAACGTGAAGACAGTTTTCCTGTATGGAGCTGAAACGTGGAGAACTACTGTAAACACCCTCAGAAATGTACAAGTATTTGTAAACAATTGCCTACGCAAGATACTAAACGTCCGTTGGCCTGAAGCCATCAGCAACAGCCTACTATGGGGGAGAACAAACCACCATTCAACCGAAGAAGAAATTAGGAAAAGACGTTGTTAATTGATAGGATATAAATTGCGCAAATCATCAGACTGCATCACGTGACAACCATTAAGATGGAATCCTTTTGGGAAACGGGAAAGAGGAGGGCTAAAGAACACACTGCGTCGAAAATTGGGAACAGATATTAGAAGAATGAACAGCAACTGGAAACAGGTGGAAACCATTGTTTAGGACAGAGCTTAATGGAGAATACTGGTGAGCGACCTATGCTCCTCTGTGAGGGGTGACGGATGTAAGTAAGTAGGACGTTGGCCCAGTGGTGTGGAGGACTAGGTGTTAACCAACCCTGAAGCCCCTGAGGCTAAATCTAAAGAGCTCAATACTGAAAAATCCTACACTAGGACGAAACATCTGTCCACTGCTCCCATCTTTTCAATGATACCCTATCAACCTCAACCTATGACAAATTCAATTGACTAAACTTAATACCAATCTCCACAAACCATTTCAATTCAATAAAACAAATGTTATCTTCATATGAGGAATTCGAAAATGTAGTTGAGTATTCATTCAAACGTCATTGAACTTAGACAACAACTATTAAATAGGAAGAATGGTTAAGTAACTTGTTAAGCAAAAACCCGAACTTATGGATCAGATGAATCGTAATAATGATTCCAGTTGCACAGCAAGTTACAAATACCCATGTTTATATGCACATATTTGCTACTTACTGGCATGGAAATTTTCTCTCTTTTCTGTCTTCTGATTTATTACTTAAAGGATTCTACATATTTGTACATATTACTATCAGTAATCAAGCGAAAGGGACATCAGTAAGTAAAAGATGATGAGAACAAGTCAGAATAAATTGAATCTTTGTATTATTCTGTTAAGAAGTTTATTCTTACAGTTGGCATATTACTTCATAATAAATTTTCACTTTCTTAAACCACTGAAGAGAATGGTCGTAATAAAGATGTAGAATCATAAGTGCGCTTAATTAATATAAATATTAATTCTGTTGACTATGCAAGTGAACTATTATATTGAAGTAAACCATAATCAAATGAAATGTGGAAGTTGGTTATTTTCACTTCAAATCTATGTAATCTTACATAAGGTCTGTTACCTAAGTCAATGTTAGTCATTTATTTATGTTATTGATCACTTGTTCCGATTGGCTCAGTTTAGTTCCGTTTGTTGCAGCGACCATGTTAGGTGTTATTGGCTGTTCTGTGTAACAGATTCAGGAGAGATACCACTAGAGGTAACTTGTAATTTATTGATAATTCTAGTTTATTAGACTTCATCGCTTACCAGCAGGCTTCTGCTATTCGTAATTTTCGTACAAATATAAGTGTATTACGATGATTGGGTTATTTTGACTGGCACAACGGTTGCGTGAAAAATCAAGTCGTATCAGTTCTCAACAATTAGGTCGTACGTAATCACTCAAGGGCTGATAATAACATATTATTCTAATTCAGTTTATCTGTCAATAGATATAAGTCGAGTCATCTTTAACAACTTACAGAACAGCATTGACTTACCTTGATTGATTATCCCTCAAAAATGCATAAGTGATTTCATGGTATAATATGTTAGAGACAAAATATTTTAGCCGCCAAGAAACCTCGGCTCTAATACAGCCTGGGGACATGCAAAGGTGACACTTAAACGACACATTAACCAGTGGGAAACGTTTTATCAGTGTCAAGGTTGACGCAGATTCGAAATAAAAAACGCACACTGTGAACAATATATCGTGGCTAGGATTAGTATTTAGGCTGAAGATGAGGGATTTTAGCTAAAATCTGGACTCCAGTGTTAGAAATTTGATGTTTTTGTTATGACTTAAGGTATGAAATACGTTTGATAGTAAAAATAGTGAACTAGTGAAACATTCCATCTGATCACGTAGGTACACCAACATCTGTAGACATATACAGAAAGTAGCTAGATGAACTGGGAGATTCCTATTGCCAGAAATAACAGACGTAATTCAGATATCTGCCCTAATCACCCTAAGGCTGAAACCAACCTAATGGGTCGAAAGGTTGACACCAAATTGCATAAGGTTGGAGAAAATCGTAGGTAAAACAATGGGAAGTATGTATGAAAAACTCAGGTCTCTAAAACAATGTTTCTTCATATGAGGAATTCGAAAATGTAGTTGAGTATTCATTCAAACGTCATTGAACTTAGACAACAACTATTAAATAGGAAGAATGGTTAAGTAACTTGTTAAGCAAAAACCCGAACTTATGGATCAGATGAATCGTAATAATGATTCCAGTTGCACAGCAAGTTACAAATACCCATGTTTATATGCACATATTTGCTACTTACTGGCATGGAAATTTTCTCTCTTTTCTGTCTTCTGATTTATTACTTAAAGGATTCTACATATTTGTACATATTACTATCAGTAATCAAGCGAAAGGGACATCAGTAAGTAAAAGATGATGAGAACAAGTCAGAATAAATTGAATCTTTGTATTATTCTGTTAAGAAGTTTATTCTTACAGTTGGCATATTACTTCATAATAAATTTTCACTTTCTTAAACCACTGAAGAGAATGGTCGTAATAAAGATGTAGAATCATAAGTGCGCTTAATTAATATAATATTAATTCTGTTGACTATGCAAGTGAACTATTATATTGAAGTAAACCATAATCAAATGAAATGTGGAAGTTGGTTATTTTCACTTCAAATCTATGTAATCTTACATAAGGTCTGTTACCTAAGTCAATGTTAGTCATTTATTTATGTTATTGATCACTTGTTCCGATTGGCTCAGTTAGTTCCGTTTGTTGCAGCGACCATGTTAGGTGTTATTGGCTGTTCTGTGTAACAGATTCAGGAGAGATACCATAGAGGTAAATTGTAATTTATTGATAATTCTAGTTTATTAGACTTCATCGCTTACCAGCAGGCTTCTGCTATTCGTAATTTTCGTACAAATATAAGTGTATTACGATGATTGGGTTATTTTGACTGGCACAACGGTTTGCGTGAAAAATCAAGTCGTATCAGTTCTCAACAATTAGGTCGTACGTAATCACTCAAGGGCTGATAATAACATATTATTCTAATTCAGTTTATCTGTCAATAGATATAAGTCGAGTCATCTTTAACAACTTACAGAACAGCATTGACTTACCTTGATTGATTATCCCTCAAAAATGCATAAGTGATTTCATGGTATAATATGTTAGAGACAAAATATTTTAGCCGCCAAGAAACCTCGGCTCTAATACAGCCTGGGGACATGCAAAGGTGACACTTAAACGACACATTAACCAGTGGGAAACGTTTTATCAGTGTCAAGGTTGACGCAGATTCGAAATAAAAAACGCACACTGTGAACAATATATCGTGGCTAGGATTAGTATTTAGGCTGAAGATGAGGGATTTTAGCTAAAATCTGGACTCCAGTGTTAGAAATTTGATGTTTTTGTTATGACTTAAGGTATGAAATACGTTTGATAGTAAAAATAGTGAACTAGTGAAACATTCCATCTGATCACGTAGGTACACCAACATCTGTAGACATATACAGAAAGTAGCTAGATGAACTGGGAGATTCCTATTGCCAGAAATAACAGACGTAATTCAGATATCTGCCCTAATCACCCTAAGGCTGAAACCAACCTAATGGGTCGAAAGGTTGACACCAAATTGCATAAGGTTGGAGAAAATCGTAGGTAAAACAATGGGAAGTATGTATGAAAAACTCAGGTCTATAAAACACTGTTCAACATGCTCCGTATAACACTGTTTTGCATAAAATCTCAGTATTAACTAGAATTTTTACATTTTATTGCTAAGTTTAAGCCTTAAGTCACAATCGTATTCTTGAAATTAAGTTTATCACAATTGTAATACAATGCAAAACGTTATGCGAAGTAGTCCATAGTGTAGTGTAATTCCGGAATGAGATTTTAGGGTTATGATTTTGTTGTAAGGATTGAAATGAAATTCGCAATTTGGTTTATAACCTGATCGACATACAAAATAGCATTTACAAAATGGTTGCATTGCTATGTGGTAATAAGTTTTTGTATCGTTAATAAAATAACACAGATTTTATTAAGTCTTCCCTATAGAAACCATGTGTAAGACGAAATCTGAAGTGAGAACGGCATAGAAATGGTCTCTGGTTAGAACGACTGTGATGTAATTCCGGTCGTAGATAAATCGTTATCTTTATGTAAAGATTTTCTCTAATAATGATTATTGTAATGTACTTTCACTTCAAATTAAGTGAACAATGACATAATGGCCTTTCAGTCACGTAGGTGAATTCCTTGATTGTCAATTCTGTGGATTAAATGCTGCAATTCCACTAGAAAATTATGATTCATTTATTTACTATAAAAAATAATTATAACACCTGTCATATAATTATTTCCATTCCACTCAACCCACTATAAACTACTGTTTTCTCATTGATTAATGAATCTGGACGACGACTGGCCCATTTATAAACTGATCGCGGGCATTTTAAATGCCTCGTCAGATCTCCCTGGCTGAAACGTTTACATTATTTTGAAACTACCTAACATTAATCGATAAATACACAATTAATTAATTGATGTAATAATAATTAGTTCCTAATGAACAAAGCATAACTGTAATTTACGGTGAACTTTAAGCAACACAGAAACTGGATAATAACGTGATCAAAAACAAGATATGAGAAGCTATCACACTAAGTGAGTGAATTCATGAGAATTAAAAGTCTAAAACCTGTTCTATTGTTCCTTCTCACAAAAATATTCAGTAAAATCCCTAAGGATTTAACTACAAATGAGATGACACTCGATTTATGTGTTACTATGCATAGATTTAGAAATAAGTGATCAAATTATGACTAGGATTAGTTAATTAGTTCTAACCTTAAACCTATTCCTATACTAACACTAATTTAACTGAAACTTAAGATCACAAGTTAATTTCACTTCGACAACTACTGGTATTAGGAAGTACTTGACAGTTTGAATGAGATATTTTGATCGGAACATTTCAACCATAACTAAAATGTGATAATCAGTGAGAATAGTACAACATTGTAAACTTCCTGAAGTTAGTAGTGTGACTCTCTAGATATCGTATGAATTGCCTAAGAGTTAAATGTTCTATAAGAGACAACTATAACTGTTTGTCTATCCATGATATAGTCATTTTAATTGATAACAGCACAATATTTAACTTCTATTGAAGGTTCTAGAAAATAAAGTCTAATTTAAAAAAAAAAGCACCAAACAGTATTAAACTATTCGATTTCCTTACTAATTCTTTGATTACATCATTACATTATGTATATTAATGAGTGTTACTTATGTAATCAATTGATAAAACTTATTTACCAAAGAAATATTACACTCTTATATAAACTTAAACGTAATCTTGATTTCAACTTTCTCAAAAAAAAAAGTATAAAACAGTCATCTACAATTATTCTATTCCCTCTTTACTAACAGGTTAACGTGACATTTGAAACCATTAAATGTTATATTTAAGAGAGTGAATAATAAATAAGGCTAAGTGAAAAAAAAAAGACAAATCAAAAAGAAAGTAAGTTAAAAGAGAAAAAAAAGATGAAATTAAAGCAAAATGTCAAATAACTAGTAATTTATATGTCTACATGTTAGTTGATGTATGCATGTGCGTGTGTGTGTGTGTGTGTGCAAGTGATTACATTCAAGAGAACTCTATGTGTACCTAGACACTTCCTACTGTTTTCTAATCAAGTAACCAAGAAATTGTGCAAACATACAAATGTATCTGATAATATAAAAATCACTTGTCGATTAAATACACAAAATCAAATAAAATAGATTAAATCAAATATTTCCTTTCAATGAATATTGTTATTTGTTTCAATCATTTATGAAGTGTAATTGAAAGTAACATCAAACATGGAACTTATCAATATAAACATGTATAAAATGGAAATAAGATAGTATATAATAGAAAATGTATTAAGAATACTTTTATTGGATGTCATAGACATTGTATAATACATTTCATAGATTGACCTCAGTTAATCAATCAATCAATGCCTGTTACCCCCCCCCCCATGTAGAGCGTAGGCTGCCCACCAGCAGTCTACAACCAACTACGTCATGGGGTTTCATTACTAGATTTTTTTTCATGTCTGTCTCTAATTTCCGATACAATGTGTTACTGAGTTGTTTCTCTTTTCCTCTGGCCTTTAAGATTCTAAGTTAATGCTTGTCTTATGATACAGGTACATGATTTCCTCAATATGTATTCAATCCACCACCAGAGTCTTTTTCTAATTTCCCCCTCACCTGAATTTTGATTGGTTTGTTCTTTGCCAAAGTAGGTTGTTGTTGGGAATATCTGGCCAACAGATCCGAAGTATCTTACACAGATGGCTATTTATAAAAAAATTTATCTTTTCGATGATGATTTTCGTATTTCTCTATAAAAGTTTCAACTCCATACAACAGAACTGTCTTCACATTTGTACTAAAAATTTCGACTTTAATGTTGGTTGACAGTTGGTTTGAGTTCCAGATGTTTTTCAGTTGTAGAAATGCTGACCTTGCCTTTCCGATTCTCGCCTTCACATCTTCATCAGATCCTTTATATTTATCGATGACGCTGCTGCCCAAGTATGTAAAAGTTTCTATATCTTCCAGAATTTCTCCATCAAGTGTAACTGGGTTAGTGTTCGTTGTTTCATATCGAAAGATTTTAATTTTCCATTGTGAGGCCCACTGCTGCTGAAGCCGCTGCTACACTGTCCGTCTTCATCTGAATTTGTTGCTGTGTGGGATAGAAGACTTACTTACTTACCTATGCCTGTTACTCCTCACTGAGGAGCATAGGCCGCTCACCAGTATTCTCCATTCAACTCTGTCCTCAGCAATCCTTTCCAACTGTTTCTAGTTGCTATTCATCCTTTGAATGTCTGCTTCCAATTCTCAATACAGTGTGTTCTTTGGCCTTCCTCATTTCCGTTTCACAACAGGATTCCATGTTAATGCTTGTCTCGTGATGCAGCCTGATGATTACCGTAATGTTTGTCCTATCCATTTCCAACGTCTTTTCCTAATTTCATTATCGGCTGCTGGATGTTGGTTTGTCCTCTCCCATAGTAAGCAGTTGCTAATGGTTTCCGGCCAACGGACATTCAGTATCTTGCGTAGACAGTAGTTTATAAATACTTGTACCCGTCTGATGATGTTTGCAGTAATTCTTCAAGTTTCAGCTCCGTACGGCAGGACTGTCTTCACGTTCGAATTGAAGAGTCTGACTTTGAGGTTAGTTGATATTCGTTTTGAGTCCGATATATTTTTCAATTGTAGGAATGCGGCCCTGGCTTTGCCAATCCTTGCCTTTACATCTGCATCGGACCCTCCCAAGTATGTGAAATTATCCACTTCTTCCAGAGTTACTCCATCAAGTTCAATTGAGTTGGTGCTCCCCGTGGTGTATTTGAGAATCTTGCTCTTACCCTTATGTATGTTCAGGCCTACTGATGCTGAAGTTGCTGCTACACTGTCCGTCTTCATCTGAATTTGTTGCTGTGTGGGATAGAAGACTTACTTACTTACCTATGCCTGTTACTCCTCACTGAGGAGCATAGGCCGCTCACCAGTATTCTCCATTCAACTCTGTCCTCAGCAATCCTTTCCAACTGTTTCTAGTTGCTATTCATCCTTTGAATGTCTGCTTCCAATTCTCAATACAGTGTGTTCTTTGGCCTTCCTCATTTCCGTTTCACAACAGGATTCCATGTTAATGCTTGTCTCGTGATGCAGCCTGATGATTACCGTAATGTTTGTCCTATCCATTTCCAACGTCTTTTCCTAATTTCATTATCGGCTGCTGGATGTTGGTTTGTCCTCTCCCATAGTAAGCAGTTGCTAATGGTTTCCGGCCAACGGACATTCAGTATCTTGCGTAGACAGTAGTTTATAAATACTTGTACCCGTCTGATGATGTTTGCAGTAATTCTTCAAGTTTCAGCTCCGTACGGCAGGACTGTCTTCACGTTCGAATTGAAGAGTCTGACTTTGAGGTTAGTTGATATTCGTTTTGAGTCCGATATATTTTTCAATTGTAGGAATGCGGCCCTGGCTTTGCCAATCCTTGCCTTACATCTGCATCGGACCTCCCAAGTATGTGAAATTATCCACTTCTTCCAGAGTTACTCCATCAAGTTCAATTGAGTTGGTGCTCCCCGTGGTGTATTTGAGAATCTTGCTCTTACCCTTATGTATGTTCAGGCCTACTGATGCTGAAGTTGCTGCTACACTGGTTGTCTTTGCTTGCATCTGTTGGTGTGTATGTGCTAAAAGAGCTAGATCATCTGCGGAGTCCAAATAATCGAGTTGCATCCTACTTGTCCATTGAATCCCATACATTCCCTCAGATGTGGAGGTCTTCATGATCCAGTCAACCACTAGAGGAAGAGAAAAGGTGAGAGCAGGCATCCTTGTCTGACTCCGGTCCTCACTGAAAATGCATTTGTCAGTTGTCCTCCATGCACAATTTTGCACTGTGTTCCGTCGTAAGAGTTCCGGATGATGTTGACTAGTTTCTCTGGTACGCCGTAGTGTCGAAGAAGTTCCCATAGTGTTCTCCTATCTACACTATCAAACGCCTTCTCATAATCAATGAAGTTGATGTACAGTGGCGAGTTCCATTCAATTAATTTTTCAACGATGATCCATAGTGTTGCGATTTGGTCCGTGCACGACCGATCCTTTCGAAAACCAGCTTGTTGATTTCGAAGTTGAGTCTCCACTGAATCTTTCATTCTGTTCAACAATACTCTGTTAAAGACTTTCCCTGGTATCGACAGTAGCGTGATCCCTCTGTAGTTGTCACATTTGCTCAAATCTCCTTTCTTTGGTATCTTGATAAGATAACCTTCTTTCCAGTCTGCCGGCACATGTTCTTCCTCCCAGATCCTCCTGAATAAAACATGGAGTATCCTTACTGTTAGGTCGATATCTGACTTGAGTGCTTCAGCTGGTATATTTTCCGGTCCTGCTGCTTTCCCACTTTTGATTTGTCTGATGGCCATCTTGATTTCTTCCATCGTTGGTCGGGTGACATCAATCGGGAGATCTGTAGGTGCTGCTTCGATGTCCGGTGGGTTCAGTGGAGCTGGCCTATTCAAGAGTTCCTCAAAGTGTTCTACCCACCTATTTTTTTGTTCTTCAATCTCAGTGAGTGTCTTGCCTTCTTTGTTCTTGACCGGTTGCTATGGTTTCCGGCCAACGGACATTCAGTATCTTGCGTAGACAGTAGTTTATAAATACTTGTACCCGTCTGATGATGTTTGCAGTAATTCTTCAAGTTTCAGCTCCGTACGGCAGGACTGTCTTCACGTTCGAATTGAAGAGTCTGACTTTGAGGTTAGTTGATATTCGTTTTGAGTCCGATATATTTTTCAATTGTAGGAATGCGGCCCTGGCTTTGCCAATCCTTGCCTTTACATCTGCATCGGACCCTCCCAAGTATGTGAAATTATCCACTTCTTCCAGAGTTACTCCATCAAGTTCAATTGAGTTGGTGCTCCCCGTGGTGTATTTGAGAATCTTGCTCTTACCCTTATGTATGTTCAGGCCTACTGATGCTGAAGTTGCTGCTACACTGGTTGTCTTTGCTTGCATCTGTTGGTGTGTATGTGCTAAAAGAGCTAGATCATCTGCGGAGTCCAAATAATCGAGTTGCATCCTACTTGTCCATTGAATCCCATACATTCCCTCAGATGTGGAGGTCTTCATGATCCAGTCAACCACTAGGAGGAAGAGAAAAGGTGAGAGCAGGCATCCTTGTCTGACTCCGGTCCTCACTGAAAATGCATTTGTCAGTTGTCCTCCATGCACAATTTTGCACTGTGTTCCGTCGTAAGAGTTCCGGATGATGTTGACTAGTTTCTCTGGTACGCCGTAGTGTCGAAGAAGTTCCCATAGTGTTCTCCTATCTACACTATCAAACGCCTTCTCATAATCAATGAAGTTGATGTACAGTGGCGAGTTCCATTCAATTAATTTTTCAACGATGATCCATAGTGTTGCGATTTGGTCCGTGCACGACCGATCCTTTCGAAAACCAGCTTGTTGATTTCGAAGTTGAGTCTCCACTGAATCTTTCATTCTGTTCAACAATACTCTGTTAAAGACTTTCCCTGGTATCGACAGTAGCGTGATCCCTCTGTAGTTGTCACATTTGCTCAAATCTCCTTTCTTTGGTATCTTGATAAGATAACCTTCTTTCCAGTCTGCCGGCACATGTTCTTCCTCCCAGATCCTCCTGAATAAAACATGGAGTATCCTTACTGTTAGGTCGATATCTGACTTGAGTGCTTCAGCTGGTATATTTTCCGGTCCTGCTGCTTTCCCACTTTTGATTTGTCTGATGGCCATCTTGATTTCTTCCATCGTTGGTCGGGTGACATCAATCGGGAGATCTGTAGGTGCTGCTTCGATGTCCGGTGGGTTCAGTGGAGCTGGCCTATTCAAGAGTTCCTCAAAGTGTTCTACCCACCTATTTTTTTGTTCTTCAATCTCAGTGAGTGTCTTGCCTTCTTTGTTCTTGACCGGTTGCTATGGTTTACCATGTTTATCTGCCAGTTTCTTCGTTGTGTCGTATAGCTGTTTCATATTTCCTTATCTTCCAGCCTTTTCCGCTGTTGTTGCAAAGCCATTGATGTATTACTGTTTATCAGCTATAATGATCTTCTTCACTTGCTTATTTGCTTCAGGGTATTCAGCTTGTGCCCTGATTTTCTCTGCTCTTGTTCGGCTGATGTTGATTTCTATCTTCTTCTTCCTCCTTTGCTGAGTTTTGCTGAATGTCTCAGTGAAGATCCATTCCTTATAATGGTGCTTCTTGAGGCCCACAACCTCCTGACACGTTGACGTTAGTGCTTCTTTGATTTCTTTCCAGTTCTCCTCCATAGTGGTTTCTTCTTCTATCGGTAGATCTCGTAAGGCTTGGAACCTGTTGTTGAGAGATATTTTGAATTCCTTGAGTTTGTTAGTGTCTCGGAGAAAGCCTGTATTGAACCGTTGTACTACTGCCACTCCAGTTGTCCACTGCTTCTTTAGCTTCAGTTTCATTTTAGAAACCACCAGGTGGTGGTCTGAAGCTATGTCAGCTCCTCTCCTGGTTCTTACATCTTCCATTGATCATCTAAATTTTTTATTGATACATATATGGTCGATTTGATTCTCTGTAGTATGATCCGGTGAGACCCATGTAACTTTGTGTATGTGTTTGTGAGCGAATATTGTACCACCTATAACCAATTTGTTGAAGGCACATAGGTTTGTAAATCTTTCACCATTGTCATTTCTTTCTCACAGTCTCTGTCGTCCCATGATTTCTTCATATCCAGTGTTGTCCATTCCGACTTTGGCGTTGAGGTCCCCCATCAGGATTGTCAGATCCTTTCCTCGACACTTTGCTATAATTGCTTGTAGTCTATCGTAAAACTGATCTTTGTCTTCGTCGTTGCTGTCGTTGGTTGGTGCATAGCATTGGATAATATTCATTGTAATCCCTTTATTCATTGTTTTGAAAGATGCGTTGATGAGTGTGGGTCCATGTGGTTCCAATCCCACAAGTGCATTACGTGCCTCCTTGGACAGCATCAAAGCAACTCCTTGGGTGTGAGGAGCATTTTCCTCTTCGTGGCCGGAGTATAGTAGCGTCTCTCCCGAAGCCAATGTTTTCTGTCCAGCTTGAGTCCAATGGGTTTCGCTGATTCCGAGTATTTTCAAGTTGTATCTCTTGAATTCTGCAGCTATTTGATTTGTCTTCCCGCTCTCCCACATTGTTCGAACATTCCATGTACCTATAAAAATATTTGCTCCGGTTGTTAGAAGGGGGGGCATCGGCCTCATGACTTCCGAAGAATTTCTGCTTTCATCATGAGGCGTCATAAAAAATCCTTCCACTTCCAGGACAGAGTTTAAATGGTTTATCTTGTTTAATCTGGTTTGCGTTTTTTAGCAAGCTTGAGTTTTACGGGATGGGGGTGCTAGCCCCATGTCCAACCCTCCTTCTTTACCCGGGCTTGGGACCGGCAGTAGCCCTAAGAGAGCTACAGGTTTGTGGGATAGAAGAGCTAGTTCTGTAATCTGCAAAGTCCAAGTCATCTAGTTGCATCAATGTTGTTCATTGTCTTCCGAGAATGTCTTGAGGTGGTGCAGTCTTTATGATCCTGCTAACCACCAGCAGAAAGAATAAGGGCGGAAGTAAGCAGCTTTGTCTGACACTAGTCTTCACTTCGAACGAATCTGTGAGCTGACCACCACGCACGATTTTACAGTGTAGTC